>QLSR01000264.1:774410-921077 GCA_031780015.1 Citrullus colocynthis
TTCTTCAAGCCAACGTGTTGCTTGAAAAATTTACACCATCCTAGAGTGACTACTATAATCATCTGAAGCACAAAAAAAAAAAAAAAAAAAAGAAAAGAAAAGATTGATGCTACAAGAGTTGATCAGTCACATGCGCACTAAGGAGGCAAACAGACAAAAGGATAAGTTGAACTCTCTATCTGTCAATTCAGTTCATGCTAACCTTATTTAATCTTCAAATATGAAAGACAGGTTCAAAAACAAAGGGAAACAAACAATGGAATTGTCACAAACAAGGGTCAATTCAAGGCTGCTAGTAGAAGAATTTAAAAATCCAAAGTAATTTGCTATATTTGTGGGAAACCGGTGAATAAATCTTATTAGTGCAATCAAGGAACGGGAAGACCAGACCAAAATCCAACTCCGGCCAAACCAACTCCACAAGCCAATGTAGTTGAAAATGATATCATTGCTATAGCAGTCATAGAGGCAAATTTGGTGGACAAAAAATCTGACTGGATCCTGGACACTGGTGCATCAAGGCATTTTTGCTCAAATCGGGATCTCTTTCATGACTTCTAGGACACCGACAATGGCGAATGCGTTTTCATGAGAAATTCAGCAACTGTTGGTGTACTTAGGAAATGGAAGATTTTGTTAAAACTTACTTCTTGAAAGACTTTATCCCTTAGTGATGTTTTGTATGTTCCTTCTTTGCATAGGAATTTGGTGTCGAGGAGTCTATTGAACAAAGTTGTGCTTAGGATTGTGTTTGAAGCTGACAAGGTTATCATCATCAAAACTGGTGACTTTGTTGGTGAGGGGTATTTGTCTGATGGCTTGTTTTTTTTTTAATGTTGTTTCTGCTCCAATTTCTATGAATGAAAATGTCTCTCGTTTTGTTTATATGGTTGAATCATATAATGTGTGGCATGGTAGATTAGAGCATGTTAATGTTGCTTCTATCAAAAGGCTTAAAAATATACAACTTATTAATGTATCTGATTCACATGAGAATAATAGATGTCAAATATGTGTAGAAGCAAAATTTGCAAAAAAAACCTTTCAAATAACAACACGTAGCACTAAATTGCTTTAGTTAATTCACACATTTAGCTGATTTTAGAAATACTATGAGTAGAGGTGGTAAAAAATATTATATATCATTTGTTGATGATTACTCTAGATATACAAAAATTTACTTTCTAAAATAAAAGGATGAAACCAGTAGCATGTTTGTAAAATTCAAAATTGAAGTAGAAAATCAATTAAACAGAAGAATAAAAAGAATTAGATCTGATGAGGAGGTGAATATGGTGACACTTTCCTTCAGGAATTCTTTGAATTCAATGCTATAATTCATGAAGTAACTACTCCATATTCACCTCAACAAAATGGCATAGCATAATGTAATAACAGAACTTTAAAAAAAAAAAAAGATAAATGCTATGTTATTAAGTGTAACGACCCGACTAATACATCCTAATCAGACCATTACTCAATGCATGCAAATTTCAAGAAAAGACCCGATGCTGAGTAATAAGAAAGAAACAATGCTACTTACGAAAATTTCTGTTTTATTTAACCCATATAGAAAGAATTTTTGGTTCGGGGTACCCCTAATAAAATCAACAAAATTCCATGAACAGTAAACAAAAACAAAATCCATATACAAAATAAAAGACAAGCCTAAAAAAAAATGCAGTGCTAGGCGGAAACTACTATGGGTCCCGTGAAGCCATCAAGGATTCCTCTTGTCATTCGCCAGCACGTTCTTTCCCTTACCTGAAAAAAAATAAGATAAAAGGGTGAGCAATTATATTGCTCAGTAAGTGACCCCACTACCGGAGCCAGACTAGGCACCCAAGTCCTTTAAGTGCGTTAGTCATACAACAGGCATATCAACATACTTCAATAGGAAAACTAGTTCTACTGGCACCCAAGTCCTTTAAGTGCATTAGCCTTAAGACAGGCATATCTAACATACTTTTATAGGGAACTGGTTATACTCTCCCTACAGTTGGATTTGGATGTCCACAAACCTCTGGAGCCCCGAAGGAACTCAACCTCTGGTGATCCCGAAGGACCACAAACCTCTGGTGATCCCGAAAGACCACAAACCTCTGGTGAACCCGAAGGAACACAACCTCTGGTGACCCCGAAGGACCACAATATCTGGTGAACATCCAACCGACGTAGGGGAGCTACCACTACCCACCTTATGGGTCAATTAAAATCTCACTCCTTTCACTCCATAAATTCATGCATTAACAGTACTGTTTAAAACATCTCATATTATATGCATATGCATCATCATTCACATACATCCATTAAGCATGGGAATTTCATACAAGCATACTATGTCACATGGGGCTTAGAAATTTCTACTAATACAAGCATGCTATACACATGGGGCTTAGAAATCCTACTCATCATGGCAACTAAACATATGGCGGGAAGGCGGTTCAGGTAGTAAGTCCACTTACTTGAGGATTGATCCAAATAAGATAACCACACGGCAGAACTTGTAAAATTCCTGGACAATTGCAAATAAAAAAATTTCCCAACTTAAGTCAGTCCATAAGTCCAGTCCCACCACCATTTAATTCCAAATAAATTTAAAACTGTCCTTACCCAAGCGTGGCTTAACTCGCCGTTGCCACCAATCCTTTTTACCCCGACGTCACTTCCGGTCACCTAAAAGAATTTTAACCACATAAGTCCGTATCACCAAAAGTTTACCAAATTATGCCACAAAATTAACCCTGGGTCCAAGTTACTCACCCAAACGTTACCGGTTCGGTGACGAGCAGTCAGGCGAGCGTTTGACTGAAACGGCTGCGGAGGAGGACCGGCGGCGCGAGAGAGAGAGAGAACCAGCGGCGGCAGCGGCTGACGCTGGGAGGCGGCGGCGGCGGTTCAGTCGACGTGAGGGAGAGAGAAAACCGACGGAGAGCCCGATGGCGGCGGCGGTCCAGTCGACGCGAGGGAGAGAAAAAAACCGACGGAGAGGAAGAGAAAGGAAGAAAAGAAGGCTGGCGGTGGCGCTGTTGCGAGGAGAAGAAGAAGAAGAAGAAGAAGAAGAAAAAAAAACGAGGGGGGGGAAAGTGCGGCGCGAGAAAGAGAGAGAGAGAAAGGAAATTCCTTTTTCCTTTTCTTTTTTTTTTTAAATGGCACGCAAACCGAGGGTTTAAATAAAACAAAACCCTAACTCCCAAATCCTTCCACTTTTCCCCTTTTCTTTTCCAACCAAATAAAATCAAATCAAATAAAATCCAATAAAATCTTCTACCACTAAGATTTATTTCAATTATCCAATCTTACCAAAAATTAATCACCTTAATTTACTTGCCCAAGATAAAATCATCCTTTTCTAAATCCCAAAAATTTCCTTTAACTCAAATTTTGAAATTTCCATCTTAGCTTAAATAAATGCATGAATAAATAATCATATTTTCCTTTTCATACATGATAACTTAAATTTATTTAATAGATTTGGGATTGTTACATTAAGTTCTAGACTATTTGATAACATGTGGGGGGAAGCAATGCTTTCTACCTGTTTTATACTTAACAGGGTTCCTCACACAAAACTAGATAAGACTCCCTACGAGTTGTGGAAGTGTTACCCACCTAAGCTGGATTACTTAAGAGTGTGGGGGTGTTTAGCCAATGTAGCATATCCAAAATTTAAGAAGCCAACGGTAGGATCAAACTTTTGACTGCGTTTTTATTGGTTATGCTAATAATAGTGTTGCATATAGGTTTATGTGCTTGAGTGATAATTCATTGTGTGAATATAGAGATGTTGTGTTCTTTTAGCATGTTTTTCCCACAATCAAAACTGGTGACATGTTAGTAGATAATTCACTTAATCATAATCTAGTACTTCAAACAGAGTATTTGAACTCCTTCTTACTAACTCCAGTACACACTTGAGTTAGAGCCTAAAAGAAGTAAAAGACAAAGGATTAGTAAGGATTTTAGACCCGATTTACTAATTATCTTTTTGGTTGAAAATTTAGATAAAATAGACAATCAGTTTGCTTGTATGTACTTAATAGATGAGGATCCAAGAACCTATCAAGAAGTTCTAAGCTCTGTAGATTCTAGCTTTTGGAAAGAGGCAATTAAAAGTGATTTAGATTCCTTAATTATGAAGCAAACATGGGAGTTAGTGGATCTACCTAAAGGAAATAAACCCATTTGGTGTAAATAGATCTTTAAGAAGAAAATAAGACCAGATGTATAATAGACAAGTTTAAGGCTAGACCAATGGTTGTTGGGTACACATAGAAGCAAGGCATAGACTACTTTGACATGTACTCACCTATAACTAAATAGCTACTATTAGAGCATTGATAGCCTATGCAGTGATGCGTGGCCTTCTAATGCATCAGATGGATGTAAAGACGACGTTCCTCAATGGGGATTTAGAAGAAGATATATATATATATATATATATATGACACAACCTGAAGGGTTTATTGTTATTGGTCAAGAAAATAAAGTTTGCAAACTCAAAAAATCTCTTTATGGTCTAAAACAAGCTCCCAAACAATGGTATGAAAAATTTAACAATACCTTAGTAAATAATGACTTTAAGGTGAATTGTTCTGACACATGTGTTTACTCAAAGGTGTTTGGAGCTGATTGTGTGATTATCTGCCTGTATGTTGATGATATGTTAATATTTGGTACAAACATAAATATAATCAACGATTACTAAAGCATTCCTATCCTCACGATTTGAATTGAAAGATTTAGGTGAAGCGACATAATACTTGGTGTTAAGATAAGAAAAACGAAAAGTATGTTTTCTTTATGTCAATCACACTATATTGAAAGGTTGCTAAAGAAATTTGATAGTTTTGATGTTACACCTGTAAGAACACATTGTGATCCCAGTGTGAGTCACTTCGCCACCTACTAAGGTACCTAAAAGGTACAATAGACTTCTGTCTCCATTTCAACAATTTTCCTACAGTATTAGAAGTATATTGTGATGCTAATTGGGTAACAGTAACGACGAAGTAAATTCTACAAATGGATACGTGTTTATACTAAGAGAATGAGCTATTTCATGGAAATTGGCCGAAAAAACTTGTATAGCTCAATCCACTATGGAGTCAGAGTTTATAGCATTGGAGCTAGTTGGACAAGAAGCAAAATGACTCAGAAGTCTTTTAGGAGACGTGCCACTGTGGGGGACTTCTGTACCAATATCTCTGCATTGTGATTCACCAGCTGCCATTTGCCAAAAATAGTGTGTATAATGACACATTTTCGCCTAAGACATGGAGCTGTGACATAGCTGTTGAAGGAGGGGATCATCTCCTTGGAATATGTGATGTCTGAGAGAAATTTGGCAAACTCTCTCACTAAAGGCCTAACAAGGAGAGTAATCCTAGAATCTTCAACAAGTATGGGATTTAAACCCTTAGTATGTTCCATAGCCCTTTATTTTGGGTGGTTTATTGCGATAAACTTGATGGATAATTTGAGAGTGACCCATAGCCCTTTATTTAGGTGGTCTATTGCGATATACTTGATGGATAATTTATAAAGTCTTCATAGCTCAATCTTTAGTGGTTTATTGCGATAGACTTGATAAAATATCTAACGTGAAAGTGAAGGTATGGGTTGCCTTCTATGAAAGAGTTGAGGATCTTTTTCTAGAGCTTTCACGATGACCCAAGATTTTATGATAGCCCAACATAGCATTTTATGCATATCGTGGAATCAAGAGAGAAATCACAATGATTATTGAAACGTGTTGTGGGGGTCTCAACCAGAATTTGCAAAAGTTCAAAAGGAAACTCACTTTAATGAATGCAGTTGCTGCCCCACTCACTATGCATCAATTCAAATCACAAGATATTGATGCTTATGTTAATCCTTTCCATCTTTCAATACCTGTAGGTCATTTGTGGGGGATTGTTGGGAATGACCCACATGTCATTAGGCCCAAGGCCCAAAACTACATGCATCTCTTTTGTCCCACATTGGAAGATTTAGGAGTGGTAAGAGGCTATATATATGTAGAAACTTCTAGGGACTTATAAAAGTGAAGAGATTGGGAGTAAAGTGTTCTTCCCCACACATGTGTTGCCATTGTTAGGGTGGACAAATGAGCTTAGGTAGTTTTGGGTAGGGTGACTTGTTTTATTTCTTTTTTATTTAGTTAATTAATTTTGTTTTAACGTTGGAACAGATCCGTTGGACCTTAATTGCCCAGATCGGTTCCGACGGTTTCAGATCTGTATTTGCTTCATCATCTTCTTCTTCTTCATAAAAGACCAAAAGGGACTGGAAAAACCGTGAACACATTTTTTCCGAATTCCCCATACTCTTACCATCTTTATTCTCGATTTACCTTCATTTGGAGCTATCTCTCACAGATTCCAACCCTTCATCCGACGAGTGCACATCTGATAGAGGATGTTGTGTTAACCTTCGGGTGCAACCGACATCAACGCTTAGCACCACGGTTGTGCCAAAATTGCTTTCAAGGTAGTGGTATCCACAACACAACCCACTTATTCCTGATATGGTCATCGATTTAACATGTTATAGTGTTTGTCTTCAAATTGCTAGGATCATTTTTTTTCTTTTATAACCAATGTATTATTTTTGTTTAAATCTATTTTGACGAAATAAAAAAAACAGTGGTCTATTATTGACTTATATGCGACAAAATAATTTTGTAATCTAATGTCTCACAAAAAATTTAATATATAATTAAAAATTAATCATCAACAATAATTTGGATGGACTATGAAGAATAAAATAGTACAAGTTTAGTCATTCCATTCTCCAATGAGTTAAAGATTTTTCCTTTAATTATAATGATAAATTATAATATAAATAATTTGATCTATAATCTATAACTTAAAATATAGGTCTATATCAATACCCATATCTATAATGTATATCTATATCTACAATTTACAATCTATCATTTATAATATATATTTAAAAAAAAGAAAATTATTTTAAATCACAAAACTGTTAAAAATATTTATAAATAATAACAAAATAGTATAGTCTATGTACAATAAATTGAAATTAAAATATATTAAAAAGACACCATCGTTTAAAAACTCTGTTAGACAATTATATGTTTACTTTAATTTAATGCCTACAAAAATGCCACTAACATTAACATTAGTAATTATTTTATTATTTAGATACTAAAAGTGTAACTTCCAAAAGAAAGTTGTAACTTATTTCCCTTTGATTAAGTACAAATATTAACAAAATGCCATTAGCATTAACATTAATAATTATTTTATTATTTAGATATTAAAAGTGTAACTCCTCTAAGAAAAATGTAACTTATTTCTCTTTGATTAATGGCCAATATTAACAAAATATAATTTAAAAAATGTTGTTTCTTGGAGACATAACTGAAAAAATGTTAACGTAAAATAAACATATAATAAGATAAGCAATGAATTACTAAATATCACCCCAAAATATAATTAATTATTTTTATTAATTAATTTTGCAACGAATTATTAGTTTATTTATATTAATTATGCGATGATATAAGTTAATTGTTCATATTTGTTCTTTGTCATTTTTTTACACTTTTTTAAAATTTTAATATTTAATAAAAAAAGGTACAATTGATACAATTTTTGCTTTTTCATTTTCTAAAACAATGTCTTAAAACCTTACTTTTAATTATAATAATTAATTATTTAGTATTAATAATTTAAAATTTCAAGCGTTTTGTAATGTTTCCATCACCTCCAACAATAAAAGTGGAGTTTCTCTCACCATATTTTTCGTTTACCAATTACCAACTAAAACTGATTTTCGTTTACCAATTATCAACTAAAACTCATTGTTAAGTGATGTGAATGTGTGAATTGAGATGAATTGATTGAAAGCTACACAAACAAAATTATATAGAAGAAGAAAGTTGTGTGCTTGCTTACTTCAATGACAATGGAAAGATTGAAGGGAGATTTAGCATAACAATAAGATATCTTCGAGAGCTTTCAACAAAAGAAACTCCAACTTTTTTTCTTTTTGTCAAAACAAATTTAATTCGGCGATAATTGATATGATTTTCTATCATAGAGGTGAAAGGTTTAATCCTCCAACCCCATCAACAATGGTTGTACTAGAAAAAGAAAAAGAAAAAAACATTTTTAAAAATATTTTAGAAAAAACATTTATGACATTTTCTTCAACAAATTATATTAAAAAATATTTACTATATTAAAAAGCAACGACTTTTTAGACAAAAAAAAAAAAAATTAGGTTAATATATCTTTCTAAATTTCTATTTATTACATTTGTGTCGTTTCTTTAGAAAAACGTGATTTTTCTAAATACATTAAAAAAGAAATGTATAGATTGTCGTTTATTTAATTTTATTTGAAATCCATCACTATTATTATTTATTAATGTTAAATTAATGCCAAAAGCACTAACCCTTGAACTTCATTATTAATAATGCTTATAATGCTTAAACTGTTATAAAATTGAGGAGCAAAATGATGGAAAAACGGAGCATGAAAATTGAAAAATTATAATAGTAAAATAATAATATAATAAAATAAATATAATGAGAGGAAATAAAATAATTAAATAGACTAAAACAAAAAAAAAAAGTGAGATTTTATGGAAAATGATCTCTCAAATTTCTCCAATGTGTGTCTTTTAATATCCACCAAAAGCCTCTATTTATAGGCAATTTGGCAAGTAGGTGGTGGAACTTCATGGCCACTAAGGATGTGTCTTTAGGAGACAAATGACGTTTAGCCACTAAGCTTGGCTACATAATGAACATCTATTTACACCTAATATTTATAATACTCCTCCTTGAAAAATCTTAGTGAAGGAAAAAGAGTATATATTTCATATAATCTAATACGTTTAAAAGAATACAATACATTTGCTCCCCCTCATAGGAATATTACATGAGATCTTTGAGTCGCCGCATTCCAATGTTCTGCACCAATTTTTTGAATGTTACAGTTGGTATTGATTTTGTAAATAAATCTGCCAAGTTATCCTTCAAACAAATTTGTTGTATAGTGATGTGGCCATTTTCTTCAAAATCATGAGTGTAGAAAAGTTTTGGTGAAATATGTTTTGTTCTATCTCCTTTAATAAATCCTCCTTTAATTTGGGTTATACATGTTGTGTTGTCTTCGTATAATGTTGGAGGATTTTTACTAGAAGACAAGCCACATGTTTCACGAATGTGTTGAGTCATTGATCTTAGCCATACACATTTTCTACTAGCTTCATGGATTGCAAGAATTTCAGCATGATTTGAGGAAGTAACTATTATGGTCTATTTTACCGATCGCCAAAATATAGCAGTTCCTCCACAAGTGAACAGATAACCTGTTTGAGATCTAGATTTGTGTGGATCAGATAAATATCCAGAATTTGCATAACCAACTAAATCAAAATTTGATTTATTTGAATAAAACAAACCCATATCAATCGTTCCTTGGAGATAACGGAGTATATGCTTAATTCCATTCCAATGTCTTTTTGTTGGAGAAGAACTGTATCTAGCTAATAAATTTACTGAAAATGCAATATCTGGTCTTGTATTATTAGTAAGATACATAAGTGTACCAATTGTACTAAGATATGGTACTTCAGGATTAAGAAGTTCTTCATTATTATTTCGAGGTCGAAATATATCTTTCTTCACTTCTTGTGAACGAACTTCCATTGGAATGTTTAATGGATGTGCTTTGTCCATATAGAATTTTTTTAAAAATTTTTCCTATATAAGTTAACTGATGAACAAATATCTAATCTGTTAAATGCTCAATTTGCAATCCAAGGCAAAATTTTGTTTTTTCGAGATCTTTCATCTCAAATTCTTTCTTAAGATTCTATTGCCTTTGAAAGCTCTTCAGGAGTTCCAATTATATTTAGGTCATCAACATGTATAGATATAATCGCAAATCCTAACTATGATTTCTTTATAAAAACATATGGACATATTGGATTATTTTGATATTCTTCTTTCAACAAATATCCACTTCGGCGATTATACCGCATTCGTCCTGATTGTTTTAATCCATATAGTGATCTCTGTAACTTTATTAAATATAGTTCTCGAGAACTTGATTTTTGTATTTCATGTATCTTCACTTCTTTTAAGATTATCATATAAATGTCATTATTAAAAGATCCATATAAGTATGCTGTGACTACATTCATAAGATGCATGTCCAGATTTTCATACACAGTCAGACCAATTAAATATCTTAATGTAATTGCATCCACCACTAGAGAATATGTTTCATCATTATCAATAACAGGTCTTTGTGAAAAACCTTGTGCAACTAGTCTTGCTTTATATCTTGTGATCTCATTTTTTCATTTCTTTTTCTTACAAATACCCATTTGTATCCCACTGGTTTGACATCTTTTGGTGTCTGGACTACTAGTCCAAAAACTTGACGTTTTGAAAGTGAGTTTAATTCTGTCTCGATTGCTTCTTTCCATCGAGGCTAATTTTTTCTATGTCGACATTCTTCAATAGATTTTGGTTCACGATCCTCATTTTTAGATATAATATCAAGTGTAACATTATGTGCAAAAAATGTTATCAATAACTATATTAGTTCGGTTCCATCTTTTCCCTGTCATGCCATAATTTATTGAAATCTCATTATTATTTTTAGGTATTTCACCTTCTTTACTAATTGGATTATCAGTCATGTCCAGGGTTTCTTCATGTATATTTACAACCTCAACCAAGTCTTTTTTACTATCATTTATTTTTCTTTTCCAAGGATTTTTATCTTTGGAACCCACTGGTCTGCCACGCTTCTGGCTTGTTCCATACTCATTAATGACAACTTGCTGTGTTGGGATATCAATTTTCGACGGAACATTTGCTACGGGTATATGTGATTTAGTTACTTTCTTTGCATCTATAAATGCATCTGGTAATTGATTTGCTATGTTTTGCAAATAAATTATTTTTTGAACTTCAAGTTCATATTAATTTGTACGGGGATCTAAATGAGACAATAATGATGCATTCCATACAATCTCCTTTTCCAACTTCTTAATTCCTCCCCCTAATATTGAAAAATTTGTCTCATTAAAATGACACTCAGCAAATCGTGCAGTAAATACATCACACGTTAGGGGTTCAAGATATTTAATAATTGATGGGGAATCATATCCAATGTATATTCCAAACCTTCTTTGAGGACTCATCTTAGTACGGTGTGGTGGAGCAATTGGAACATATACTACACATCCAAAAATTCTTAGATGGAAAATATTTGGCTCCTTACCATAAGCTAACTGTAATAGTGAGTATTTATGATAAGTTATTGGCCTAATGCGTGCAACTGACGCAGCATACAAAATATTGTCCCCATAAAGATGTAGGAAACTTAGCTCTCATAAGTAATGATCTATCAATTAATTGTAAATATTTTATAAATGATTCTGCTAAACCATTTTGTGTATGAACATGAGCTACATGATGTTCAACATTTATCCCAATTGATATACAATAATTATCAAAAGTTTTGGGATGTAAATTCACCAGCATTATCAAGACGAATGATCTTAATTGTATAATCAGAAAATTGTACTCTTAACTTAATTATTTGAGCAAGTAATCTTGCAAATACAAGGTTTCGACTTGATAATAAGCACACGTGTGACCATCTACTAGATGCGTCTATTAATACCATAAAGTATTTAAATGGACCACTTGGTGGGTTAATAGGTCCACATATATCGCCATGAATTCGTTCTAAAAATGCAGGTGATTCAGTCTCCACTTTAGCTGGTGATGGTCTAATTATTAATTTGCCTTGAGAGCAAGCATCACATAATAATTCACTAGATTGAAGAATCTTCTGGTTCTTTAATGGATGTCTATTTGAATTTTCAATGATTCTTCTCATCATTATAGATTCTAGATGACCCAACCGGTCATGCCAAATTATAAATATATCTGGATTCATGAACTTCAAGTTCATGTTGCATATGTTTCAATGACTTGTATATAAGTGTAATATAATCCAGAAGATAAAACAGACAACTTTTCCAATATACGTTTTTTATGTGAGACAGGAGATATGATATAAAGATATTCTATCTCATTTTCTCTATCAGTCTTAATATGATAACCATTGCAACGTATATCTTTAAAACTTAATAGATTTATCTTTGCTTAACTAGGGAACAATGCATTATTAATTATAAATTTTGTTCCTCTAGGCAAAATAATATTTGCTTTTCCAAATCCTTCAATCAGGTTTGCAAAACCTGATATTGTATTGACTTTTGCTTCCAACATTGTCAATTTGGAAAAATATTTTCTATTTGTAAGTATCACATGTGTAGTTGCACAGTCTGCCAGACATAGATCTTCATTCCTCATTTTTAAGTCACTCAACATATGAAAATTGTCTATGATTCTTCATTTAAAGAAGATAATTACAGCAAGAAAAACAAAACTTGAAATACAAAGTTTAACTTCAAAAACATGAAAGATAGATAGATAAAACAATTCTAAATATTCTCAAAATAAAAATAAAAAAAACACTTGTTATGCTATCGTTTGTGTTGATTTTCTCTTCTGGAGATTCAAAGAAGTCGGCCACATCCAAATTTGTCATATTGGATGAGTCAAATATATCATTATCCTGGTATGCAAAATTTGCTTTCACATTTTTCCCTTTTTCCTTCACGGAAGCTTGATAGAGATCAACTAGGTGTTTTGATATATGATAAACACAAGACCAATGCCCAGGCATCCCGTATCAGAAGCATTTACGCTCATCACCTTTTGAATTTTTATCTTGTGGAGCTTTTCCTTTATGATCATCATTTAGGGTGGTTCTTTTGAAATTTTGATGATTAGAATGATCATCACAAAAATAATAACTATTTCTTCCTCTGCCACGGTTACGACCACGACCATGACCACGATTATTAAAATTTACAGCATTCACTTCAAGGAATGATGTTGTTCAAGTTGATCAAGATTTATGGTTCTTCATCAATAATTCATATTTGTTCAGCCATGAGAAGACATGAAATTAATTCAGAATATTGTTTAAAACCTTTCTCTCGATATTGCTGCTGTAGGAGCATATTCGAGACATGAAATGTAGAAAATGTCTTCTCCAACATATCCGCATTAGTAATTTTCTCTCTGCATAACAACAATTTTAAACTGATTTTAAATAATGTTGAGTTGTAGTCACTTACTGATTTGAAATTTTGAAGCCTCAAATGCATCCATTCATAACGAGTTTTAGAAAGAATGATTGATTTTTGATGATCATATCTCTCTTTTAAATTCTTCCACAAGATACAGGGATCTTTTATTGTTAAATATTCTATCTTCAATCCCTCGTGGAAGTGATGGGGAAGGAAAATCATTGCTTTTGCTTTTTCCTGAATGGATGTTATATTTCCCTCTTTAATTGTTTCTCCCAGGTTCATGGCATCTAGATGTATTTCAGCATCAAGCACCCATGACAAACAATTATTCCAGTGATGTCAAGGGCTGTAAATTCTATTTTTGTAAGATTTGCCATGATAACACTACCACAAAGAATTGTTTTTATATATGCAATTATATACTAAACATGCAAAACAACGTTTAATTTACTAATTACAATAAAGAGAAAATGACATACCTTCAGAACCTACCCTCAACGGAAAAACGACAAGTGCTCGTGCTGATAACGTGTTGTAAAATTGATGAGCAAAATGACGAAAAACGAGAGCATAAAAATTGAGAAATTATAATATTAAAATAATAATATAATAAAAATAAATATGATAAAAGGAAATAAAATAATCAAATAGACTAAAATAAAGAAAGTGGGATTTTATGGAAAATGATCTCTCAAATTTCTTCAATGTGTGTCTTTCAATATCCCACCAAAAGCCTCTATTTATAGGGAATTTGACAAGTAGGTGAAGGTGGTGGAACTTCATGGCTACTAAGGATATGTCTTTAGGAGACATCACTTTTAGCCACTAAGCTTGGCTACAGAATGGACATCTATTTACACCTAATATTTATAATATATACTATATTATAATTCATTTTTCACATGCTAAAATAATCTATAATGCTTCTTTCTATTTATTTTCTAATATCAATAATGAAAAAAACATTATTTTATATTTTATTTTGTGTTAAATTATATTATTTATTACTAAATACACATTCCTTTTTAAACAAATAAAGCCCAATAAATATGTTTTTTTTATTGTCATAATAATATGTTGCTATTTGATTTAAAAAGTATATAGTACTTGAAAAATGAAAAAAAAAAAAAAATATAATACATGGACCATTTAAATAATAATTTAAAAATATAACTAAATGTTAATTGATTAAGAAAGTGAAAATTGGAAAATTAGAATTTATTATTAAGTAAGTAATAAATTTGTATACAAGTGTGATATTTAAAGACAAATAAAATAAAAAAAAGGTGGTAATTAATATACTAGTGGTACACAAAAGTCTCTATACAATGATCTTAATTTGAACTCACAAAAAAAGAGAGATTTGTTTGAATATGAAATAGCAGAAAATATTTTGTTGCCTGTCACTGTTTGTATACGAAGTATACATTGGATGCAGATATAGTCTATGATCAAGAAAAAGTAAGGAACTTGAGAGTTGGTTGTCGTATCATCTCCTTTGGCCGTCTTGGATGAAGGAGACTAAACACAACAACTTCTTTGTTTAAGCTCCGAATTAATGTCAAGTCTTCTTGTTCCTAGAAGAGGAGACTCCATTCAAAAGTTTGACGAACCCAATGAAACTAAGTTTTCCATCTGAGGGTCTTATCCAATCTTGAAGAACTACATGAAGTGGGACAGATGGCGCCAGTCCAAGTTCCTAGGAAAATAAATCGATTTTGGTAATGATTAGGAAGGACCATATTAAGCTTTTTGAGAGGGAGAGTTAAACGAACATTATTTCAAAGGTTAATGGTTCGATCTTCGCTTTTGAAAAAATAAAATGCTTTTAGAGGGAGTGAGAGCATACTGAGGCAAGTTCCTCTATCATAATTGGTCTGTTTCCATACTCCTCAAACAGGTCATAAGCATATCTTGCATGTTGCTCCCAACTTTCAATGCCTTTTAACTGATGCACACTTATGGCAGCTGCACAAAATTCTTCAAAATCCAACCTTTTATATTGGGAGGAACTCACCTAAAACATCCATAATTGCTTCGTCATTGTTCGTTCCTATTTTTCTTGATGGATATAATCTCGTTTCACTATGAGTGAAAAAATTAAGCTTATGAACATTACTTATCCCTCGTTATTTTTTGTTTTTTTTTTAAACGTAATTATCAAACATGTATTGCATAAGGAAGAAGATTTCAAATATAACCCTCATGAGTATTACCATATGGACGTATTCTGTCACCCCCGATTCGTTCATTGCATCGGTTGAAGCTTTCATCAAAGCCTGTTCATGTAATTCCAATAGTCAGTAAGAAAACTTCAAACATTAATTGTTGTTGAAGAAAATTGAGATAATGAACGAGGAGAGCTGACCGTCTTAAAGTTCTGCAAAGAGATGAACCCGTTTTTGTTCGGACCTAAGAGATGGAATTGTTGTCGAAGATAAGCCAGCTGCATGAAGGATAATGTCTTTGCAAGAGCCTGTCAGAAATGCAAATAGCTTTCCATTTGTGATCAATGAAAAATTATGGAAATGCTTTTTGAAATGATTATTGAATGAACTCTAAGTTTATATAAAATAAATAAATAATAAAAAAAACTCTAACAAGTTGAACCATCTAAAAGGATACTTACATTTAACGCTAATTTACGCAAAGATGACGAGTAGATATACGCTCTAACAAGCTTATAAACTATCATATCCAATGGAATCTTGGGATGAAGATGATTTGTGAGCCAAGGATGACCTGTGGAATACAATTGAGAGGACAAGGATATTATAAGAAAAGATTTAGAGCCAGTGTGGTTTGAGTAGAAGTATATTAAAACTTACACAAAGCCTGAGCAGCAGTTAGTCTTATATGTTGGTCTTTATGCAATAATCGTTGGACAAAGTCTTTTGCATCACAAGATAAAGATGGCCAAGGTTCATCGTCAAAGCTGGGATCTTCCTTTAACACGGTTCGAAATATACCAGATTCAGTCCTGTCCCAGAAAGGTCTGCTTCCACATAAAAGAATATATGCAATCACACCGATACTCCACATGTCCGCTTGGGTCCCATATGATCTATGCAGAACTTCAGGAGCTACATAATATGCACTACCAACTATATCATTCAGTTTCTCATCTGCAAGATTTTTGATTTAATCAGATGTCAACTCTCACCACCTAAAATATCAAAGAAAAACAACATCATGGTTTGAACAGTTGTAGGTTTTGATGACCTGGATTTACATATTCCGAGAGTCCAAAATCAATAACCTTTAGGATTGAATCTTCCTCCCTTGTTGTGAAAAGAAAATTCTGCAACAAGAGAATCTTCATCATAATTAAACATAAAGAAATATGAATGCGTCATCTGGGGTTGTCCTGATTCAATCTTATGAGAAAGAAGTAAGAGTACCTCTGGCTTGAGATCACGGTGGACGATGCCTTGGAGATGACAAAAGGCGACCGCGTTTAAAATCTGAACAATGACGGTCTTAGCATCTTCTTCTGAGTATATTCCACCCCTAAACAACTCAAACACTATCATCATATTAGCAACTAATATCCAATTAAGACATAACATAATGAGAACGTATATACCTCGAGAGCAATCGATCCAGTAGTTCACCTCCTTCACATAACCTGAAGATAACATGACAGAAAGTAGAAGGTATTCAAAGAATTAATTAGCAGAGACAAATCTTAAACCATTCCAATCTTTAAACGTAAATGATATATAAAGACATGCAAACGCAAACTTACTCCATGATTATGTAAACGTTTGTATCATCTTCAAACGCTCCATGAAACTGCACCAAGTTCTTATGTCCATTCAAAGCTTGCAATATTTTCACTTCTCTTTTTACGTCTTCCACAGCTATCGCTGTCGTCATCTGTAGAAAACAATAGATCATTCACCTCATCGTTTAGGTTAACAATGTCAGTGGTGAAACAGTTCATAGACAAATTTTATGCAACTATTTCAGGGCGAATGCCAAAAAAAAATTAGAGCTTAAATTCTTGGTATTTTGCATGTCAACATCATACAATGTTGTCATAATTCTTCAATGTCACCCTATACCGACCATCTTTTGAAATTATAGGACATGCAAGGTTTAAAATGTCAATGTCAATTAAAATATTGAAGTCTTAATTTTACGAAAATATTGATAAGATGTCGATATCAATGGATATTTCTAGAAAAATTATAAAAACTAAACACAAAAAATGAAGAAACTTAAATGGCAAAATTGCTAAAACAACTATCACGATCTGTCGCAGATAGATAGTGAAATTTTACTATATTTGTAAATATTTTAGTTATTTTTGTTAGATTTAAAAAGAGCCCAAAAATAAATTTAAATTTAAACACTTTATGATTTTTAAACAAATTAACATGTCTATTATTTATATTACATTTACATTAGTGACATTTGTTGTTTATTTTTTATGTTTTGTGGATTTTTCTACGATATAATGGAGATATCAATTAACCGTTCATGATGTCAACTATGGAGACATAAAAATATCGTCATATTAACAAAAATTTAATACTATGAATACAAGTTGATTGGAAACATAGAATCCAAAAAAGTAAAAGCAGAAAAAACTAGAAGGCCAGAAATAACCAATACTTAATGGCATTTCGAAAGAAAAAATTTAAGTTTAAATTTTAAAAGAAATATTTAAGGTTAATTTTCTATTTATTCCCGCTATAACATAGCTCAATTTACATATAATACAAATTAGTGATCTAAAGTTTGTGGTTCATTTTCCTAATCATTCCACCCACATTATACTCAAAACTAAATAATTTTACAAAAATCTATTTCTCTGTAAATTTTGTGAAAAAGAGACATAGATGCAAATCAATAATAATTTAGACAAAATATTGCAAATACAACAACTAAAAATTGGAAATATAGTAAAAATTAAAATATGATTACTAGGATTACAATTCATCTGTGATTTTATTATTATTATTATTATTATTATTATTATTATTGACAATATGTAGGTAGAAGAATCCAATCATAACAGCTCTACAAGATCCGTTTGTTTTTTTTTTTTTTTTTATAGCGATGGTCAGAACTTCACATGAGTTCGAATCCTATTGAGAGGTCCACTGGAGATCAGAAATTGTTGAAGAAAGAACAAGATGTTTCTTTTGTACCTTCTAGACGATCGGAAAATTAAAAAATAGTTAATATATTCAAGATAATAACGTATTTATAAAATACCGTCTCAATTCATCCTATTTCATCGGAACTATGTTGTGTTTTGGGATTAGAATTATTATTTTTAGAGATTATTTGTGATTAATAAAAAGGTTATGAAAGAGATTACATTTGTAATGGCTTTTATAAAAATATATTTTGGTAAATGTTTTTATGATTAATACAAGTTTTATTTATTTATTTATTTTATTTTTGTTAAAGTTTCTAGTACATCTCACATTGATGTTAAAGTTTTTGATAATATTCAAACTTTTTGCCTAACTGGGTTTTATGGCGAACCTAAACATCTCACATTGATTCATACAAGTTTTTTGGCACGAGGTTACGGAGGGCCTTACTGGTGATTGTATTAACTACCTTAATAATCGAATTTTTCTTGAGCATTTCAATCACACGTCCATAATCTTGGAAGGGTGATTGATTTTCTTCGTATTAGCTTATGTAATGTATGTTATAAATTTATTTCGGAAGTCTTCACTAATAGACTTAAGTTCATTCTTGACCAGATCATTTATGTGAATCAAAATGCATTTGCTCTTGGTCACCTAATTGCTGATAATATTATTGTTGCTTTCGAATGTTTGCATCACATGAGGATTTCGTCTTTAAATGTTAGTTTTGCTTTTTTAAAATTTGACATGAGTAAGAGATATGATAGGGTTGAATAACACTTTCTTTGTAGGATGATGAAGCAAATGAGTTTTAGTGATAAGTGGAGTTATTTGATTAATTTGTGCATGAGTTTTGTGTCTTTTCAACTTCTAATAAACGGGAAATCTACTAAAATTTTCAAACCATCAAGAGGCTAAAAACAGAGTGACGGTTCCACTAGTCTACTCCGTCAGGCTGAATTTCAAAATTTGATATATGGTCTTAGAGTCGGCTAGATCTGCATCTACTATTACTCACCTCTTTTTTCAAATGATAGTCTTATATTCTTCAAGGCAACTTTATCTAAATCCTAGGAGATTGTTCGAATCTTGGATGTGTATGAAAAGGCTTCTAGATAGCTTATCAATTATGATAAATCCACCATTGCTTTCAGCTCCCTTATCCGACCTTCTACTAAGACGACTATCACTAGTCATAATCATGAAAAGTATTTAGGCGTTCCCACATCTTAATCAAAGAATAAGTAGGTTTCTTTATCCATGGGATTCCTAAAAAATCTACCTTCAAGCTGCTCTTGTTACCAAGACCGTTTTTCATGGTTACGGTGGATAGCCTTATCTGTGATGGCCAATGTAATAAGTGATTGATAAATGAGTTATTTTTTTTTTTTTTTGGAGGATGTTGATATTATCAAGAGTATTCCCCTTTGCCTTTTTTCTCGATCGAATCACTTTTTATGGCATTATGATAAAAAGAAGGTTGATACTCTGGCAAGAGTGGGTACAAGTTAGCTCAAGCCTCGACTTCGCAAAGCTTCTTCCTCCTCTAGTCTCCATGGAAAAGATTTGGAAATCGTTATGGGCTCTTTCTGTCCGACAAAAGAAGAAAATTTTTTTGTTGCGTGTTGCCTTAATTCTTTTCCAACATGTCATGCCTTGGCTCATCGCTAGATCATCACTAGTGGAAAATGTCTGTTATGTCATTATGTCTCCGATTCTAGTATCCACACTCTTTGGGATTGAAGGGAAGTAAATAGATCTGAAGCCTTTAGTCTCCTAGTATTTGTCTTTTTGACATACACTACTCTGATGTTTCCTCGCTCTTTTGCAGGGCTTGGGAGCTTTCGAACCAGTTGGACATTGGAATCTTTACACTCATTGCTTATGCTAATTGGCGTAGACACAACCTTTTGATCTTTTATGGCCACAACAACCCAATTTTTTATCCTATCCAGTGGGCCATGAACTTGGTGGAATCTTTTGGCTAGCAATCTAAAGCAGACCCCATCCAATTGGTTCGCTATCCCCTAGTTGTGGAGGATTTTCCTTGTTGGTCTACCCCTCCTATTGGTGCGTTTAAGCTTAACTCTGATGTTGCTTGTTTGGATGGTGAGGTGGGCATCGGAGTCGTTGTTCGTTATATGAATGGTGATGTTTTACTTGCTTTTAGGAGTTACTTTGCTATGACAAGATCTGTAGAGCTCGTGGAGGTCATTGGCATGTTTAATGGTATCTCTAAGGCTATTGAGGCTGACATTGTCTCACTTTGGGTTGAATCTGATTCCAAAATTCTATGGAATCTTTTGGTTGGGAATTGTCGCTTGCAAATGAGGTTCATAATTTTGCCGATGCTAATCAAGATCTCCATCTTCATGGTTTTATCCATGGTTTCCTTTGGGCCAATCATAGGTGTAATTCTATTATGCATGATTTAGCTAACCATGCTAGAAGATTTTGGTATTCGATTGTCTGGCTTGAAGACCACCCCCAGGGCAGATTTAAGCTTCTCTCTGATTTGTAATGTCTACAAGTTGGAGATTTGAGTTTAAATCCTATTTTGTTCGGTTAGTTTTCTAAAAGTTTTTTTTTTTTTCCAACATGAGTATATCTCAATTGACATTAAACTTCTGCTATCAACCTCAAAGTTAGAAGTTCGATTTTTCCACCTCACATATTATTTTTAATTTCTTGTAGCTTTGGTTCATTTTGGTCATTATATATTTTCAAAATGTTTATTTTGGTCTCCATAGTTTCTACTTTTCTTCCTTTTTAATACAAATCTAGTACTTCCAAAATATTCATTTAGTTGTACTTTTAGGGGCAGTTTGGCTCACTAACTTCTTAAGTTAGTTGTGTGTTAAAAACAGTTCAACTTCAATAGTAAACACTATTGAAGTTTGCATATTTATCCACATCTTACAACTCAACACCCCAGACACAAACTTCCTAACTTCAACATATTAACTTCAGACTTATTAACTCCGCTTAATGGACTAAACGCTTAGAAACTGACTAATTTTGTTTCTTCATTTTCATATTTTTCTACTTTCTTTCTATCATTTTTTTTTTGCATGATACTTCGTTCACTAAATATTTTTAAATGTAGTTATAAGTGTATTAAAGGGTTTCTATTGTGTTAAAATTTTGCAAATAGGGATCAAAATGATCACTTTTTAAACTAGAAGGACCAGAATAAATATTTTGAAAGTATAAGTACTAAAATGAACCAAAGTTAAAAAGGGCCAAAATGAATATTTAGAAATTATTGGGACAAAAATGAACAAAAGCCAAAAGTACGATGACCAAAATATTTGAAACTTTAAAGAAATTGACTACACTAACTCTAAGAATATTTGAAAACCTTTTTAAAAGTTAATGATATTAATGAACTTTTGAAAGTTCATGAATATTTTTTAAATGAATTACTAACAATTTTCGTCCAGATACTAATATTAAGGGTATTTTAAACTTTTTTTTTTTTTTTTAAGTTTGGGAATTTTAATGAATCTTTTGAAAGTTGATATTTAAAAAATAAAAAAAAAACACTAACAATTTCCTTTAAAAACTATATATGTAAGAGTATTTTTTTAACTTTTTTTTTTTTTTCAAGTGTAAAGGTATTATTAAAACATATAAAAAATCAATCTTATTTTTGAAGTAAAGTACAAAGTTGAGAGGTAGTTTCTATAATTTAGCCTAAAAAAATTAAACAATAAGTTATTCCATAAACTATTCTGAATTTTGAAAAATGCTTAATAGGTCTATGAATTATTTATTTATTTATTTATTTATTTTATACCTTTTAAGTCTTAAACTTCTAAAAATGTCGATACTAAACTTTCAATATGTTTTTTAATTTTAAAGTTTGTGTTATAATAAGTTTTTGACCTATTTTTGGTATAAAATTTTAAATTTAAATTCAATAAATTAATATGTACAGACACACAATAAAAAATAGGTCAAAAGAAATAAAGTTAAGTATCAAATTGAAAGAGTTTAGAGCTAAATTTGTAATTGACGAATAGAATTTTAAGATTTCAAAGCAACGAATTTGAAAGTGGAAAACGTGTAAACCTTGGATTTAGCGATGATCTTCACGGCAACATTCCGACCCTTGAGACTTCCTTTCTTCGCTTTAGCTTTGTAAGTGAACCCAAAATGGCCGCGCCCTACTTCTTCCCCAATCTCATAATTCCCCACAAATTCCTTCGAATATCCAAATTCCGTATTCACCTCCACAAATTCCTCACCGTCGCCGTCCTCGTTTTCCGGAATCGGCGCCTCATTCGGCTTACCAGACCCATGGCGTCGGGCGAGCAGTTCCTTGATGTGTTTAGCCGGCGACGGCGGCGGAAACGGCCGGGAACGGGAACGGGAACGTCTTTTAGTACCACCTGACGGCGAGTTCTTGAAGACGCTCGACAGAGGACTCGGAGTGAAGAACGGCAAATTAGAAGGGGAATTTGTGGTCTGTGGATCGGTAATGTCCTCGCATTTCGCCTTAGGGTTTGCTTTCAACTTTGCATGGCAAATTCCCATGGATTTGGAACTCGACGTCCGCAATTGAAGAGGGGAAAAGAGGAGAAATATGGTGACAATGAATCAATCACTGAGAAGAAGGAGCTTCATTCATGGGAGAGAAAGAGAAACCTCTAAGGTACTGTATGAAGTTTGTTTAAACTTCTCTGATAATGGCAATGGCAGAGGAGAAATCAATGCTAAGTAGAGAAATAGAGAAATGTAGCATAATTAGAATAGAGATGAGAAAAGAAGAAGAAGAATAACATTGTTCTTTTTCTTTATGGTTTCTTCTGCATTGTCTGTGATAGGTGAACCCAACAAGAATCACTACAAGACAACCAAAATGGGAGCAGAAATCAAGGCAAAGAACGAGCAAAGAGGAAAACCAGAACAAGTTTCTGAGGCTCAGGTGAGACACATAACATAAAAACAAAATGCTACATTACATTGCTACTTACAAGTTTAATACTCAATACTTTTTGATGCTTCTCTGTCTCTTACCCTTATAAATTATTATACTTTGGACCTATCAAACCTTAAGCTATGGTAGGTTTGTCCCAATAGAGCTTGTGTGAACTGACTTTTGAAGTACAATCTAAAAAGTCATTTCAAATACCTCTTTAGTTTCAATAATGATATTATTTTGACTATATTTGCATTTATAGACTATTATGCTTTGAAAGATTTGTCTATTTGAAAGACTGAAGTTTGTTTGAAAAATGTCATTTCAAATACCTCTTTAGTTTCAATAATGATATTGTTCTAACTATATTTACATTTATAAACTATTACACTTTGAATCGGTCAAAACCTAAGCTACATATTTGTCTCCCTAGAAGACTTAGAGCGGATTTGAAATGACTTTTGATATGATTTTTAAAAAGTCATTTCAAATACGTCTTTAATTTCATATTGTTAGGACTATATTTGCATTCTAACTTCTAACACAATTATATTATGGAAGTTCAAAGATTGGATGAATATTTAGTGATTATAATCTAATCATTTATATATATATATCATTCTTCAATAAAATAAAAAGGTGGGAAAATGAGGAAAATGGTTACCAAAGTTAGGAGGAAAATGGTTACCAAAGTTAGGCAACACATTATTTCCACTTTCTCTTCTTTTTGTAAGCTTTATATGTGATTGCAAGTAAACTATATTTTATTTTAGTAAGGTGAGAGGAGAATTTGTGTTTGTGAATGGAAGAAATAAAGAAAGAATAATGGAAGTGGGGTTGGGGATTGGTTTGGATCCTTCTATTCCAGGCTGTCTTTGTTGGGCTATCACAAAAACCAAGAAAAGATGTAATATAATTCAATTTCTTGCTTCAGCTTTGTAACAAGATATATATAAGATTTAGTTTATTCAATTACCTTTGTCTGTATATGAGCTTTTCAAACCTGGCTTCTTTTCTTTTTTTCTTTTGTGATTTGAAAAGCTCTTGATCATATGTATTTTCATGGTTTTGAATATGAATAAGGATAATGGAATTGTCTAAATTGTCAATTTCATTACTTTGATAATGATTTCATTTATAGGTCTCTGTTTTTTAAATTTATGATTCATTTCTCTCAGTTTCTTTACGGTTTTCACATTTTTAAAATAAATGTTTGATATATATATGTACATTTTATCAACTTCCAAAGACTAAAATAAAAAAATAAAAAATTGAAAGCTGTTGTTTTTTTAGTTTCCAAAATTTAACATGATTTTAAAAACATTGTTGGAAAATAGATGTAGTGTTTAGTCTTAATATTCTAAAACTAAAATGTCAAAAATCCAAGTTCTGGTTAACAAACTTTTGGTTTTTAAAAATTAAGCCGGTAAATATCACTCTCAACCATTGGTTTATTTGTTTTGTTGCTTGCTTTTTAGAAGTATTTTAAAAATCCAATCCCATTTTTGAAAATAAAAGAAAGTAGTTTTTGTTTTTGTTTTCGAAATTTGGCTAAAAATTCAAATTTTTACTTAAGAATGATGAATGGTGAGGAAACAGAAAATCGAATAGTCATCAAATAGATCCAAATGATCATCAAACAAAACCTAAAGATTGAAATTGATCTGCAGACAATACCAAGGCTCACGGGTACCAACTCTAGGAATGGTGGCACGCCAATTCTTTGAGATAGTGTGTAAATTTTGCTTCAAATCTTTAATAATTGTGCTAATTATTGAATCCTAGTTTCTCTCTTTTCCAAGAAAGTGCGGTGATTTGAAGCATCATTACCAATTATTTGAGCTAGAGTAACTTAGAAATTCGTTAGGATAGAATTAGTAAAGTCAAAAGTTTAAATCTTATATTGGTTCTTTGAGTTTTGTTTTATTTTAGTCCCTAAATTTTTAAAATGTCTATTTTGGTCTCTGCATTATTATGTTGATAATGGGTTGACAACATGATGACATGACTTAAAAATTTTAAATAATTGAACGCTGAAGTGGTTTAAGTGAGCTGTCAAATAAGCAAGACACTATTATCTGGAAATTTAAAATCTTTAATTATTGTATTAACGTCAAATTCTATGTTTTGATTGATGTCAAAGAAACTCAATGATGAACAGACATCATTAACACCAAGCTCGATTTCAAACTTCTTTGTGTTCACTTTGAATGGACTATTTTCTACAACGATTAAACACGTTGAGCCTTTGCTTCGTAGCATCGATTGTGGACTAGGATGTAGAACTTGTTTTTGCCACTAACAAACTTGACAATGGGTCCTTCACAGACCTTTCTCCTTATGGGTTAATGGTGGATTTGATAACTCAGGAAAATTAACAAGAAATTTTTTTTTTCATCAATTACATCCTGTCTCAGGATGTTCAGTGAAGATGAAACAAAATATGAAGTGGGAATAAAAGAAAAATACCTCAAAGATCCTAGAAATTGATGATTCACGAACAATGATATTCAAAATTAGTATATGACTTTAATTCTCGAGCTTTGCATCAATGCTTTGATTGTCATTGAGCTTCTTTGACATCAAAACGTAGGATTTGGCTTTAAGGTAGAGATGGCTGAGTGGACTAAAGCGTCGGATTGCTAATCCGTTGTACGATTTTTTTGTACCGAGGGTTCGAATCCCTCTCTTTCCGTTTCTGTCAATTACTTGGTATTTTTTTATAGTTGAGGAAAGATGTGGAATAGATAAAATGTTAAGAACATTTCAAAATCAAGCGAGGAAAAAAATCAGATTTTTTTTATTCTTCACGCCCTGGATTACGTCCCGGGTCATTAGATAGGAATCCGAAAATGAAGAGAGAAACAAAGAATATTACTACTGTATAAACAAATAGTTTGAGAGTAAGCATTACACAATCTCCAAGATCATTTTTTTTTTTTTAAAAAGAGAATAGATTCTCTATTTTAACCTGTTTTGACACCAAGAAATGCAGTGAAATGATTTCTAGAAATAGGAAAAAATTTTAAGAGTTGAGTCGTTGATTACTAAAAATTGGATTTNCGCATTGTTCACAAAATTTCGAATCTTCTTTTTTATCTCCGATTACTCGATAATTTCCACAAGCACAAATCCCGCTTTTTATAGGCCCAAAAATTCTTTCACAAAATAATCCATCAAAATAGGTAGGAACAATCGTTTAATCTAGATCTGTTTGACTTTGGCCTTATACAAGATAGTCTAGCACCTCCGAAACTAGTACAGTCCCCCGTAGGATCCTTTTTTGATATAATGACTTGCTTATCTAGCCGCCAAATCAATTATCTAAATTTTTAAGTCATATCACCATGTCTTCACTTTTTAATGACATATTAATGGCATGAGCCAATAGACACTTTTTAAAAGTTCACGGACTAAAATAGATGTTTTGAAAATCATGAGACCAAAATAGAACAAAAACTCAAAGTTTAACAATCAAAACAGAATTTGAACTAGAGTGAATCATAGTCTACATTGTTTCTTCACTTTCCTGCATGTTGAGTCAACCTTTTGAAATTGTGTTAATTGTAAAAATATTGGGAAGATTTACATGAAAAATCTTCTTGAGTCTATATTTTTCATAAATAATATTTCATTTTGAATTATTTCATTGAAGGAATTCAGATAAGATTTTGGACATTATTAATTTATTATTTACCGATTTTTAGTTTACGTTTGGTTGAGTTCCAATTTGGTAAACAATTTTCATATTTAATGCATTTAATATTGATTGTTGGTTATTATTTCCTTTATTGTAGGGATTTGTTTCCTCTCTTTTTAGCAAAATTACCTCCTCCATGTCCGATTGCCACAAAATTTTCTATCTTCTTTATGCCGTCAAAAAAAAAATCTACGAAAATTTTCTCTCTTCTCGGTTTGGAGACCGACACTCTCATTTTTCCACGTTCAATTGGCACTCTCACCTTAAAAATTGCAGTGTCAACTGCCACATAAATTGTAATCACATAACAGTGTACACATAAATTGTTGTTTTTGGGTTTGTTTCATTTCTGTATTAGGTGATTAATATTTTGATTACTATATGTATAATGTATATTCTATATTACATAATTTATATCTAACTATACATTCGAAAATATATAAACTATGTTAGATATTTAAACACCATCGTATGCGGTTGTCATTTTCAAACAGAAAAAGAAAATGCATTTAATATCATTTTTTTCCATTTCCAATTGGAGAGAAAATGCATTTAATATGATATATTTTTCCATTTTCACGGCAACTTGCTCGTTTCAAGCGTCTTCTTTCGTTTTTCATGTTATTTTTATATGTACCTTTGAACATTGTATTATATTTTATGTTTTAACCAATATATGAAACACCATTGGAAATACTTTTTATATGTAGTCAAATACAACGGGTTTCATATTAACTTGTTGGTTTTTCTAGTGAATTTATGATTATTTTTAAATATACCTTAGAACATTGTATTAGATGTTTACAAATATTCTAACCAATATATGAAATGTTATATACCCATATGACAGTATAATATATAAAATTCAAGTTTATATTGTTTAATCAAATTCTTTTCTCAGTTATACCACAATATATAAATAAAAGAGTTGACTCAATTTTCAAAATAAATTTTAATGTATATTATAAATTCTATTTATATACCATAGTATATATCATGAATTCAAAATAGTTGGAAATAAACAAAAATATATATCATATTACATTAATCACAGATGGACTCAATGTTCAACATAAAACATATATACAAGTGTGTATATATATATATATATCACAATATAAACTAAACGAATATATATCATAGTATATATATAAAAAATTGTCCTGGTTTATATAAAATGAACAAATATATATTATAGTATATATATATGTACATTTATTCATGTCTTCTTTTTCGTGAAACGTTTTTTACTGTTGCCTATCCTCATCTCTTCTTCATGAAGTCCTAGATCTACCGTCGTGCCTTTAGCCTCAGTCACTTTGCTCGTCGTTGTTGACTCATCGCCCTACCTATCATTGTCGACAGTTGGGTCCGTGCAATGTAGTTGACTATCATCGTCCAAAACCTTGCGCCACTCGAATCTACAATGCCCCAAAGCTATCGTCCAGAACCTCGTCCTATTGACCGACATCATCCTTCCTTGATGTGATTAGAGAGAGAGGGAGAAAGAAATAGAGAAGCTAGTGGAGAGGAGAGAGAGAGACAAAAACCCACCAGCGAGAGGAGAGGAAGCCATGAATAAAGGAGGAAGAAAAAGCGAGCGGGGAAGAAGAAGAGAAAGAGAAGGGGAAATTTTGGAGGAAAGTGAGACAATGAGAAAATTTTCCTTTTTAAAAAATTTTTAAAAAGGAAGTAATGATTGGATAGATACACAAAACCCTAGGTTATGCATGACAGATAACACAAAACCCTAGACTTTTATTTTCTTCTTATTATTATTTTGTTTTATAAAAATAGTAGATGGGGTCTTAATAGTAGACACTATAACATTAGTGAAAATTTGTATTTCGTTGGACTATTTATGTTATAAATAGAGTGTAGAAGACAATTGTGTAATATAGGCCTACAATTATGACCTTGTACGTAGAAAGTCAAAAATATTGTTTGTTAGACCATATTCTGAGGACTTCTCTTTCTTTCTATTTACGGAGACAATTACAAATAACTCAACATAATTGGTCAACATTTTGAACCATAGCTCTAACCAATCCATTGATGAAAGGTCTCCATTCAAAACAAGGTTGAGATCTCATTTTATGTGTGTGTATGTATTGAACAATTTTTTTATTCTCTTGAAATTTTGTAGTTTGACATTCTAACTAAATGGTGAGAGCTTATTTCAAATTTATGACATTAATGATTTGGGCAAGGGATAAAAATGTAGAATTCTTTGATTTTGCATCCAACTACCACATGGATGGTATAGATTTTCAACCAAAGCTTTCTACCTAGAACATCTTAAATATGGGTTTATCTTACAAGATTGTTTTCTACACTCAATTTATTACACAAATAGTTTAAGTAGTTACAAATTTTCACTAATGTTGTGGCGCATTTACTATTAAGACTCCATCCATTATTTTTATAAAACAAAGCAAAATTAAATCCCTCATCCACGCATAACCTAGAGTTTTGTGTTCTCTCTCATCCATGCATAACCTAGGGTTTCGTGTATCCATACAATCATTAATTCTCTTTTTAAAAAAATTGTTTAAATCCCCCTCATTTTCTCATTTTCCCCCAAAATTTCTCACGTTTCTTACTCTTCTCTTTCTCTTTTTTCTTCCCCACTCTTTTTCTTCCTCCTTCATTCATGGCTTCTTCTCCTCTCGTTGGTGAATTTTTGTCTCTCTCTCCTCTTCACTAGCTTCTCTCTCTAATTGCATCAAGGAAATACGATAACAGTCGACGTGGGGTTCTGGAAGATAGTTTCGGGGCTCGGTGGATTTGAGCAGCGCGAGATTTTGGACGATGATGATCGATTGTAGTGCACGGATCCAACCGTCGACAGCGATAGGTAAGGTGATGAGTCGGCGACAATGAGCAAGGCGACTGAGGTGGAAGGCACGACGGTAGATCTAGGGCTTCATGAAGAAGAGGTGGGATGGTGATGGCGACAAGCGCTTCACGAAGAAGAAGAGATGGACAAATGTATATATATACTGTGATATATATTTGTTTATTTTATATAAATGAGGACAATTTTTTTTATATATACTGTGATATATTCGTTTATTTTATACTGTGATATATATATACGCTTGTATATATATTTTATGTTGAACATTGAGTCCATCTGTGATTAATATACTGTGATATATATTTTTATTTATTCTCAACTACTTTGAAGTTATGATATATATTGTGGTATATAAATAAAATTTATGACATATAGTAGGAAAATTATTAACATCAAACTATTTACAAATATAGCAAAATTTTACTTTCTATCTATGATAGACAACAATAAACGAAGATAGACATCTATCACTTTACTAGATAGATACGGGTAGATGTCTATTTAGATCTATCACAGCTTATCACCGATAGAAAGTAAAATTTTGCTATATATGTAATTATTTTCAACAATTTTTCTATTTTTGAAAACATTCATATATACTATGATTCATATTGAATATTGAGTCAATTTGTGATTTATATATTATGGTATAATTGATAAAGGAATTTGATTAAACAATATATACTTGAATTTTATATATTGTACTGTTATATAGATATTGTTATATCGAAATTTTCGAATAGTAATTTGAGTACATTTATATTTCATAGATTTTTTAGAATATTTGCAAACATCTAATACAATGTGCTAAGGTATATTTAAAAATAACCATGAATTTGCTAAAAAAGCCAACAAGTTACCGTGAAACTTGTTGTATTTGAGTACATATAAAAAAATATTTATTAGTATATTTCATATATTGGTTAGAACATAAAATTTAATACAATGTTCAAAGGCACGTATAAAAATAACATAAAAAATGGAAAAAAAATGTTTGAAACCAACAAATTGCTGTGAAAATGGAAAAATATATCGTATTAAATGCATTTTTTCTCTCCAATTGAAAATGAGAAAGAATGATATTACATGCATTTTCTCTTTCCAATTGAAAATGAGATAAAAATCATATTAAATGCATTTTCTCTCTATATATAAATGTATTTTCGCTCTGCACTATTAAAGAAGTTTTGTAAATAGTGAAATAAATATAAAAAATATATATAAATAAATAAGATAAAATTGTCCAAAATTAAAACTAGAAACCTTATTTTAAAAAATTTAAATTTTAGTGACATTTTTTAAATAAATGACACAAACATGATCATTTATGTGAAAATCTCTAATATTCTCTTGTTCTAAGTTAAATGTTCACACTCTGACCTTATCATTATCTGGATAGCCTACAACATTATTTTGTTTCCCTTTTCTTGTACAAAAGTTAAAAGTATTATATTATAAAGAAATGTTTATGTCATTTTCAAATAAAGTTAAAGGGTGCAGTTAAACCACCCCACCCCCCACCCCATTTTAAATTGGAGTTTTAATTTTTTTTTAATCCTAATTTAAAGTATATTATGACTAATGAAGATATTTGGTGAATGTGATTGTAAGATAATTGGATGAAATTTTAACACATTTTTTATTTTCTTCTTTAATATTTATATATATATATATATATATATATATATATATATATATATATAATATGCGGATAGGGCATTGAATCTTAGATTTCAAGGTTGATAGGACACATTCATGCTAGTTTAGTTACCCTAGATTCCATTGGTCTACTTTAATTTAGGTCATGTTTACACCAGGTGAAAGGTAATTGACCATCAATTGTAATGTAAGAAATGGGCCCCAGTTGATTACTTTTGTTGTTGTTTACCTGTGTTGGGTAATTGTAATGAGTCGTGGGATTCGCGTCAAAATCTGTAATCAAATCCTGTAATCTAATTAGGAATGAAGGGTGTTTAATTTGATAGTAGTTGAAAATTACGTGAGACCCATTATTTTTACTGTTACTACTATCATTACAATTATAGATATTGTTACTTTAACAATATGAAAATTATGAATCTGCCACCGTTATTCTTACATTTACCTTTACCATTATTGTTACTGCATTATTGTTACTGGTAGGATCAAGCAGTAATGGTAACAACAATGGTAACAGTAAAATGTGATAGATTCATAATTCTAGGTAAACATGATCAAAAGCAATCCAATTATTTTTGCGATTCATCGATCAATGAAATCTTATTCTAATTATACCAATTTTTATTACGGATTGGTAAATGTGACCCTATATCAATTTCATTAAACTCCACAGTTAATGCATTAGCTTAGTAGTAATTGGTATACATGCCCTCTTTTAAAGTGCGTAATAATTTGATCTGAAGTTGCTTGTTTTGAGTAGATTGAGTATATACACATAATCCTGATAAAGACCATTGGACAATCTTAGAAGTACAATGAATTTTTGTCTGTATCTTAACTATTTTCTTGCAGTGTTGGAAGGATATTATGATGCGAACTGGGTGATAGATAACGACGAAGTAAGTTCCACTACTGGATACATGTTTATACTAGGGGGAGGACTATTTCATGGAAATCAACAAAGCAAACTTATATAGCATGATCTACCACAAAGTTGGAGTTTATAACACTTGAGCTAGCTAGACAAGAAGCATAATGGCTAGGAAGTCTACTAGGAGATGTGCCACTATGGGGAGGGGGTTTTTGTACCAGTCTCTCTGCATTGTGATTCACAAGCTACCATAGGTATTGCCAAGAATAATGTGTATAAAGGCAAAAAAAGACATATACGCTGAGATATGGAGCTATGATCCATAACCTTTATTTTTTGTGGTCTATTGCGATAGATGATAACACTCAAAAGGTGTTATTTTCCTTAGCTTAACTCAGGATCGTAGTGCTATTTAATGCATTCATTCTATGAATTTATAGCTATCGAGCAATTAAGATGTAGAATTGACCATTGGAGCTGGAACGAGACTTAAATGGACCAAAACAAAGCTCCAGTGTATCAACCATGAAAAGAATGAAGAAACTACAAAAATGCTCCTTGGGCCAGCCCAGCGCTCGCGCAACTTTGGTTATGAATTGTAGTGATGCAGCACTACGATGTTTTGATGTAGATCAATAGCATGTGCGCTATGGCGCCGCGACGATGTTCCTTAGTGCCATGACGCCAATGGAACTCCTATAAATATTAGATATCTGGTTTAGGGTTTATGATCTCAGAATTGCAGCCTCCACTTTAAAACTTTTCTCTATTCTTCATTCCCAGTACTACTTTTCTTGTATTTTTCATTTATGCAACTATTGGATTCATCTTAGCACGGTATGAGTGGCTAAGGTAATTCTTTTATAGCTTAGGGTAGAGAAGAAAACAATTTAATTTTGGTTGTGAGACTTGAATTTATGAATTTGTTGTTTAACTTTATTGATTTTTTACTGAATTTATTTTCTATGCTTATAAATCATATTAGGCTTAATCACCCTTTTATCTTTTCTTTGCTTTGCTAGAAGAAAATACATTTATGCATATTAATCTCAATTAGGGCATAGATTAGATCATGTTTGGACTTAAATTCTAAATTAACTAGTCAATTATTTTGCTACACGACATGACTAATCGTTCAAGAATTGAATCAATTAGTAGTTTAGGGCATCGAAGTTGCTAATTGTCTTGGCTAGATTCCCTAGGGTTTAATGCAGGTCTCTATCGAAATCGATGAATTGAGCATCTAGACTAATTAAGCAGTTGAATAGAGCATTGGGGCGTTTAGTTATTGTCTTCAAAGCAAACGATGCATGAATAAAATTAAGGCATGCATTGTCTCTTTAGCATTCGATGAGCAACCAAGTGTGTGAGCGGAATCCAACTCCCTAAGCTAGGTTTTTAATCAATTAAATTCCCGTTTTACATTCCCTTTTACTTTTATGCAATTTAATTCCATTGCAATAAAAATCTCATACCATCTCCTCCTTGTGATCGTCGAATTCACTACTTTCCTTATGGAGATGACTTGTTGCCACTAGCCAACAGGCTCGTGAGAATGATTAAAAATTTATTTGTTTGGGATCCCGTTAAGCCTCGATCAATAGACTTGATGGATAATTTGTAAAGTTTTCATAGCTCAGTTTTGAGTGGTCTATTGTGATAGACTTGATGAAGCATCTAAGATGAAAGTGAAGGTGTTGGTTGCCTTCTATGAAAGAGTTGGAGGGCCTCTTTCTAAAACTTTCACGATGGCCCAAGGTTTTATGTGAATGGCCCAAACAGCACTTGATGCATGATTTCATCGCGGAATCAAAAGAGAAATCAAGAGGATTGAAATGTGTTGTGAGGGTCTCAACAATAATTTTTTGAAAGTTTAAGAGGTAACTCACTTTCCTAAATTTAAATTGTTGCCTTACATCACTATGCATATGTTGGAATTGTGCCCATCATTTACAATAGGTTATTTATTCATTATTTGAGTTTATTGACCATGAGTTATTTTACCATGGGTTATTTTATTATGGGCTTTTGTTTATTTAGCCCATGAGGGTTATTGAGTGAAAACCTTTTGTAATAACTATATAAATTAAGAGCTTTGGGATAAGGCATCGTGAGAAAGGCAGAGAAAAAGGAAGGCAGTGAGCTTTCTGAGGGTTTTGTAGTTTTCTTCTTCATGGACTCATAAGATCTTCATCTCTTTGTTGATTTTTTGTATTACTATTGCTAATAAAGATTTCTACCTCTGATCTGCACTGTGGATGTAGACTTTGGTCGAACCACTATAAAAGATCTGTGTTAATCTATTCTCTCTTCTTCTTGTTCCTTTATTTTTTTGTTTTACTCTCATTTGGTTTTACCATTTGATTACTAATTTGTACTTCATTTGGTATCAGAGCTATCAAAGGGGATTATGGAAATTTTCACTGATTTTTCCCGTTTGCATTCCTCTATTCAATTTGTAAATGTCTGCTAAATTCGAGCTGGACAAATTTGATGGAAGAGGAGCTTTTGGCCTTTGGAAAAGGAAAATGTGTAAGGATTTGTGCCCTAAAGCCTTGTAATTGATTAGTTAATTAATTTGATTATTAATTATGCAATATTAATTTATCCATTAAAGAAAAAATCTAAGGTTGTTACATGAAGTCTTGAATATGTATGTAGTTGACATATGAGTGGATCATGTTCAAGAAATAACCTAAAAGTCGGGATCTAAAAGTCTATAGTATAGGGATAAGGTTGTGTGCCTTATCTGGGTGACACTATGGATACGACCCATTTTGTAATAGTTACAAATGGTTTGATCCAAGTCGTTCATGTGGAGACATGTGAGTGGGGTATCCAATACAAAGAGTTTGTATAAGATCGGATCGCAAAAGATTTAATCTCTCTTTGTAAATTCGTTAATTGATGTGATTAATATTTCATAGGATGATTGTGTGTGTCTCCATCTTCATCCTAAGTAGCTCATGAACTTCTGTCTGTGATGTCGGTCATTTGATTTGCATAGGTGAGAGTGACTCGAGTTGTCAATTTAATAAGCTTATCATTTTTGGGATTTGACTAAATGAGAAGCTGGGAACATAGCTTCACAAGATGGAATTCACTTCTTCCCAGATAGGGTAAGTAAATGAGTAGTTCCCTTCAGTGCTGATTTCGTGTCTTGACCAAGGGGCCCCACCCTCTTACTGGCCTGAGTTTATGGTTAGATCATAAACAAGTTGTTCATTAGAGAAATCAATGATACTTAAGGATAAGAGGTAATTACAGGGATAAAACGGACATTTGACCTAGCTATAATTATGAACAACTTGTGAAAGATCGAATTGCTTATATTGATTATATCCATGGACACAACTACTTGTCCTACAGCATAAGAGTTCAACTATGGGTGTATAGTATTTTGCCCTGTAGTTAATGAATGAAGACTAATTTAATTAAAGAGTTTAACTTAATCTTGGATCATTGGAGCTATAATCTATCGGTCCATAAACTCTCCTTGCTAGCTCACCACGAACCAACAAGGATCAACTATATTGAAAGAAAAATTTAAAATGTCCAAAATTATGAGGAAAAATATTAATTGTATTAGAAATAATTAATTATATGATTTATTATAAAACTTATTTGAATAAGATTCAAATTATAAATTTATAATATGGATAATTAATTTATTTGAATATGATTCAAAATAATTATTTATTTGGATGAAATCCATATAAATAAATAGAGAAAATTAATTAATTAATTTGAATTAGATTAAAATAACTAATTGTTTAATTTGGATGAGATTCAAATTAAAGATTCTGTAGAAAATAAATATTTAAATATGATTTAAATATTTTAAACCATTTAATATTTAATTTAAAATCTTTGAAGAGAGGTTGATTACCATAGATTTCTCTATGTCCTTGGAGTCCTCATAGAACACCATCTCAGAAAAAGTTCTAAGAAAATTCCAAGAAAAATCTCTTAGAAGAATATCAGTTCGAGGAGAAGAAATTATAGATTGTCAAAGGTATATTGTCTAATTTTTTCTTAATTATTTATATTTTTAATTCTTTTAAACAATCAAAGAATGCGATCACAAGCTTCTACCAGTATTCAATTCCCTTCCAAATGAAGGCGTTGTTAGTTCAACAAAAGGTAGCTAAGGCTCTCGAAGATCCAAGTAAGTTGCCTACTACCATGACTGATGCTGAGAAATCTGAAATGCGTGAAATGGCATATAGTACCATTATTTTGCATCTTGCTGATAATGTTTTGAGACGTGTGAACGTGTCTGATCTGTGGACTAAACTTGATGAGTTTTACATGTCTAAATTGCTTACGAATAAGATATATTTGAAAGGAAAGTTGTTTGGATTTAAGATGGATCAGTCAAAAACTCTTGAGGAAAACATTGAAGAATTTGAACAAAAGAAAAATCGTTTAGACCTCAATAATACGAGAGAAAAATTAGATGGTGAAAATCAGACCGTAATCCTTCTAAACTCATTTCCAGATAAATATAAAGAGGTTAGATCTACAATTAAATATGGTAGACATGCTTTGACATTTGATATTATGCTGAATTCTCTCAGATCTAAAGAACTTGAACTAAAAGTTGAGAAGAAAGATTCTGAAGCATTGTTTATTAAAATAAAAAAATTCTAAACCTCAAAACAGTAGGCAAAATAAGAATAATCCTAAGTTAAATAAATAAAAAAAAAAAAAAAAAAAAAAAAAAAAAAAAATGGGAACCAAATATTCAAAGTTACATGTAACTACTACCATAAAGGACATATTAAATTTGATTGCCCCATTTTGAAGAAAAAGGGAATACTCCCAGTTAGAAAAGAAAACAAAGCTGCTACTAATGTTCATGAAGGATATGAATCTGCTGAAGTTTTAGTAATTAGTGAATTTTGTAATATTGATGAATGGATTATGGACTCTAGATGCACATATCACACATCACCTCATAAACACTTAGTTTATTGATTTTCAAGAACATATTAGGAGCAAAGTTGCTATGGGAAATGATGAACAATGTGAAATTAAGGGTATTGGATCTATTAAACTTCAATTATATGATGGTACTTTTAAAATTCTGTCTTTTGTTAAATATGTCCTTGGCTTGAGAAGAAATTTGATATCCCTGGGTACTTTTGCTGGCTTTCGTTGTAGATCTGAAAAGGGTATTCTAATTGTGAGTAAAGACATTTCGGTGAAATTAATTACAAAATTGAAAAATGGTTTATATGTATTAAGGGGAACAGGTGTACCTAATGAAGAGTCTAATGTTGTTACTGATTCAACTTTAGATGATACAAAACTTTGGCAGGATCGATTAAGTCATATTAGTAATAATGGCTTAAATCATCTGTACAAACAAGGATTGATTGGTAAACCCTCAAACCTATCCTTTTGTGAACATTGTATACTTGGAAAATCCACCAAACATAATTTTCAAAAAGGATCATATAAGTCATCTGATATCTTAGAATATGTAGATTCGGATCTTTGGGGTCCTATAAGAGTACAAACACATTTGGAAGCTCGATATTTTCTCACTACAATAGATGATTACTCAAGAAAACTGTGAATTTTTTGGTTAAAAACTAAGGATGAGGTGTTTTAAAAATTTGTTGAATGGAAGGCTTCGAGTGAAAGTTCATCAGAAAACAAAGTCAAAACTCTGTGAAGAAATAATGGTCTTGAATTGAAACAAAAATTTGCTGATTTGTGTAAAGTACATGACATTAATCGACATTGAACTGTCCCGGGGACACCACGACAGAATGGCCTTGCTGAAAGATATAATAGAACAATTTTGGAGAAGGTTAGATGCATGTTGTCTTATGCAAACCTTCCAAAATCTTTTTGGGGGAAGCTGTAAATACTGCTGCATATATCATTAATAGGAGCCCATCTATATCTTTAAATTTCAAAACTCCTCAAGAATTGTGGTTTCCAAACTTAATCATATGAGAATTTTTGGATATGCAGCCTATGCACACACTAGACAAGATAAACTAGATCCTAGAGCTGAGAAATGCATGTTTCTAGGATACCCAAGTGGTGTTAAAGGTTACAGACTTTGGTCCCTAGAAAAAGGGGACAATAAAGTGTTCATCAGTAGGGATGTTTTGTTTAATAAAAGTCTAATGCCATGGAAAGAACCGCAAACATCTAAAAACAAACCAAATGTTGAAACTACTGGGTTTGAAATTGATTTGATTGGTTCTCAAGAAGTGATTGGTAGTACTGAACGTGCTGAAAGTTCACTCCCTACATCAAACATAGAACAGTACGATATACAGCTTGATTTGAGGAGGATATTCCTTTAGAGGGTGAACAACAGATTAACCTACCAAACAATAATTCTCATAATTATCAGTTAGCAAGGGATAGAGAAAGACGTGTGATAAGACCTCCTAGTAGATATGATTAATCAAATTTGGTGGGTTTTGCATTCAGTTGTTGTTTTGAAACTTTATTTGAACTAAACACTTACAAGCAAGCTGTAAATTTTGTTGAATCTGACTTGTGGATTAAAGCTATGGAAAGAGAAATCAATTCACTGAACAAAAATAACAATTGGACACTTGTTGATAAGCCTAATAATAAAAAACTTGTTGATTGTAAATGGTTGTTTTGTGTTAAACTAGGTATTAAAGGTTTTTCTTAACCTCGTTATAAAAATAAAGCTAGACTTGTAGTTAAAGGTTTCACACAAAAAAAGGCTATTGATTATAATGAAGTTTTTTCACCTATGGTCAGACACTCTTCTATTCGTGTCCTGTAATCCATGGTTGTTCAATTTGATTTGGAAGTAGAACAAATGGATGTTACTTCGACATTCTTTGGTGGAACCTTAGATGAGCATAAAGAACACCTTGTTTGTCGATTGCAAAGATCTTTTTATGGTCCTTAAGCAATCATCAAGACAATGGAACAAACGTTTTGACAACATTATCACCTCAAAAGGTTTCATTAAGAACTCTTATGATGCATGTGTATATAAAAGAGTTGCTTTTGATGATAAATTTATTCTATTGCTTTTGTTTGTGGATGATATTTTGATTGCTTCGAATGATGTTTAAGTTGTGAATGAAGTAAAGCTTCAGTTAAACAGTGAATTGGAAATGAAAGATTTGGGGGCTGTAAAGAAAGTTTTGGGAACGGAAACAAATGGAGATAGAGCTAGAAATACTTTATCTATATCACAATCTGATTACTTAGAGAGGGTGATTAAAATATTTCAAATGGAGAATGCTAAATCTGTTAAAACTCCTCTAGCCAAACACTTTAAATTGTCTTCACAGCAGTCTCCTTCTACATTGGAAGAGATAAATGATATGAAATCTATTTTTTATGCAAATCTTGTGGGTAGTTTGGGATATTCAATGAGTCTGGTCAGTCAATTTATGAGCAATCCGAGCAAAGGTCATTGGGAAGCTTCGAAATGGGTTTTGAGATATATAGAGGGTTCTTCTTCTAATGGTCTTATATATTCAAAGAATTATGATTCTAGCACTATTGTTGGTTTTGTAAATTCTAAATATGCAGCTGATTTGGATCGACGATAGTCATTAACAGGTTATGTTTTTATGCTTTATGGTAATGTTATTAGTTGGAGATCGACTCTTCAATCGGTAGTTACTCTATCCTCAACCAAGGTTGAGTATATTGGCTTAGCAGAATTTGTGAAAGAATCTATATGGTTGAAAGGTTTGATTTCTAAAATGTGTTCATCTAAATGTGATGTTAAGATTCATTGGGATAGTCAAAGTGCTTTAGTTTTGTCTAAAAATCCAACCTTCCATGATCAATCGAAGCATATTGATGTTCTTTTTCATTATGCGTGCGATGCTATTAAAGATAATAAATTAGTTTGTTGAAGATTGATACTTCACATTAGAGGTGTTCAAATAACTCGACAACTCAAACAACTCAGACTATCCAACCCGAAGTAGAAGGGTTGGGTTGGGATGGATTATTTTTTCTGGTTTTTTTAGGTTGGGTTGGGTCTCAGGTTGAAAATTTCAAAATTCAGGTTGACCCAACCCAGCCCCAATTATTAATTAATAATTAATATATATATTATAAGTGAAAATGAAATTTCAAATTAGGGTTTTTTATGTTTTTGTTTGCATTTTGCCGCCCGCCTCACGAGTTACACCCGTGCCCCTGCCCTGCTCTCGGTCTCGCCCTCTCCTCAGTTCAGATTTAGTCCTCTCAAACAGACGTCGATGACAGTCCGACTCCGAATCTCCTTCTGCTCTCGGTCTCTGCCTCTCTCTCTCTTCGCGCTCTCCATCCTCCGATAGTCCCGTCCGACTCTCCCTCTCCAATCTCCTCTCGGTCTCCGACTCTCCCTCTCCTCTCGCTCTCTAACAGTCCGAATCCGCCTCCGCCTCTCCCTTTCCTCTCCCTAGATCCAGCCGTTTGTCTACCATTGTGATCGTTCCGCTGATTCGTTCTTTGTTCTTCGTTCGTCTATATATATATCTAGTTTCATTTCATTTCAGTTTTGCCTTTTTTTTTTCCTTTTGTTCTATTCTTCATTCAATTTTTTTTTTTAATTTTTAAATTACAAATCTCCTAGAATAGTAATAATAATAAAAAATAAAAAATAAAAAAAACCTCCAACCCGACAACCCAACCCAAATTTCAAGGGTTGGGTTGGGTTGGGTACCCTATTCGAATTATTCGGGTAGCCAACCTCCCCCAACCCACCCCTACTTCACATAACCCCACTGCTTTGATGACAAAGGCGCTATGTTGTGATTGTTTTATGTACCTTTGTGATTTGTTGAAGCTGGGTGTTGGCTAAGTTATGTATCAACTTTTGATATTGTAGTTCAAAGATTTTTTATTTATGAAGCAGCTGCGTATGATCATCAAGAGGGTGATTGTTGGAATTGTGCCTCTCATTTACAGCAGGTTGTTTACTCATTATTGGAGTTTATTAACCATGGGTTATTTTATTATGAGCTTTTGTTTATTTAGCCCATTAGGGTTATTGGGTGAAAACCTTTTGTAATAGCTTTATAAATTGAGAGCTTTGGGATGAGGCATCGTGAGAGAGGTAGAGAAAAAGGAAGGCAGTGAGCTCTTTGAGGGTTCTGTAATTTTCTTCTTCCTGGGCTTATTCTTGATGTTCATCTCTTTGTTGATTTTTTGTATTACTACTGCTAATAAAGATTTCTACCTTTGATTTGCACAGTGGGTGTAACCTTTGGTCGAACCACTATAAAACATCTGTGTTAATCTCTTCTCTCTTCTTCTTGTTCCTTTATTTTCGTTTTACTCTGATTTGGTTTTATCATTTGATTACTGATTTATACTTCAACATCAATTAAAACCACAAGATGTTGATGTTTAAGTTTGCTTGCTCATAACCAAAAGTTCCTTTATTGTTCATGGTACTTGTTAGTCATTCGTGGGGGATTGTTGAGAATGTCTACAATTACCATGGTCATTGCATATGTTCACACTTCAGAGAGTTTCTTGTCCCACATTAGAAGATTAAGGAGTGGGAAGAAACTATATATGAGAGCTCTCCAAAGAACTTCCAAAAGTGGTTGGAGTGGTAGTTACGACACTTCCCCCACGCACTCCACCCATCTGATGGGCGAGTTTGGGTAACCGCACTTGAGGGAAACAAAAACGTACTTTTATTTCTTAAATAATATGGTCAATAATTTTAGATCTGGAAATTTAATTCCCTTCTAGATCTGACCATTTTTTTTTAATCTTTTTCTTCATAAACCAGATCTGGTTTTAAGTCTCTCCCTTGATAGAATATAGAGTTTCTTCCTCGTTTCTTTACTTATTTGATTTTGAGCAAACTAATTTTCTCGCGCCGATTCCAACCTCTCTCTATAGAGTACACGTCTGAAGGTGGATGTTGTATTAACTTTAGAGAGCAACCGACTTTAATGATTGGCACTAAAGTCATGCTGAATTTGCTTTCAAAGCAGTGGTTTCCATGACATAACAATATAAAACCAATTTTGACGACAAATAACCGTTCATTCACTTTCTAAATTTGCTATAAAAATGGGAGAACATTTGAAACTAAATAAGACCATTTATATTTGTCTTATATATATATATATATATATATATATCTGTGTTATATATTCTTTTAATGGTAGTAGACTTGATACTATTTTTAAAAGAATGGATCTATATAGTACTAGAGGTTTTTCCACCAAGAAATGGTTCGAAGACCTGCGTCGTCACTTGTCGGTTTGTTGTCTGGATCAAATTTGAAAAGAATTTTTTTTTTTTTTTTTTTTTTTTTTAAAACAATGGAAAAAATGGGATAGCTGAGTCTAATTCAAATAATTATAGGAATAGTAAAAATTAAGACACATGTATATTAATAATTAGGTTAAAATATAATTTTATTCCTTTGTAATTTCATATTTGTTCAAGTTTAGTCTAAGTATTTTCAAATGTCTAATTTTAGTCCTTATACTTTCAATAAATCTTAAATTTTGTCTGTAGCTTTTTTTTTTTTTCAAAAAGTTTTTAATATCTATTAGCATTTTTATTGTATTTTCTTCCATGAAAAATTAACTTTGAGGGACTAAACTTAAGATTTATTGAATGTACAAGAACTAAAATTAAACATTTGAAAGTAGGGCGTACAAAAAGGCACCAAAGCCTGATTCAACTGGCAAAAACCAACCAAATTAACCATGATCGATTAGGGACGTTCCATGATTGGTTGGTGGTTGGTTTTTCACAAAAGAACTTACACCCCCAACCGATGGGCAATCATGGTATGCAATAGTTTTTTTTTTTCTTTCTTTTTTTCTTTTAAGTTTTTATTTATTTATTTATTTATTTATTTTTCCTCCTCTTGTTCCATATCCACAAGTCCATGAAGAAGGAAGTTTTTTTATCCACAAGTCTATGAAAAAAGTTCTAAAGACATGAGGCTATAAAGAAAAACGATGGAATCGACCTCCCATTGGTCAAATACCAACCATTTTTTCTGGTCAGTTTTCGGTGCCAGTTTTCGGCCAAAACCAATACTGATCGACTGATGTACACCCCTATTTGAAAGTACAATGACCAAAATTGAACAAATTCTAAAATATAGGGACCAAATATTATTTTAAACTAATAATTATAAATAATCAATATAATTTATTAGTGATAGTTATTGTTTAAGCTCAGTTTGGTTGTCATTTAGTTTTTAAAAGTTTAGCCTATAAACACTATTTCAACCTCTAAATTATTGCTTTGTTATCTACTTTTTACCAGTACTTTAAAAAATCAAGCCAAATTTTGAAAACTAAAAAAAATAGTTTATAAAAACTTTTTATTTTTAGAGTTTGGTTAAGATCCAACTCTTTTACTTAAGAAAGATGTAAAACATTGTATAAAATTGAGAGAAAATAAACTTCATTTTTTCCAACCAAAAGTTAAAAACCAAAATGGTTAGTTACTATATGGGGTGCCAGGTTTTGTTAAGCAGTATTTATGGTAGGTTTAAATAACATTGTGGTCTCATGTGTTTTTTTTTTTTTTTTTTTAACCCAAAAAGAAAATAATAATAATAATAATAAAATAGCATCGTATTCTTTATGCTTTCAAGTTTGTTTTATTTTGATTCTTGAACTTTCAAAATGTATAAGTATAATGCTAAGTTTGTTTCATTTAATTCAAAAATTTGCAAAATGTCTAAAAAAAATTGGTTATTTACAGTAATTAGTGACACTTAAAAGACTGTCATAAGTTTCAAAAAAATTTAAAAATTTTCATTTTTTCTCAAAAAAACACATGAATTTGACTTTTATGATTGTTTTTTCCCCTCTTAAGAGTCCTAAAAGGTCATATTTATTGGGGTGAAAGTTGAACAAATTTAATCACTTCGATCCTTTCTATATGAATTTTTTTTTTCATGATGTCTATTTTAGTCTATAATATTTCATATTCAACATTTGAAATAATAATTTCCAAAATTTAGACGCCAAAGTAAAAAATTTTGTGGATCAAAATGGTTCAAACTTTAAAGTTGAGGACTGCCGAGCGAAAATGAAATTTAAATCTTATACATAAAATAAATTTATTTAATATTTTTTTTCTATATATTTATTGATTTTTTTATATAGAATAAAAAATAAATTAAATATCTTTGAAAATTATACTACCAATTCCATATTTTAATAGAAACTGTGTAATAATGGCGAGGCCTAGATGCAATGGGCAAGCTTTTTGATAAAGTTATCTTTTGGTCTCTGTAAGTTTATTTCATATTCTAAAATAGGAGTCCCTAATATTTTAGATTATTTTACTTTAGTCCTTAATTAAACTTTTAAAATGCTTGTATTAGGTCTTTGAAAAAAGAAAATCATTTTAATTTGTACTGGTACTTTGATATTAATCATTAACAAAATGATTGAGATTTTAAATTTACATAATAACGTGTGGAAGCGAGTCTTGAATATGTTGGTAGGGATGAATATTTGGTGAATTATTATGAAATAATAAATAGTAATAATTTTTTTAGTAGGAAGGAGAATTCAACCTCCAACTTCTAAAAAATAAGGTAATATCAGTTAAAGCTCACTTTGACAATAAATACTATAGTAATAATTGGGAATTTAAAATAAATAATGTTCATGAATTAAAATTAGAGGATTTTTTTTTTTCATATATACCCTTGTGTAGAACTAGGATTTAAAATCTGTCCTACAATTTTATATATTTTATTTTCTACCCCTTGAAATTTTACTCTATTTCAAATCAGGAGACAACCAAAGGTTTATACTATTCCACCCGTGTAATAACTGGACATCAAAACCACTATCCATATATGTTCAAAAAAAAAAAAAAATATGTGATAAATATTTTTTTAATTAAAATATGTTATTTCTTTTAATTCAAGAATTGTAATTTAGTGTGGAGGTTCAAATGTCGACTATTGAGATAATAATTTACGTATTTATCTACTAAGTTATACTCCAATTGACATGAACATTTTATTATAACACATGTTAAATGAAGAATGAAAGGTAATGATTTGAAATTATAGCTCATATTTCATAATCATTTGGTTTATGAGATCAAAACTTATAAACACTACTTTCGTAGTTTTTAGTATATATTGTTATCTATATTTTTTAAGGATGCTTTTCAAAATCACAGTCAAGTTTTGAATACTAAAAAAGTAGTTTTTGAAATTTGGTTATGAATTCAAGGATAAACAAAATCCATTGTAACAAAATTTGTGAGAAAACTAGCACCCTTTTTGATTTTGAAAAAAAAAAAACTAAATCCTCATTTGATTCTTGAAAATTAAACTTATAAAAGTTGCTTTTGTTGTCTTGTTATCTACCTTTTAAGCGTGTTTTAAAAAATCATATCCTAGTTTTTAAAAATAAAAAACTAATTTTAAAAACTTGTTTTTAGTTTTAGAATATCAAGTGCGTAGTAAGGGAATAGATGAAACCCATAGTAGCAAGTTGAAATATGATTTTAAAAACCAAAAACAAAAAACAAAGTCTCCTTTTGGTAGCTATTTCATTTTTTGTTTTTTATTTTTTAAAAATTATGTTTATTTCCTCTCCATTACTTACAATTATTTGTATCTTTTTAAAGTACAATTGTTTTACTCTAAGCCAAATTCAAAAAATAAAAAATAAAAAATAAAGTTTTTAAAAACTATTTTTTTAATTTTAAAAAATTGGCTTGTCTTTTAAACCATGGGTAAAAAAGAAAAATAGATAACAAAATAAGAAATTTGGAGGTAGAAGTAATGTCTATAGGCTTAATTTTAAAAAACAAAAAACAAAAAACCAAATGGTTAAGAAACGAGACCAAAATAATTATCATACAAGACTAAATCGGTATCAAATATGATATTAGAAATCGAACACAAACACAAATAATACACTATAATTTACATGAATATATATTTTCACAATTATTATAGGAAATGCTAATCGGATTACCTCTAAAGTAGATTCATGTCTCAATTGGAAATCCTCCAATCAATTTATGTTTGCTTGCAAGGATATAAATGTGTGTGTGTTAGGACTTCGGAGTAAGAACATCCCCTTTGTTATTTCAAGGAAAGGAAAGGAAAGGAAATTAAGAACTATTATACAAGAAACTAAGGTTAAAGAAAAATAAAGGGAAAATAAGAGGGAGAGTATGGACAAAAAAAGGGAGACAATAATGTGTAAAAAAAAAAAGGTTTGAAAGTGACCATTTTATAGGATATGATAGAAAATATCACAAAATATCAAATTAAAAGTTTTGTCCCAAAATTTTAGAGATGTGTCGAGTAATATATTAAAACAAAAAAAAAGAAATGTGTCTAATAAATATTTGAATTTTTAATCATGTCAAATAAGTTCCTAAGTTTTTAATTTAGTATAACAAATCTATAAAGTTGAAAGATGTCTAATAATTAGTAATTGTTGTATTTAATATATTTTTAAAATTTATAGCAGCTCTAGAAATTTTGTTTCTAGCAAGACTTTAACCTTTTCATTTTAATATTAGTTTCTATTAATTAATTAAAAATAATTATAAATAATTAAGTTTAATTATTTTTCGTGACTATTAAAATAAAATTTAAAATTTTACTTTATAACTATTTTAAATTAATTAATAGATATTAATGTCAAAAACTGAAAATGAGAACGAAGTAAAAAATCGAAATTTAAAAGTGTAAATCTTAAATTTAGGGATTAAATTGAAACAAAACTCAAACTTAAAAACTAAGGCCTCGTTTGGTAACTATTTTATTTTTTATTTTTGAAGGTTAAGCTTATTTCCTCAACATTTCTTAATTACAACAACTGAACCTTTACCGAAATTCCAAAAACAAAAACAAGTTTTTAAAAGCTACTTTTTTAGTTTTCAAATTTTTGTTTGGTTTTTTAAACCAGTAAAAAGTACATAACAAAAGAAGAAATTTGGAGGTGGAGGTAGTGTCTATAAACTTAATTTTCAAAAACAAAAACAAAATGGTTACCAAATGGGGTCTAAAAGTGTAATAATTTGAAATCTATGGATCAAATGAAAAACTAAACTCAAAATCTAGGATCATTTTGGTCATAGTAATTTGGAGTTAGTTCAATTTCAGTTTATATACTTTAATAAGTTCTAAATTTAGTCCTTCAAAGTTTCTAAATTTAGAATTTACACAAATTAAAATTAGGCATTTAAAAATATATCGTAACAACCCAGTTTCCTAGGACTTGAAACCAGGTCGTCATTATATGCATGCATACTTCTCAAACGACTCTTTTTTTTTCATAATTTTACTCAAAATCGAGGAAACTTCATCAAGGTAAATAAATTTGTCATCATTTAAACTGAAAACCTTTAATCGGGGTACCCCTAAAACATTAATGTATTAAAATAGAAAATCTGGCATAAAGAAATAAATAAAGGAAAACATGGTTTAGTTTCAATAACAAATCTCAAGTATTAAAATGAAAGGAAAACATAAAAACTCGTGCAGAAGCATTAATCTAATCCCAATGGCACTGTCAAGGTTTTCTTTCGTCATTCGCCGAGGTGTCCTTTCCCTTACTGAAAAAAAAATCATGAAAATAATGAATACAAAATAATCAGTAAGTAACCCCACTATCGGGATCAGGCTAAACACTTATATCCAATAAGTGCACCATGTCTGTGGGACATGCATATTTCTACTTTCCACCCTTCACTTATCTGAAACCTTTGTGAATCCCATAGGAGACAAGTCTTTGGTGTCTCTCGAAGGAATATGAAACCTCTGGGGATCTCGAAAGAACACAAAATTTCTGGTGATACTAAAGGAATACAAAACCTCTGGTGATCCGCCTGAAGGAACACAAATCTCTGGTGATCTTGAAGGAACACAAAATCTCTGGTGATTCCGAAGAAACACAAACCTCTGGTGGACACACAACCAACGTAGGAGGGTAACTATCACTAACATGCATAACTGGTAAAATACATGAAAATCCCATGATATAGATTCATAATGCCTCTCATATAAACATCATCATGCTCATATATTTTTGCAGTCATAAGAACTAAATTGTCTGGCATGTAGGTGGTTCCAGTAGTAAGATTACTTACGCAGATAGCTAGCCAAGTAGCCAATTCTCACAAAATCCTTGAATTAAAACTCTGAAACATAAATCCAAACTTAAATTAAGTCTTTACAACAATTAAACCAAATAATCTTACCCAAAATGCAACTAAGTCACAATATTCTTACAAACTTCAAACAATGGGTCCAACCAAAATTGAACCAAAATCAACCCTTTAACCTGCTTAGACAGTTGGTTCTGGTTCCAAAATCCTTCGAAGCTTGAATCTAAAACCCAAACCTAATGGGTAACAACAATCAAAACCAACAGCAATGGATAATCACAAAATTACAAGAAAACCCAACAATACTTAGCAAAGCGGAGAGAGAAATTTCGGCGTAACCAAATGTTGAAATTCCGACGTAACCCATGAAGAATGAATGATGCCACCAAAGTTGAACACAGAGAGCGGCTGGGCTATAACTTGCAAATGGCAAACCAAAACCCATTGAAATCTCAGATTGACTAAAATATATTTATACATTTATTTAAATTCTCTTTTTCTTTTCCTTTTCTAAAACCCTAAATATATAATTTTTAATTTCACTTTTCCTTTTTATTTTCCCAAAACAAAACACAACCTATTTAATATAAATTTTCTCAACCCATCATATCAAATTTTTCCAACCATAGCTTAACAATTTATTTAACCAAAATAACTCCTAACAAATCAAATCCCCAACTTAAATTCAATTTAAACTTATCCTCATTTTTTTTTAACTTAACCAAGTTCTTACATCTCACCTAATCCCAAATCTTCAAGTTAAATCCAACTTTTAAATCCCCCACAAATAAATTCAATTTTCCACTAATTGAATTAAATCCAAATCTTTTATCACGATTACTTTAAATTGAATTATTTTCTCAACATAATCCAATTAAACCTCAAAATTCAAACAATTAACCAAATAATTCAAGATAATTAATGTTTCACAAAAGAATTACCTGAAACTTTGGGATGTCACATTCTTTCCTCCTTAAGAAACTTTCGTCCTCAAAAGTTCTAATAAGGGAAAAGCTGAAGACACCTTGACCTCATCTTATCCTCTCATTCCCACGTCGCTTCCTTGAATTCATGATCTTGTCATAGAACCATTACTAGTGCTATCTCCTTGTTACGCCAAGTCTTTACTTGTCTTGCCAAAATTTGAATAGGTTTCTCCTCATAACTCGGGTTCTCATTTAATTGCAAGAGCCATAGTCTACTATATGAGATGGATATGTCACGTGTTTTCTCAATGTCCAGACATGAAAAACATTGTGAATTGCAGAAAGAGACAACGACAATGCCAACCGATAAGCCACAAGGCCAATATGCTCTAGAATCTCAAATGGTCTAATGAAGCACAGACTTAACTTTCACTTCCTCCCAAACCTTAAGACACCCTTTGTAGGTGCCACCTTCAGAAACACCTTGTCACCCACCTCAAACTTCAAGTCTTTATTCTTAACATTGATGTAACTTTTCTGCCTACTCTAAGTGTCTGCATTTGTGCTTTGATTTTTTTTTTTTTTGGATAGCCTTGCTGCGTACCTCCCGTGTTAACCGCAAGTGTATGGGTCAAGTTATAATATAAGATGGCTAAGTCTGAATATCGTTCTACTAAGGATCCAATTGTGAAGGTTTAAGTTACTTAGCTATTCTAGTCTTGAATCAATTTTATTTGAGGATTGAAATTGAAGTTGTGATTTTGGAAATAAAACTAAAAAGGAAAGCAAATAAACAAGAAACATAAGAGTCAAAGAGAGTTCTAGGGTAATGAATCCTTGTTTACTGCATCATGCAATATTCTAGGTTCATTGATTTTATTGCAAGTCTAGAAACATAAATCCAAGTTATTTTCTCTCAACAACAACCTTTTCTTATGCAACTCAATTGATTACTAATCTCTTGAAATCAATACAAATTGCATGGCATTAAGAATAGTATTTAGCAACTTTCATTATTAACCTAACTATTTTCATGAGAGATTAACAACAATTCTTTGTTATAGATCTAGTTAAACATATAACCTTTCAATCATACATCTAACCTTTCATTCAAACATGGCCATTCAACAAGAGTTAAGCACAATAACAAAGAAAAGCATAATCATTACAACAAAACCATGAAGAGTCTACAATATCAACATGAATTCATAAACAATTCATCAAAACACTAAAACTAAAGAGTTTAGCCACTCGTAACCCTAAAACTAAAGAGTTTAGCCACTCATAGCTTGAAGTAACATGTTCAAACAATATAAACAAAGAAAGAGTGTAAAGAAAGGGAAACTCTACTGAAAAGAGACTCTTGATTGAGGAAGCACCGTCAAGATCTCCTTGGCCTTCACGTTGGAACTCGAACGACACTACAACTCTCTCTCGAACTCTTTTTTCTCTTCCTTGCAACTAACTCACTCTTTGGACTCTCTAATGAACTTTCACTCAATTCTCTTCTTCTTATGTCCCTTGGTGAGTAGATTGGTGATTAGGGTTGCTAAAAACCTTCCAATTTATAGAGTTGGTCGCCCAAAATTCTTTCAAAAAATGCAAATTCTTCAAAAAAGGAAAGATGACGTCTCCGCGCTATGCGTCGTGGAAACCTATCCTCGGCACCGTGCCGCAGCGCGCGACGATGGCGCTGCACTAAAGGTAGATGCTGTTCCCGAGAAAAGCGTCTCGAGCTAGTTTTGGCAGATTTGGAGTTTTCTTAACTTTTTCACTGAATTCTGGCTCGTTTTTGATCTTTTGGTCTTCACTTTTTAACTTACTCACTCTGAGAACCTTTGTGAGCTCAGAAAATCGTACTTTTTAGAAATATGAATTTGAACTAATCGAGCTGGCAGAGAAAAATTTCCATATATGTGGCAAAACATTTGGTCATACTCAATACAACATAATCTTAAGATGCATAGCAAGGAAAATCTGATCCATAAGAATCCACTTATACTTTAGAAGTATTAACTGAGATACCAAGCTACATGTGTGAGAATCAACATTGTCCAACTAAATCTCATATATCATGGCCCAGCGTGGAGCTTTATAGTATCTAGGGCTATAAAACTTACTTGTCAAACCTCATGTTACTCCTTAGTCTTAAAACAATCGCATATTACTATTTTGACCTTGCTACGAGCAAGTCTGGAAATCCCTTTCATAATAAGGTTTCTAAAGTCCTTGGACACTATAGAGCATTATTCAAACTAAAACACATATCCACAACCTCAAAATAACTGTATCCAAACTTTGACACTAGTATTTAAGATAAAAACCTTCCTGATTCGTAAATCTATCTCGATAATATCCATCTCCATAAAGTCGATTGACTCGTCGTCCATGCTAGAAGAAACATACTATATGTGGCGCTCCAAGTCCAGGATTCGAAATCCGAATTTGGCTCCTAATGACCCCGACATTCCCTTGTGACCTGGCTATGGTATCATAATCAACTCTTAATATAGTTGATACATAAGCACATGAATTTCAACTCTCTTTTAAATATACGGAACAATGTCCAACGGCAAAATATTTAAGTGTCTAGAAAACTTCCATAAATATTAAGCATCACATATAAAGACTAAATCACATTTGTAAAAACAATAAGAATTAGAATGGTATTTTAAGCTTTGAAAATTTTAGGTGATATAAATTGTTTGTACCCAAATGGCTACTTTTATGAAATGATTGAATCACAAAAATGATTTCCTTTTAAAGAAGAAAAAGTAGACTTTGTTAATAATATATAAATATAGTAAAGGAAAAAGAGGGGCAGAGAAGGGATTGAATGGACGGAAGAATGGAAAAGGAAAAGAAAATCCAATGTCTTATAGACAAGGAATCCCCGACAGCTCCTCCCATTTTCGATGCAATTGTCTCCTTTCAATATTAATATTTCATTAAAACCAATCTCTCTCTCTCTCTCTCTCTCTGTCTTCCCCTTCTTTTCTTTTCTTTTCTTTTAAGAAATAAAAAAAAAAAAACAAAAAAAAAAAAAACAAAAAAAGAAGTAAGAAAACGACATTCCAATATTTGAATGTCTTTCAAAAATATTTTAACATGATGGTAAAATGTAGACCGACTGTACTCAATTAAAAAAAGCAATATATTTAAGATAAGCTATAAAAACAAAAAAAAATTAAAAATTATGGGTAAATTGCAAAACTATCCTTAAAATAAGATGATAGTTGTAATTATACCTTTAAACTTTTAATTTTAAAAATTAAGCCTTAAACTTATATTAATATTAAAATTAGGTCAAATTAAACATTCAAACTTACATAATTTTATAAATTATACCATTTGTATAAGTTTGGGGACTCAATTTTTATCATTTGTAGATCTCATTTCTATAATTATGGTAAGCTTGAGGGTCTAATTCAAATACTTATAAAAGCTTAGGGGCCTAATTTTTACAATTGAAAGTTTGGGGGGTGTAATTGAACTACCACCATACTCAGGGGTGGTTTTGCAATTTGCCCAAAAGTTATTTGAACTAATAAATAAATATTTTGTGTTTTTAAAATAAGTTAAAATATTTATTATTTGTCAAGATAAGCTTAGCTTAGTGGTTTATGAAACCAACTTCGTCCCGGTAGGTCAGAGATTCAATCTCCCACCTTATAATTGGTTGTATACTAAAGAGAGTGTTTATTGTTTACCTATAGTTACATTAATGTCATTTTTTTTTCTAATTATTTCTTATGTTTTTTTGATTTTTTTTTTTACGATGCAATGAAAACATCGATTCACCCATCATGTTGATGTTGAACTTATGAAAATATGAAAATATCGATAGAAACGTCGACATGTCGATGAAAATTTCATAACATGGCTTCAACTAGTTTGCTTATTTAATTAAGGCTAAATTATTAATTTAGTCCAAAAATTTTGTGTTTGAATCTATTTCATTCTTTAACTTTCAAATTTGTCTTACAGAACTCTCAATTTTGTATCAAATAAATTTCTAAACTTTAAAAAGTGTCTAATAGATTCTTAAACTTTCATTTTTTTGTATATTAGGTTTTTTAACTTTAAAATGTGTCTAACAGATCTTTCAATTTTTGTGTTTGATATATTCTTAAATTTTTCAATTTTGTATCAAAAAGTTTATTGACCTATTCAACATATTTTTTAAAATTTACGTGTCTACCAAATATGAAATTCAAATTTTAGAGTTCCATTAGACATAAAATTCAATTTTATATCTAATGAACTAATATACAATTAACAATTATAAAAAATGGAAGATATCAGGGACCTATTTTGTTAATGCTACATTTTTCTTGTAGGCAAATGTTGGAAAAATTAAAGAACTCTAAATCAACAACTTAAAACCACTTATTTATTTCTCATGTGAATTCAAGAGAATCAAACTTTAAAAGCGAAAGCATAACTGTATCCATTACAAAACTGAAATATTGGATAATGATCTTCCAAATCTCGATAGATCATGTGTTCTTCTTATGTTATATTCCAATTCGAAGAATGAATTTTCTCTGGTGGGACGAGGTGGGATGAGAGAAAAAGAGGTAATATGTATCTAATATTGGAGCCATAAATTCTTTATAACCGATAAAAATAAAAAAATTATTAACTGATTTGTTATAATTTAGTTATAATCCATCCTCTTGTCAAATTAGAACTAATAGAGTATTAATACCTATGCGTTTTTTCTTTTTTTTTTTCCATAGTTCACCATTCTTTAGAAATGGTGTAACCATCTAACTTCCCTTCCATTAGTTGAGATTACAAAACATTAAAAGCACATTAATTAATAGACATGTGGGGCCCATAGTAAAGATATTTTCAACAATCTCCCACCAGGCCAGATATGTCAATTAATAGTGTGTTTGACCTTATCCTCTAAAAAAATGTTGATCTAAAAGGGAGTTAACTTAAGCAATCTAGCTATATTAGGATCAAAGAGATTTTTGTTCCAATTTTAAACAAATAAACCCATAAGTACTCACAATACCAATATAACTAAATGACATAGATCAAACCATAGCGTGGAAACTACAAGTAATGTGATATGTGCATGCCTATTTCCCGCTGTTCCTCCTTAGTTGAATGAGATCAAAATCTTTAACATAATGAGACATGTTAAAAGTATGATCATAATAATTATCCAAAATTACATAATAAATCTATCCAAAAAAAAAAAAAAATACAAACTCTCAATAAAACATGATATCCTTGTGGAAAACAACCCCTATATGAGCAGTATGCTCACAAAAGACCTTGGGTGGTATTTCCTTTAGCATATCTGCTAGCATTGAGTTTATACCAATGTGCTCTATGGATATGTGTCCACTCTAGACTTTTTCCTTCACAATTAGAAATTTAATATCTATATGTTTAGCCTTAATCAACTATATATTGTTATTATAATAAAGCATTGTTGATTTATTGTCAATTAAATTTTGAGTGGTCTTTCAATACCCTTTAAAATTTGCAACCCTATAACAAAATTTTGTAACCATATTAATCCATTACAATAAAAATTTAAAGTTATTAAATGTAATCTTAAACGGTATGTGTTTAACGTATAAATGAATTATGTTCAAGATATAACCTAAAGGGTTTATAGTATATGAATAAGGTTAGGTGTCTTATCTTGGTGACACTATAAATACCACCCACTTTGTAATTATTACAAATAATTTGATCCAATATTCATGTAGAGGCATGTGAGTAGGGGTATTCTATACAAAAAAATTTTATAAAACTGGACAGCGAAATATTTAATCTCTCTTTGTAAATTCATTAATTAAAGAGATTTCACATGATGCTCATATGCATGTGACTTAATCTCAATCTTGAGTAAGTTATGAACTCCTGCCTGTGTGGGCTTGTCCTTTGATTTGCGTGAGAGAAAACGACCCAAGTAGCTTATTCAACATGCCTACTATTGTGAAGACGACTAAACAAGGAATTGAGAACATAATTTCAACAAGATAGAATTCACTCCTTTTCATGTAAAGAAAGTAGATGAGTAGTTCCCTTAAGTGCTGATTTCGAGACTTGAATAATTGAGTCCCACCTTCTTAGTAGCTCGAGAGAGACTTGGTTTATAGTTAAACTATAAACAAATTGTTCATTAGAGAATCAGTAGCACTTAAAGAGAAAGAGATAATTATAAGGGTAATTAAAATGGACATTTAACCCAACTATAATTACAAACAATTCGTGAAAGATTGTTTGTAATGATTATATCCATAGATGCAACTTGTCCTATAGTGCAGAAGAGTGCAACTACAGGTTAATAGTGGAGTGTCCTATAGTTAATGAATGAAGATTGATTAATTAAAGAGTTTAGTTAATTAATTTCGCATCATTGGAGCTTCTAGTCTATAGGTTCATAAGATCACCGTGATAGCTCATAAAGAATGAACAGGGATCAAGTAGTGTTGAAAGAAAATTTGAAAGGTTCAAATTAACATGTTAAATTGATGAAAAATATATTTAATGTATTAGATACAATAAATATCATATATGTTTGAGATTTATGTCCTAAATCTCGTAGTCTATAAATTTGTAAACAATTATTAATAAATGAAGTATTATTCATTTTTCAAATAAGTGTTATTTATTTGGCTAATCCAAAATCCAATAACCTAAAATTCAAGGTTATTTAATGTAGCTTGAACAGTATGTGGTTGACATACAAGTAGATTATGTTCAAGTAATAACCTAAAAAGTTTATAGTATATGGATAGGGTTGGGTAACTTATCCTGGTAACACTAAAGATACGGCTCACTTTGTAAATGTTACAAATATTGTAAGTGTTATAAACAGCTTGATCCAAATCGTTCATGTAATGACATGTAAGTGACGATATCATATACAGTGAATTTGTATAAGATTAGACTACGAAATATGATCTCTCATTGTAACACCATTAATTAAAGAAATTTATATTCAAACAATAACTATGAAACTCGATCTCAATCCTGAGTGAGTTATGAACTCCTACTCATAAGAGTCGTTCTTTGATTTGCATGGGTGTGAGTGGCCTTAGCCGCCGACTCAATATGCCTACCATTTTGGGAGCAATACCAAGTGAAGAGCTAGGAACATAACTTCATAACATAAAATTCACTTCTTCCTAACTTTAGGGAAAGTAGATAAGTTGTTCCCTTAAGTGCTGATTTTGGAATTTGAACAATGAAACCTCACCGTCCTATTGACTCGAGAGGGACTTTGTTTATGGTTGGACCATAAACAGAATTGTTCATTAGAGGATAAGGGGTACTTAAGGTACAAGAGGTAATTATAAGGGTAAAACAGTAATTTGACCTAGTTGTAATTACGAACAATCTGTGAAGGGTTGACTTACAAAATATGGTTAATCAATGGACACATAAATATATCGCAGTTCATAAGAGTGCAGCTATGGGTCTTTAGTGGTATGCCTCATAGTTAATTAAGGTTGATAAATATAATTAAAGAGTTTAATTAATTAATTTTGGATCATTAAAGCTTATAACTATAGGTTCATTTGGTTCCTTTGGTAGCTCACAACGGGTTAAACAAGGAAACTAAGGTTGAAAGAATTTGAATATTCAAATTGATAAAGGGAATTAATTTTATAGGATACGATTAAAATAATGTATGGGATACATTATAATATAAAGGTAATTTCGAATTAGATTCAAAATTAAAACTTTATAATATGAAAGTATTAATATTTGAATAGGATTTAAATATTAAATTAATGTGAATTGGATACATATTAAATTAATGTGAATTGGATTCATATTAAAACTATAGGTTAAGAGAGAATATGTATATTAGAATATGATTCATATATACATTAAATTAAATATACGGTATTTAATTAATTAATTAATTAAATTAGATTTAATTAGATTAATTTTTATTTAATTAATATTTAATAAATATATTGTTAAATTAGATTTATTTAAGGAAAATTATCTTAAATGACAAAAATGTTGAAAATACTTACAACTAATAGAAAAATACATAGTCTATCTGCAATAAACCATGATAGACTTTTATCTGTGTCTATTGTGACACAAATAATAGTCTATCATGATCTATCGCGGTTTATCACAGATAGACAAGAAAATTTTACTATATTTGTAAATATTTTAGTGTGTTTTGCTATATTTGAAAGAACCCTTTATTTAATATATTTTATTTATTTATTTATTAAAATAAAAATAACTCTCTACATTGTAGGGAAGTGAGAGAGTGGAGAGAGGGTAACTCTGCCTTTTATTTTGCACAAAGTATGTCATTTGAGGTGCTTGATTTTCACGTTAAAGAAAGAACTCTAAAAGGCTTCAAGGCTCTCTCTCTTCTCTTTTGATTATCACATAGAAGTTTTTACTCTCTAAAAATTTCATTCCCTTCTCTTTCACAACATTTCTATAAACTGCCTTGTTCCAAGAGAATACCAGAGAAGACCAAGTGGTGGTGTTTCACTTCTGTACATGCATTGACTTCATAACTTTTGGGAGAAAAAAACAAGACTTTGAAGAGTTCAAAAAAGGTAGATAATGTTTTTTCTTCTTAATATTAAAAGCATGTTTAACCTTGTAATTTGTTTATATATTATGTAAAATTTCCTTTTAACAAAATTGGGGCAAATCGATCAATCGCTTCCGTTAAAGGAATTCGATTCCTTCAATATATTAAAATATATGATTATATTTAATTTGAATAAGATTCAAATAAGAAATATATAACTTGGGAGAATTAAATTATTTGAATATATAATTGGTAAATTATCTTAAATGACCAAATTGCTGAAAATATTTACACTACTAGCAAAATACACATTCTGTTTGCGATAGACTACTATCTGTGTCTACCGTGACATAGATAATAGTTGATCACCATTTATCGCTGTCTATCGCATATAGACAGTAAAATTTTGCTATATTTGTAAATATTTGTCATTGGATGCCATAGTGAGGTTCCTAAAAGTATGATCTTATAGAGGTGGAAAAATAACAATTAATCTTTCTGAAATCTTGCAGCAAAAAAACTCTATGCAGACTCCTCTATTCTCAAGAGAAATCACAGTGAAAGTTGTCCATGATTTTTCCTCTTTATCTTCACTTCTTTTAAGGAAGCTTCCACAAGCCTAATTTCTACTAGAGTTATAGCAAGGATGACCTTATGGTGGTGATTACAACTGAAGAAAGTAAATTGTAGTAATACTTGACAGCACATACTACAAAGGTAATATTTCCTTAACCTTCTCTTTAATTCTAAATAAATCAAACAAGCTCCTAACGCTTCCGTTGCGGGATTGAAGAGTTCAATCCCCTTACATATAAATATATCTTGAAGTAGAACTTCTTGTGTCTTGGCATCCATTATAATCTGAATCAGAGTGTCCATTGATCTCCAACCGATCTAATCTCTTATATGTGAGCATGTAATCTTTTGTCCTTTGCAAATACCTCATAACCCGTTTAGCTGCTTTTCAATGTTCCATACCAAGGTTACTCAAGTATCAACCAAATAAAATCCCAACAGTATATGCAATATCAAGATGCGTACATACTTGAGCATGCATCAAACTCCTAATTGCAAATAAATAAGGCGTCATTTTCCATTTCTTTAACTTTTAGGATTGTTTTTGGTTTGTCGATTAGGACTAAATTTGTCACCTTTAGCAACAATGGTGTCACCAAGTTTGCAATCCTGCATCCTAAATCTCCTAAGTACCTTATCAATATAGCTCCTTTGTGACAATCCAAGAACACCTTGAGAACAATCTCGATGTTAGCTTTATGAGCTTCAATCATATCATATGTTTTGATGATAACAAACATTTATTTACTAATGATTTTAGTATTTTAAAGTGTCTATAACATAGAGCTCAAAGAGACAATTTCAACACTCTTTGAATCGCTCAAATTGGAGATCAAACGAAGAAGTTGTAGCTAAAAGAAGATTTCAAAGAAAAATTTGATGTGGTCGATGATGTGGCAATAACGTGTCAAATGTGGACCAACCCTAAAAGACATATGGTATATTGTTGAAGAGAGATGAAAAGAAAAAAGAAAAAGAGAAAGGAAAAGGAATAAGAAAAAGATTGCATCATGTGGCATCCCAAATCTTTGAATTGAATTGAAAAAAAAAAAAAAAAAAAAAAAAAAAAACTTGATTCCCTTCCAAATCCCATTATGAATTATCTCTTTCCTTCCTAAATTTTACCTCCTCTATTTTATCTCCTCATTTAATATCAACCATTCGTTCCTTTTACCCTATATCCATTGAGGTTAAATACTTCAATCTTTATAATCAATTCTCCTTCATCCTTTTAGCCACCTTCTTCAAAATAAGAAAAAAATTTCAGCAAACATATTCCTTCATTTTTCATCCTCCAGGTGGTCAAAAAATTTATATTTCTCTTACTCATTTTAATTTTTACATGTGTAATATGACGAGTCAAATGTTGTCGAAGCTTTTGATTCAGTCAAATAATTGTTTCATTTTCTACTCTAATTCAGTAGTATTAGGGCAGTAATGGCTCGATTCACATAGAGCCGATCAATTTCCTCCCAAATTGCTTTTGTTAAGTAACCAAAGGGAGGGGTGGGTTTGTCAAATTGGTTTATTTAATCTAACTTAAAGAAAAGCAATAATAAAGGGAATCAAATCACAAATTGGTTGAATTTAAATTAACAATGAGACTAAAACCTAGCTCGGGATAAATTGGGACTACTCTCAATTTGCTACTCAATCATTAATTAATCACATAGGTGCATTACAACTTTATTGGTCGAACTTAGCCAATCACTTCTAGAAAGACTAGAAGGACGTCCAATTAATCAAATTGATTCTTGTGGTTAGATGAAAAGCACCATAGACATACAAACTGATTAGCATTAAGATTTAGAGCTACTACTAAGACGAATAAAATAATTCAGAAAGGCCTAATTAAGTGTTTGTGTGAATCTCTCCTAAGTTAGATAGACGAATGTAATTGGATTGGAATTTTCGAATCATTTTAAAACCATTGTTACTCGACGATCTAAAGAACTAACAATTACGTATTTGGTGTAGATCTATAACTATAAATCAAACATGCTTGACTAATTTGTCAGAAAGCTCAAACACATTCAATCGTAGAATTATAACAAGAAGAAAATTCAGTAGACCATAAAATTACAAGTAAAAATTGTTCATAACCTCATGAGATACAAATCAAAAGATAAATCCAAAATCTTGAACCAGATAATAGTATCTTAACCTTGATACATGCTTGAGTTTTGATCTTTCCTTTTACTGTCGCCCATAAAAGACTAAAAATCAAATAAATTTGTGAAACTCCAATCACTACTACCTACACTACAACGTAGTATAAGAGGTAAGATTGAATGGTCTCCACAGGGAATCTATGACATGAAGGCCAATTGGTGAATTTATATGGTCATGCGCGAGGGGGGGGGGGGGTTTTGGTTGTGGGTTGTTGATTACGATTGGAATTAAATGCAAGAATTTAAAAGCGTGATTAAAACAGAAAATTGATTTAATTAAAAAACAAACCTAACCTAGGGACTCAGAATCCATTCATTTTCTCAGTTGCTCATCAAACACAAAGGGTAAAGCCCATGCTGAAATCGACTCTTGGCTCGCTAGTTGGACTATGAGATCCAACTAACGCCCTATTGAATTAGTTAATCTCTTAATTAATCTAAATGCCTAATTAACCGGTTCCATATAGAGGCCTAATTAGCTCTGCATTAAGACAAGGTGATCAAGCCAAGTTCACTAGCAATTGTGTTAGCCCTAATTACTAATTACTTATGATTCTTGAATGATTAGACATGCATTATGGCAAATAGGGGTTAATTAGGACCAACAGAATGCACATACAACATGCGTTAATATGCTCTAATAAGATTCACATACGCTGGCATGCATTCCTCCTATCTAAGCAAAGAAAAGATGATAGGTGATCAAACCATAATACTTTTTGAGCATAAAAGTTCAAGTACATCAAGAATCCATATATAATTAGCAACAAACATTAGTTACAAGTTCTCACAACCAAGTCAAAGTGAAATTTAACCTATCCTAAGCTAGAATAAATATCTTAGCTACTCATGCCTTTGAATCCAATACAATAATTATGAACAATCTAAGGTAAAAATGAAGAGGAAATGAAAAGGATGGAAATGAATGATTTGAATGTAAGGTCTCATGTGGTTGCTCCCAAATTCGGTTCATAAATTAATCTAGAAATCCGAGCTAGGGAATTTATAATGTAGTCGGAGCACCTAAGCGCTTGGGGAGAGTGCCTAGGTGCTTAACCCTGAAATTGAAGCACCATCCTTAGCATCCGGGTAGCGCCTGGGCTGTAAGACCCTAACTCAGAGTTCTTAAGATGGCTAGTACGAAAAGAAGTAAGAAAAAAAGTAAAACTAGCTGAACGCATAATATTAGGAAAAGAATGGATATTTCACTAAGAGTGAGAATGAAGGACTAAAGGCATAGTTTGGGAATTAGTTAAACATTTAGATGTATTTTTTAGCATAGTCCGGTTAACGCATAGATGGTAAAGTGTTAACGCGTGGTACCTTAATTTGGAGGGAATTTGATATTAAATTTTAAAAAAAAAAAAAAAGGGAAACAAGAATTAGGGAAAACAGGAAACGCATGGCTCACACTTAGTCTTGGAAATTAACAAGTTATGGGATTGGTTTTTGAGGGTGTTAAGCTAGAAAGAAAAGAGAAGCCGAGGAACCTTAAGGTGTGAGCAGCATGCATTGAAGGTTTATTATGCGTTAGTAAGAATTTTGGTGTTGATAAGAAGTCTATGCTCAAAGACGAGAACATTTAAGGTAACCAAGGGTCATTAAGGCCATGCGTTGAGGAACTTAATTCCATGGTAGATGGAAATATAACTTTGATTTCGGGTAAACGCATAGGTTGTAACTCAAGACTTTAAAGGGAAGAAAGTTGGACGCATAGTACCATGCGGTAAGGTACAAATGCATAGTAGTATGCGTTTGGGACATTGACGCCTAGTAATATACGATGGAGAAACGGCTTCAAAGGTATTATGGTGGAAAGTAAAGGAAATAAGTAATTAAGTTAAAACCTTAAAGGAAATTCAGTAAACGCACAGGGGCAGTATGATTGAATGAATAGTTAGTATATTGGAATATGTTAGACGTATAAGGTAAGCTTATGAGGGCTAGGTGGCTTCATAAAAACTTGACACCTTATAAGCAGGAGGTGTTAGAAAGTATGTTAAGTATTTCATGCAAGGTGACGCTTGGATAAATGCATGATTGGTTAAACATGCAGCTTGACATGTGGCAAGCAAATGGCAAAAGGGGAGGAGAAGTAGTATAAATGGGACCTGGAGGAAAAAGGAGCGGCTGATGATGCCGAAGTAAGAATTCTTGAGAGAAAGGAGGAATCTTTGCGTCCGTAGTAGAAGTCTGCAGTCAAGAGAAAAGATATTCTTGACAACTAACTATTTCTTGTGTTAAAGTTGTCTTGCATCTAAAAGGGGCAGCCTTGCGTTTAAGTTTCAAGGTGAACAATGCATCCAAGTTGAACCTTGCGCGGTCGACGCATCCAAAAGAGAAGTAAGGAAGAGTTGGGATGCACCTTGCATTAGCTACCAACCTTGCGTTTAAGGGCAGGGTTACAACCAACCAAGCTGCTAGAGGAATATAAGGCCTTGCGTTCCAGGATTAGAACGCTGCGTCCAAGAAGCTCAGGAAAGGGGAAATAGCGGGATAGAGGAGAAACTATCCTTAAGTGTTCTGTGAGTAACATTTTTCTTTCTTTGAAAACGATTTTATTGAAAATGTTTAGTTCGGTGTTCTTATGAGATATGGCTTTGAGATGAATTGTTTTCTTGAAAAGTATGATGTTTGATTATATTGTTCACAAGACATGTTTTACCTGTTTTCTAAAAGATGTTGAAAGACATGTTGTGAAATGTTGTTTATCTTGAAATATTTGATTTTTCATGAAAGATTTTCATGTGAACTATTTATGTAAAATACTGGTTTCTAAAATGTTTTAGAGGAGGCTCAATGCTGAGGGACATGAGAAGGCATGTGAGTTTCCCCGGGACCCAGTACTGATGGACATGAGAAGGTACATGGGCGACCCGCTATATTCCTATGTGCACATAGAGGTTGATATTGCTGGTGCGTCGAGTTTTTCTCCTCATCGAGCCAGGAATGATTTCGACGTTGAGTATGTTGAGTTTTGCTCCACCCCAACTAAGGATGTTTTCGACGTTGAGAGCATTGAGTCTTGCTCCGCCTCAACTAAGGAAAATTGTTGAGAACAAACTGATTTTATGTACAACTACTCTGGAATGTACTTAGGCAATTTGATTCAAAAGTTGAAAGTATGATTTTATAGAAATGATGATTTGAATTAAGTATTTTGTGATATAATGATGATAACATGCCTGCTTTTAAACTAAAGATAGTTTCACAAAATCTGTCACTCACTGGGCGTTTAGCTCATCTTTTTATATGTTTTCCATTTTTCAGGTAGCATGAAAGTTCCCGTTGCCGATCGAAGTCGAGGTTTGTCAAAAGTTAATGGTATCGCCGTCCTAGGAAAGGTGATTTAACAGGCATTATGGAAGTTGCGCAGCGGAAGTCGATAATAGGGTTGATGACTACTGTCCTCATGCCTCGTCTCGGGCTACAGGAGGGTAGTTAGGGAAGGGGTGTGACATGAGCAGCTCAAGCCTATTCATTGTCCATGTGGGCTTCGCTTGAACTCCGTCAAATTTCGGAGCGCCTAAGTGCTCTCACAATAGATGCTATCGGGTTGGTGCTTTGGCACTTACCTGGGTTGACCTTTGACTTTCTCCCCTATTCTTCAGTTGATGCTTTTATAACTCCAATTGGACTTGTTTTCGTCACAAAATGACTCTGTTGATCAATTTTACCATTCTAATGCTCATGACTTTCAAAAGCCAAGAAATTGCCCAATAAAATCATGGAATGAGGTCAAATTAAGCAAGAAAAAATAACAGCCTTTAAGCGCTATCAAGTTCACCAAATAATTGTAAAAAATGGTCTGAATCAAATAGGGGAGAATGAAGACGTGGGATCTAAAAAGGGCACGAAATTCTATGTAAATAACTTGATCAAAATATGCAGCGATTAGGGCAAATATATGAAATATCACAATGGCATCGCGACACTAACGAAGGAAACATGAGGACATTGTTCGGAGCACCGCTGTACACAAAGGTAGGTCACAACATTGTTAGAATAGCCAAGAAACTACCCAATAAAATCACGGAACAAGGGTGAATTAAGTGGGATAAAATAAAACCCTTTAGGCTCTATCAAACTCACCAAATAATTGTAAAAAATGGTCTGGATCAGATAAGGGAGAATGAATACAGAGGGATATAAAGAAGGAGCACATAATTTTATGTAAAAACCCTTATCAGAATATGCAACGGCTAGGACAAATATATGAAATCTCACAATGGCACCACAGCACTAATGAAGAAAACACGCGGATAATGTTCGGAGCACTGCGGTGCTCAAAGGCAACACTGCGGCATTGTCTACTCATCATGAAAGTGCACGCTTCTACCAATGGCACCATGACGCCAACCTCACTATGCTCCAATCCTATTTTCTTCCCTCGGTTGACACTCTAAGTCTCCAATCAAGCTAGTTATGTCTCTGAATTGGTCTTAAGGGCTGGTTCTACCTAAATTATGCTTAATACTTGTAAGTTCAAGAAATAAACTTATAAAATGCAAGAACGAATCCGAATTAAGTGAAGCGAGATAGCACATTTTCAGTGCTATCAAATCACCCTCAACTTGATTCTTGATCATCCTTGAGCAAGGTAAAAGAGGCAATCATGCAGAAATTAAGTTCGCTAAGTTGCAAGGTTCCCTACTCTACTTTTAACAGTATCGAAGATCATGCTTTCAATAAATCAAATCATTGAAAAAGCAAATAATTAACTTGAGACAAGTTTGGAAACGTTCCTTCATATCTATGCATATATGAATGAGTACAAAGCTAGTCAAATTAAGCCTATGCTAGCCCTAACGGTTTTATAAAGCCCTCAGGTCGTCTTCCATTTACTTTTAGCTGGGCACCAATCATTAAGCTACCTAAACCTTCAAAAGGGGAATGCTTCAACTAGGGCACCTGGAACACACATATGCAAAATGTAAATTAGGGCATTTCTTTTGCCTAGGAGTACTAGCTTTCACACTCCCCTGTAGGGATTAGTACCCACTCTTTTCTCACAGAGGTCTTGACTGATCACAGAGGAAGTAGCTCTTTTTAACTCCTATCCATGCACTCAGGCCTCACTCTTTCTTTTGGTTCATTCATTTTTTTCTCACTTTTTATTTATTTTTATTCACTTGCACAAGCTTAAACACTTTTATTCCTCCTAGTTTGGAATTACTCTATCTAAAGTTAGATAACTTCCTAACTGATGGGGCCATTCGAGGTAACAACTGCCCTATGGGCAACATAATGTCATTCAAAGCAAGCAAGATTTAAAATAGTTAAACAAAGGCTCCAATGTGCATGCAAGAAATGACAAAAAAATTTTAAAATTTTGCTAAAAAACCATGCATGCTTTCTTTTGATCTAATCTTATGCCAAAGTGATTAAATAGAGTGAATCATCAACTAGTCATGGAAAGAAAACAAGCAACAAGGTGAACAAATGAAGATTATGCCCAAAAACGAATACCCCACCCCAAACTTTAAATACATGCATTGTTCTCAACGTATAAAACAGTGAAAAGCAAGGACAAAGAAAACAGAGAAACAAAAAACCTTCCTTGAGAATTGAAGAATGAGAGGGCGGGTTACTGCAACCAACAAGCTTGAAGAGAAAAGAAGAGGATCAACCCTACAAAATAAAACAAAAAATAGGCCAAGGGCCCTAGAAACTATGCAAAAACATACTCTAAAAGAAGCTAAGCTAAACTAACCTAGGAAAGAAAATAAGAAGCTGAGGCTAAAAGTAAAACTAGAAACTAAGAAAGCCAAACTAAGGCACTAAATGGGCTAGAATCAAGGGTTACTCTTGTCTGACTCTAGCGGATTGGGGCTCAAATGAGGCACGTCAGGGGCACAACAAGGTTAAGCATGAGAGAGAAACAAATGTTTTGAAATCGCATCTGTCTCTCTAAACGCCTAATAGACAGGGCAGTAGCTCTGTTACGAGCATTATCCCACTTAACCACGTCTTGTAATTGGTGAACATCCTCTGCTAAGCATCCCACCACAATAGCAAGGGACTCCCCCTCAGGCTGATCATCTACCGCCTCCTCCCCGTCTTGGTGTTCCTCAGCAATAGGATCTCTGCGATGCTCACCATCTATGTGCCCTTTGAAGGCAGAGATGGACATCCTATTCAGTAAACTCTTAGGGCCATCCATCTCCTTCTCAAGACCAATCTCTACCCCAGCACACTGATAGAGAGCAATTAATGATCAAGGATGAGTGTCCAAGACCATTAGTGGTGGATCCCCTATGGATGCACCTAATGGAATGGTAGATAACTCTCCCAACATCCATAGCAACCCAAAGTTTAAGGCGTAAAGCAACAATGCACTCTCCTTAGTGGCGTCTGAGAGGCAGGTAACTGGCATAACCTAGATCATAAGAATGCATGCTAGATCTGGCTAGAATCAGTGAGGTTCGTCCCCTTAACTCTAACTAGAACACCCCCTCTATACACCCAAGAGGCTTTAAGCCCACAAAGGGCTTCGACGACCTCGGTGAGATCCAAGTCCCCATTCAAGTAATTTATGTACTCATCTCTATCTATGGTAGGTAAGTGAAACATACGATTAATAGTGCGAGGGTCAAAAGAAACAAGGTAAGCTCAAATAGTATAGGAATCCCTATTCTCATCCAAGTTCAAGTAAAACTCCCCAACGACAGGAAGTACAACATTCTTAGGCTGTTAGGCGAATAATTCTCACCCACATGGTTGTATCTCAGCCGTAATGCGTGGAAAGAAGTTAGCATCAAGACTGTGACTTTGCTTTAGAACTAATGCCTTAGTGGCGATGGATTTAACAAATCGATGACAGTCATAAACGGGCCCCTGAGCCTGCCCACTACTTGAAGCTTCCCCTCTTCCCTTACTCTTTCTAAGTGTTATTTGAAATTTAAGACTAAAGAGCATAACTCAAGGCTACAAGAAACAATAAGGACCAAACATTCGACTCAAATTATCAAAATTTCTTAGCACACACCCCACTCCCAACCTGCAATCAGAAAAACTCAAGCAAGAAAATCACAACATTCCACCAAACTCCACCTCTTGAATCCCTTCTTCCAAATTTCAATCAAATCACAACAAATGGAGCATAAACAACCTAATCTAAGCAATAATATTATTCATCAAGAAACACTCTTAGACAAGGAAGGATCTAGAGAAAATACCTTAGATTTCCGGTGAAAACTTCAAATGTTGAGAAAACTCGAATTCATGCTCAAATGGTCGAAAAACCAACAAAATTAATTTATGAAGGAAGTAGAAATCAAGATGTGTGAGTGATGTGGGAAGAAAAGATAGAGATAAGGTGAAAAGGTTGGAGAAAATGAGTGGGAGAATAGTGAAATTGAGAGAAAACTGAAGGAAAGCAGGGAAAAGTAATCCTTTCACGGGGACAAAACTATGGTAAGCAGTTCTGTCATGATAGCACTGCGGCGCTGTGCCTTTATTTTTTAATTTTTAAAAATTTTTTTTGGATAAACCCCTAGATTTAACTAATTCTAATTTAATCTAAATTAAGCCAAACTAAAAAATAAATAAACAGAAAGCAATAAATTTTTAATCACCTGACTCCCTTAAAGAAGGGCAAATTTTTAAGGTCGGTTCTTCGACTGGATTTGGCTTTATTTATATGTAAACGGTGAGCCCAACTGATACACAGGATCGAAACAATCGAGAAAATCGCCCTCATAAAAAACCTTCAGCCGATGACCATTAACTGTGAATGATTTGCCAGTCTCTAAACTTTGGATCCTTAGTGCACTATTAGGTTAAACGTCAATAAAAACAAAAAGACCTAACCATTTGTAACGAAGTTTACATGGCAATAAGTTGTAAGCGAGAGTTATGAAGCAAGATTTTCTACCCACTTCAAACTGCTTTGGATCATTCTATTGTGGAGTTGTTTTGTTCGTTCCTTGTAGGTAAGAGAATTATCGAACGATTCCAACGTCATCTCCTCAAGCTCTTGAATTTGAAGAAGTCTTGCCTTGTTTGATACCTTAAGGATCCCAATTACATTGTTTGACTACCCAATAGGCCCCATTCTATATCTCCATAGGGAGATGGCAAACCTTTCCACAGAACATCTTATAAGAAGACATCTCTATAGGTGTCTTGAAAGATGTATGGTAAGCCCACAAAGCATCATCCAACCTCAAGCTCCAATCCCTCCTATCAAGGTTCACAACTTTCTCCAAAATTGATTTTACCTCTCTGTTCAAAACTTCTTCCTGCCCGTTTGCCTGAGGGTGGTAAGGAGTGGCAATGCGGTGCTGCAAGTCATATTTCTTCAAGAGAGATGCTATCAACATGTTGCAAAAATGAGTATCTTGGTCATTAATGATTGCTTGTGGAAAACCAAACCTAGCAAGTATGTGAGACTTTAAAAAACCTGCAACCACTTTTGAATCATCAGTAATAGTGGTCTTTGCTTCCACCTATTTGGAAACATAGTGCACAGCAAAATGAATATATTTAAATCAGCAAGAAGAAGGGAAAAGGGCCTATGAAATCTAATCCCCAAACATCAAATATCTTACAAACTACTACATGAACCTAGGGCATTTAATTCCTACGAGATATACCTCTAAAATTTTGGAATCTATCGCAGGTTTTACAATAGAAATAAGCATCCCTGAAAAATGTGTCTCAATATAATCTTGAGTCTTAACACTTTTTTAGTTGGTACTTAGGATTAAAGTGCCCCCCACATGCTTGTTTCTGACAAAAAGCTAAAGCAAAGAAAAACTCATCATTTGGCACACACCTCATAATTATCTGATCAAGACAGAATTTCCATAGAAACGAATCCTCCTAAACATAATACTTTGCCTCACTTTTTAATTTAGCTCGTCCATTGAGGTCAAAAGGAAGATCACCTGTAACTAGATAGTTCACGAGATTAGCATATTAAGGGGTCATTGAGTTGCCATCAACCTGGAGTAAAGCCTGGTTAGGAAAATCTCCATCAGAGAGTAAGCAATCGCCTACTTTCACTAATTTGCTCAGATGATCAACAACAACATTTTCAGAACCATTTTGATCCTTTTTTGCAACATTAAACTACTAAAATAGGAGTATCCAACGAAGAATGCATGATTTAGATTCCTTCTTGTCCATTAGATAGCATAATGTTGCATGATCAGAATAAAAAGTTACATGTCAGCCAAGAATATATGATCTAAACTTTTCTAAAGCAAAAACAACAAAGAGAGAAGTTCCTTGTCCATAGTGTTGTAATTGCACTATGTAGGATTTAGGGTCTTCAAAGCATAGTATATCACCTGACGCTTCTTTCCAATTCTCTATTCAAGCACTACCCCAATAGTATAGTTGCTAACATTACACATAATCTCGGAAGGTAGATCCCATCGAGGAGCTTGAATAACTAGTGCACTGGTCTAAGCCTTTTTCAACACATCGAAAGCTTGCTTGCTGATGTGCACTTTCCGTGTTAATTGCAAGTGTACAGGTCAAGTTAAAATATAAGACAGTGAAGTTCGAATATCGTTCCACTGAGGATCCAATTGTGAATGTTTGAATTACTTAGTTATTCTAGAAATGAATCAATTTTATTTGAGGATCAAAATTGAAGTTGTGATTCAAGAAAACCAAAAAAAGGAAGCAAGTAAATAAGAAACACAAGAGTCAAAGAGAGTTCTAGGGTAATGAATCCTTGTTTACTCCATCATGCAATATTCTAGGGTTCATGGATGTTATTGCAATTCATATGCTTAAGTCTAGAAACATAAATCTAAGTTATTTTCTCTCAAAAACAATATGCAACTCAATTGATTACTAATTTCTTGAAACCAATACAAATTACATGGCATTAAGAGTAGTCTTTAGCAACTTTCATTGTTAACCTAACTATTTTCATGATAGATTAACAACAATTCTTTATTATAGATCTAGTTAGATATACAATCTCTCAACCATACATCTAACCTAACATTCGAAGATGGCTAATCAACAAGAATTAAACACAGTAACAACAAAAAACATAATCATTACAACAAAACCATGAATAGTATACAACATAACTTCATAAACAATACATCAAAACCCTAAAACTAAAGAGTTTAACCACTCATAGCTTTGAACAACATGTTCACAAACAAATTAAGCATAGAAAAAGTGTAAAGAAAGAAAAACTCCACTAGGAAGAAGCCCTTGATTGAGGAAGAACCGGTAAGATGTCCTTCGGCCTTCACGTCGAGAACTCGAACAGCACCAAACTCTCTCTAGAACTCTTCTCTCTTCCTTATAGCCAACTCACTCTTTGGAACTCTTTTGGTGTATTTTTCTCTGATTTATTGATGTGTAGACTGATGATTAGGGCTGCCGGAAACCTTCCAATTTTTAGAGTTGGCCGCCCAAAATTCTTTCCAAAAATGCAAATTCTTCAAAAAGGAAAGACGGCGCCGCCGCGCTACTAGATGGTGCCGCCACGCTATGCATCATGGAAACCTACCCTCGGCGCCATGCTATAGCGTTGCGACGGTGGCGCTGCGCTGAGGCAGAAGTTACTCTCGGGAAAAAGCGTCGCGGCGCTGCCTTGTTTTTGGAAGATTTGGATTTTTCTTCTCTTTTTCACTAAATTCTGGCTCGGTTTTTATCTTTTGATTTTCACTTCTAATTTTCTTTATTTTGACCTGAAAACCACTAGCAAACAAGTAAAATCTAATATAAACTACCTTAACTTGAGAGAATAGAAAGCACTTTTCAAGCGCTTTTCACTTGCCCTTCTCACTAAAGTTAAACTCCATATCTTCTGAAACAAGGCAGTCATTGGCAAGGCAGTTTTGTTGAAGTCTTTAATGAACCTGCGATAAAATCCTACATGGCCCAAGAAAAAACGGGCATCCCTCACATTGGTGGGTTAAGTGAGGTTAGCAATAACATCTATTTTTGTCTGATCTACCTCTATCCCTCTAGAAGAGATAACATGCCCTAGAACAATACCATGATTAGCTATAAAATGGCATTTCCCAAAATTAAGGTAAATTCAAATGACAATTCTCAAAAGACTCACCGTAAACAGTCCATGAATACGTTTATACATTTTTCTATGAACTCTGAGAAAATGCTCATCATGCACCTTTGGAAAGTGTTAGAGTATTGCACAAGCCAAATGGCATTCACCTAAGAAACGTTCCGAATGGACAAGTAAAGGTAGTTTTCTGCTAATCCTCATGGGAAATGGGTATATGATAAAAACCTGAAAAACTATCAAGAAAATAAAAGAAAGGTTTTCTAGCAACGCGTTCAATCATTTAGTCTATAAATGGAGTTGGAAAATGGTCTATTTTAGTAACAACATTCAACTTATGAAAATCAATGCACATTCTCCAACCATTTTATACCCTCACAGGTACTAACTTACCCTCGTCATTTTTCATAATTGTTATACCATTTTTCTTAGGCACTACGTGTATAGGGCTCACCCATTCACTATCAAGGATGGAGTAAATTATACCTGCTTCCAGAAGTTTGAAGATCTCTTTCATTACTGCCTCCTTCAGGGCAGGATTCAAGCGCCTTTGAGGTTGTTTACATGGTTTGGATCCGTCCTCCAAAGCAATCCTGTGCATACAGTGTCGGGACTAGTTGGTCCTAAATCTCTTAGGTCTTGCAGTTTTGTGAATTGTATATCCATTTTATTTATTGAATAAAATAAGAAGTTATTTTATCTGTTTTATGCATTAACTCAATCCAATAAACTAAGATTCCATGGTTATTTTATGTAAACTTAAACATATATGTGGTTCACCTACAAGGTTGTATCATGTTTAAGTAATAACCAAAAAGGTCTGTAGTATAGGAATAAAGTTGGGTGCCTTATTCTAGTAACACTACGGATATGGCCCACTTTGTAATTGTTACAAAGAGTTGTAAAGTGTTACAAACGATTTGATCCTAATCGTTCATGTGGAGACATGTGAGTGGGGGTATCCTATGCAAAGAGTTTGTATAAGACCGGATTGCAAAATGTTTAATTTCTCTTTATAACACGCTAAATTATAGAAATTAACATTTCATAGGATGACTATCGGTAACTCAACCTAAATCCTGAGTGAGTTATGAACTCTTGTCTATAAGGGCAATCCTTTGATACTGTATGGGTGAGAGTGGTCAAATCGCTGACTCAATAAGCCTATCATTTTCGAGATTTGTCTAATTATGGAGTTGGGAACATATCTTTATAAGAGGAAATTTACTCCTCCCGTGCTTAGGGTTAATAGATAAGTTACTCCTTTAAGGGCTGATTTCGGGTCTTATACAATAAGGCCTCACCCTCTCACTGGCCTGAGAGGGGTTAGTTTATAGTTGGACTATAAACAGTTTGTTCATTAAAGGGATCAATGGTACTTAAGGAGTTAGATATAACTACAGGGGTAAAACGATAATTTGACTCAACTATAGTTATGAGTAATTTGTGAAGGGTTGACTTACTGTTGATTATTAAATTCTATGGACACAGAAATATATCTATAGTGCGAAGAGTGCAACTGTAAGTCTTTATTGGAGTGACCTACAGTTAATGAATATTGATTAATCTAATTAAAGAGTTTAATTGATTAATCTAATATCATTAGAGCTTCTAACTATAGGTCCATACGGTCCCCTTACTAGCTTATAAAAGATTAGTATTAGAATCAAACATTTTGTTTTAATTTGAAATGTTGAAATTAATAAGAATTAATTGTATGTGATACAATTAGCATAATGTATATTATTATATTATTTGATAAATTATAATTAAATTAATTTATCCCCATAAATGTGGGGAGTTATAATAATATAATAATATTAAGTAATTACAATTAATTATACATTATGCTAATTGTATCACATACAATTAATTTGAAGTTAATTTTTACAGAAGAAGTTATGTATTTTCTCTCCCAAGTGTTATCCTTCTCCATTCTTCTCTCTTCCACACAATGTCAAAAGAACAGAGAGCCCATGAAACTCCTCTGTTTGATTCTACCTAGAGAATAGCAAGGTTGCTATTGTGGTGGTCTTCCCAAGACAAGAAGAGTTCTTGTATTTCCATTGGAGTTTTCTCACCGGATCATGACTTGGAAAAATGAGTTTTCCACATCGAAGAATGTGTGCAAAGGTAAGAAAAGCTCCTAATCCTTAACTCTTCTCTAAAGCATGTTAATTGGTTTCTAAAACAAATGTAATGGCACAAAACGATTACTCGCTTCCGCTGGGAATTTGATTCTTTCATTTAGACCACAAGACTGATTTCTTTAATATTTGCTAAGGTTTAGCCAGTTTCCAACTTGTGGTTCTTGAGCACCTCCATAAATTTGTCTTTTTGTTCAGGGCTTATATCATTTGAAATAATACGAGCAAAATATCCAACTCTCCCAGATAAGCATACTTAAGGTGCTTCGGTAGATCCATAAGCTCCAACTGGGTGCCTACACAACAGAAGGTCACATTCTCTCAATCAAATCATTAGATAATGAATTCAGACTTACTAGTTCAGACACTATCATAGAAGATAGATCATCAACAGGCAGGGTGACACTAGAGTTATCCTCATCCTCATCATATTATACATCTCAAACTACTTCCTATTCCAAAGAGTCAATCACATCAATCTGACGCAATGTAAGAGGACTTTAACTGGGAACTCTCTTAGCATCGAAAATATTGAATTTAACTATTTTCCCATCAAATTCAACTAACAATGTGCCCTCATCTCTATCTTAGCTTTAGTTGTTTTCATGAAAGGTCTACCAAGCAAGATTGATGCAGATGAATGTGAAGCGCTCTCTTCCATTTTTAAAATATAAAAATCAATAGGAAAAATTAACTCATTGACCTGGACAAGGACATTCTCTACCACTCCCATGGGATGTAGGAATAAATTGTCAGCTAATTGAATTACTACGCCAATTTCATGCAAAGTAGTCAGTTTTAAACTTTGGGAAACTGAATAAGGCATTACACTGGTAGATGTTCCTAAGTCTAGCATCGCCCTCTTAATTTTCTTGTTACCAATCACACAGGGAAGTGAAAACATACCTCAGTCTTTATGTTTGTTAGGCATATTTTTCTATAAGATAGCATAAACAAACTAACTTACCACTACCTTTTCTTTCTCCTTCGTTTGTCTTTTCCTGGTACACAATTCCTTTAAAAGTTTGGCATACTTGGGAATTTGCTTAATTGCATCAAAAAGTGGAATGTTGATCTCCACCCTCCTAAATGTATCTAAAAGCTCTTGATCAGCATCATTCTTCTTTAGCCTCGCCAACTTGGAAGGAAAATAAGCTTTAGGAATAGAAAAATTAAAAGAAAGAGGAAGGTCAAATTTTACTCCCTTTTTCAGTGGGGCAAGTGGTCCTCCTAATATAGTTGGTTTAGTGGATACAAAGTCCTCTCAAGATGGAACACGAAAGGTGCAGTAGGTGATGGAAGTTCTTTGCCACTCCTTAAAGTGATGGCACTAACTGAAGGGAATTGAATTCCAGAGGAAGCGTGTGATCGGGTTCTTTGATTTATTGAAAGAATTAAAAAATACAAATAGTAAAGAAAAGGTTAAGTATCATACCTTTGTCAATCTATAATTCTCAAACCGAGAGTCTTCTCCTTGTAGTCTTCATTTTCTAAGAGATCTTCCTCGCTATGACTCTAGCAAAGATCCGGTTTGTGGGAACCACTTCTTTGAAAGAATGGGAAGAAGAATTTTCTTAGAATTTTTCTAAGAAAATTAGGAGAACTAGTAGAGGAAGGTTTTTAGAGTAATCGGAGAGATTATTCTCTTAGAGAGTGTGTTCTATGAAGGCTCCCAAGGGCCCTATTTATAGAACTCTATGGGTTACTCTTAATAGTATTAAGATAAACCCTCTGTAAAGATTTTAAATCAAATATTTAATAATATCTAATATTAATAAATATCTATCCTAATTAAATAATAGTTAAAATATTTAAATCTTATTTAAATATTTATTTTCTGCAGAATCTTTGATTTGTATCTCATCCAAGTTAAATAATTAATTATTCGAATCCAATTCAAATAAATTAATTAATTCTCCCTGTATTTATTTTCTGCAGAATCTTTAATTTGGATCATCCAAATTAAATAATTAATTATTTGAATTCAATTCAAATTAATTAATTAATTCTCCTCTATTTATTTATATATATTTTATCCAAATAAATAATTAATTATTTGAATCATATTCAAATAACTTAATTTTTCATATTATAAAGTTATAATTTGAATCACATTCAAATAAAATTTATAATAAATCATGCAATTAATTGTATCAAATACAATTAATATTTTCCCAAACAAATTTGAACATTTCAAAATTTTCTTTCAACATAGTTGATCCTTGTTGGTCCGTAGTGAGCTAGCAAGGGAACCTTATGGATCTACAGATCAGAGGCTCCAACGGTATGAGATTAATCGGCTAAACTCATTAACCACATTAATCAATATTCGTTAACTGTGGGTACACTTCACTAAAAACCCACAGCTGCACTCTTCTCACTGTAGATATATTTCTGTGTCCATGGATATAAACCAATAATAGTAAATTAGTCCTTCACAAGTGTTCGTAACACCAGCTGGGTCAAATTACTGTTTTACCTCTTGGTTACTTATAAATCCTTAAGTACCAGTGCTCCTCTATTGAACAACCTGTTTATAGTCCAACCATTAAACAAAAAATCCATGTCGGGCCAGTGAGAGGGTAGGGCCCTTTCTTCAAGTCCCGGAGGCACTACTTAAAGGAACACTTATCTACTTACCCTAAGAATGAGAATGAGTGAATTCCATCTTGTATACTTATGTCCCCAGCTCCCCACTTAGTCTTGTCCCCAAGATGGTAGGCATATTGAGTTGTCAAGTGGCCTCTTTCACCTATACAAATCAAAGGACAATCCCTCGTGGGCAGGAGTTCAGAATATACTCAGGATTAAGACTAAGTTACCTAGGTCATCCTATTGAAATAGAAACCTAACTAGTCAAAGGAGTTACATCTAGTGATTACTATTTTGTGGTCCGGTCTTATGCAAACTCATTGCATAGGATACCTTCATTCGCATGTCACCTACACGAACGCATTAGATTATTGCGTTTGTATCAAATACAAAGTAGGTTGTATCCATAGTGTCACCAAGATAAGGTACCTGGCCTTATCCTTATACTATAGACCCTTTAGACTGTATCTTGAACATTTATCTCCATATGTCACCACATACAATTCAAGACTCATAAAATAGCCTAGGATGTTAGTTTAATGGATTTCGGGTTATTAAGAAAAACAAACAAAAACAATCAATAACGCTTATTGAAGTAACACATCAATAACTCTTTATTAATGATTTAATTATGGTCAAATTATTATACATTTACAATTTAAGAGTTTTAGGGTATAAAACCCAACACTAATGTACTCCCCTACATTTGCTTCAAGCTGTGAAGGACGTTTATCTAGTTGCTTTTCCAATCTGCTCACTGATGTAGCAAGCTCGAAAATTTGGTTTCCCATTTTCTCCAAAGTACACTTAGAACTTTTCACCATATCCTTCATCGAAACATTTGAGCTCAAAGAAGCTCCTTTATTATTCTGAAATTGCCCGTTCTATCCATCCCATCTAAAACAAGGGTGATCTCGCTAACCTGGGTTGTAAATTTAGTTGTAAGGGTCTCTTCATCTGGTTTGCCCATTATTATTAAATTCTCTCATTGCATTCACCTCCTGCTAGAAGTTGGGAACACTACATCTGCAGAATGGCCAGTCATTGAGCAAATATGGCACATCACCTTCAATTGATCTTTTCCAACGCCATTTGTTTAACAATATCAACTAAGTCAAAAATTTGACTTTTTAATTCACTTACCTCATTTAAAGAGTTAGTGTTGATTGAATCTCTGGTTTCGAATTGTTAAGTGTTTGCACCATGGTAGCAATAAGCTTCTTTGCCTTAGAAGAAGTTTTGTTCACGAAAGCTCCTCCTGCTGCAGCATCAACGTTACTCTTGTCTTGCTGTGACAACCCTTCATAAAAATATTAAATGAGCATTTGATCAGAAATCTAATGGTGTGTGGAAAACTCCTACATCTCTTCAATCTCTCCCAGTACTCATAGAGTGACTCCCTATGGTCCTACACTATTAAATATATCTCTTTTATGATTCTTGTAGCATGGGAAGCTAGGAAAATTTCTCTAAAAATTGCTTCTTCATCTCAACAAACATTGTAATACTGCCAAATGACAAGTAATACAACTAGTCCTTTGTGTCATCTTTCAATAAAAAAAGGAAACACCCTCAAATTAATTTAGTCTTCAGTGACTCCATGTGATTGCATACCATCACATACTATGTGGAATAGATACCCAGTCTTAAAGCTTTTGAATACATCTAAAACTGTGATTTTTTCGTGAATCAAGAATAGTGTTCATTATTTCCTTTTATATTTATATTCTTCATTGTATTTATTGTGAAAATATTTGTTGTATTTGTTGTATTTGTTTTTTCTTATTTGTAATGGGTGTTTCTTCTATTTAAGAAAACTTTTTTCTATCAAAGAGGAATAAAAGAAACAAATACATTTTTAGCAAATAGGTACCCATATCTAGAGTAATCATTCTATGAATGACATGAGTACTGTTGTCCATTTCAAAAAGCTATAGGGAATGACCCACAGACATCTGTATGAATCAATTATATTACATTTGTGGTTATATTAGTACCTATATTCAATGTTTTGGTCTGTTTTCTTTTTATGCAATCAATTCAAATTTTAAAGTTTGTAAAGTCAAGAGAACACAATATTCCATCTAACATAAGACGTTCAACTCTAGATTTAGAGACGTGACCTAAGCGTTTGTGCCATAAAAATGCTAAATTTTCCTAACTCCTTTTACATTCTGGACTACAAGATTCCAAGTAGTGACTCATCATAAGAAATAATTATATTAAGCATATATAAATTATCTAGAGCATTAAGGTAACCACTTCCAACATTCTTAAATTTAAAGACAAAGTGAATATATTGTTTCCAAAAGAACAACTAAAACCAAATTTGTCTAGCAAAGAAATTAAAACCAATTTTCGTATAAAGGACTATACAACAGAAGTGGCTTTTAAATCCAAATAAAAACCAATAGATAATAGCATTCCAAATTGTCCAATTGCCTATACTGCAACACTTTCAATTTCATCCATTTTCATCTCAAACTTATTATCACTATAATTTTAACTTTAAACTTTAGAATATGTTAGAAGCTTTTAACCCTCTAAAAGTCCTTGTTTCATATATTGTTGAAAAAAATTATATTTAAAAAAAAAAACTATTATGACTTCAATGAATTATAAAACAACTGTACGATATGATACTTATAAAATTTTAGGAAAACCCCGAACAAAGCTTTTTTTTTTTCTTGTTGCAATTATGAATTTTGGCAAAATTATGCAATAGTTGTTTTGTGTATTGATAAAACTTCATTTTGTGCAAAACTTTAGTATATTACAATAATAAATTGATTTAGATTTTTATAACTTTTCACTTAAATAAGTGAACAAGTTAACAAAAGAAATAACGAAAAACGAGAACATGAATACTGATGAATTATAATATTAAAATAAATAAATGATAAAATAAATATAATAATTAAAAGAAAAGAAAATAACAAAATATAAGATTATGAAAATAGGAAATAGTACTTTATGAAAATTTAGAAATCTCTAAAATTTCTCTAATCCTTTCTCTTCTTTTTCTCACCAATTTGTGTATTTTTAATATCACCATATGTCACTATTTATAGACAATTTGGCAAGTATGTGGTAGAAAAAATGACCATTAAGGATGTGTGGTTATAAGACACATGACCTTTGGGCACTAAGCATGGGCATATAAATTACACATATTTTTTTAATATTTATAATACTCTCTCTTAGGTGCCCATTTTATATATATGAAATATGTCTCATTAAAACCTTAATAAGAAAAATCCAATGGGAAAAAAATCTAGTAAAGGAAAAAGAGTACATGTTTCATATAATCTAATAGTCCCTAAAGAATACAATATATTTGCTCCCTCTCAAGGAAACATCACTTGAGATCTCTAAGTTGCCGTATTTCAATGTTTTGCACTAATTTTTCAAAGGTTGTGGTAGGTAATGCTTTTGTAAATGTTTGTCAGGTTATCCTTCGAACAAATTTGTTGTACAGTGTTATCGTCATTTTCTTCAAGATCATAAAAAAAGCTTTGATGAAATATGTTTTTGTCTATCTCTTTTAATATATCCTCCTTTGATTTGGGCTATACATTCTATGTTGTCTTCGTATAATGTTGTTGGAGGATTTTTACTAGAAGACAAGTCACATGTTTCACGAATGTGTTGAGTCATTGATCTTACCCACACACATTTTCTGCTAGCCTCATGGATTGCAAGAATTTCAGCATGATTCGAGGAAGTAGTCGTTATAGTTTGTTTCATTGATCACCATGACATAACAGTTCCTCCACATGTGAACAGATAACCTGTTTGAGACCTAGCTTTGTGTGGATCAAATAAATATCCAGAATCTACATAACCAACTAAATCAAAAATTGATTTATTTGAATAAAACAAACCCATATCGATCATTCCTCGGAGATAACGAAGTATATACTTAATTTCATTCCAATGTCTTTTTGTTGGCAAAGAACTGTATCTAGCTAATAAATTTACTAAAAATGCAATATTTGGTATTGTATTATTAGCAAGATATATAAGTGCACTAATTGCACTAACATATGGTACTTCAAGACCAAGAAATTCTTCATTATTATCTCGAGGTCAAAAGATATCTTTGTTTACATCTAATGAACAAACTTTCATTGGAATGTTTAATGGATGTGCTTTGTTCATATGGAATCTTAAATTTTCCTGTATAAGTTGACTGATGAACAAATATCCCGCTGCTAAATGCTCTTGCAATCCAAGGCAAATGTTTGTTTTTTTTTTTTTTTTTTTAGATTTTTCATCTCAAATTCTTTCTTAAGATACTCTATTGCCTTTGAAAACTTTTCAGGAGTTCCAATTATATTTAGGTCATCAACATATATAGTATAATAGCAAATCCTGACTGTGATTTCTTTATAAAAATACATGGACATATTAGATTATTTTGATATCTTTCTTTCAACAAATATCCACTGAGGCGATTATACCACATTTGTCCTGATTGTTTCAATCTGTATAGTGATCTCTTTAACTTTATTGAATATAGTTTTCGAGAACTTGATTTATAGGTTTCAATTATTTTAAATCCTTATGGGATTCTCATATAAATATCATTATCAAGAGATCCATATAAATATGCAGTGGCTACATCCATAAGATGCATGTCCAGATACACACTCAAACCAATTAAATATCTTAATGTAATTGCATCCACTACTAGAGAATAATGTTTAAAACCTTTCTCTCGATATTGTTGTTGAAGAAGCATATTTGAGGCATGAAATGTAGAAAATGTCTTCTCCAACATATCAGCATCAGTAATTTTCTCTCGCATAACAACAATTTTGATCGCATTTTAAATATGCGGAGTTGTAGTCATTTACTAATTTGAAATCTTGGAGCCTTAAATGCATCCATTCATAACAAGCTTTAGGAAGAATTACCGTTTTTAGGTAATCATATCTCTATTTTAAATTCTTCCACGAGATATGGGGATCTTCTATTGTTAGATATTTCATCTTCAATCCCTCGTGGAGATGATGACGAAGGAAAATCATAGCTTTTGTTCTTTCCTGACTGGATGTCGTATTCTCTTATTTAATTGTTACCCCCATGTTCATAGCATCCAAATATATTTTAGCATCAGGCACCTGTGATAAATAATTATTTCCATTGATGGCAAGGGCTGCGAATTCAATTTTTGTAAGATTTTTCATGATAACACTATCACAATTAACTGTATTTATATTAGCAATTTGATATATACTAAACATGCAAAACAAAATTTAATTTACTAATTATAATAAAGAGAAAAATGACATACCTTCGGAACCTACCTTCAGCGGGAAAACGACAAGAGCACGTGCTGATAATGTGTTGTAAAATTGAGGAGTAAAATGACGAAAAACGGGAACACTAATACCAAGGTATTATAATATTAAAATAAATAAATGATAAAATAAATATAATAATTAAAAGAAAAGAAAATAACATAATATAAAATTATGAAAATAGGAAATGGAATTTTATGGAAATTTAGAAATCACTAAAATTTCTCCAATCCTTTCTTTTCTTTTCCTCACCAATGTGTGTATTTTCAACATCCACCAAATGCCCCTATATATAGGCAATTTGGCAAGTAGGTGGTGAAAAAACATGGCCACTAAGGAGGATGTTTTATTAAAATATTGTAGTTGGGAAAAGTATTTAGGAAAATATGGTTGTTGGCAAAATATTTAGAGTTTTATGGTAGTTTGGCAGTGGAGACAAAAGGTCGAATGTTGAGAGCTCGACCAATAGTGATCAAATGTTGAAGCCTCGACCAAAGAACGGAAACCACGAAAAGCAAAAGTGGGAGAGAAAAAAGAGAGTGATTGAAAGCAAGAGCAGGAGGCGGGAGAGAAAAGAGAGCGATGAGGAGTGAGAGCGGGAGAGAAAACAGAGAGCGATGGAGAGCGAGACCAGGAGAGAAAAGAGAGAGCGACGGAGAGAGAGTGGAAAAGAGGGGCCAAGGAGAAGAAAGCAAATGGTCAAAAGTTGAAGACTCAACCAAGGATAGAGAGCGAGAAAGAGCGACAGCGAGAGCAAGACCTGCTAAATGCTGTTGCACTCATCCGGTCACGTCATCTGCCAACCCCTACAGATTCCCTGTCGCTGCTCGTTCAGTCCCGTCGCCTGCCTTCGAGATTCCCCATTTCACTGCTCGTTCGGTCGTGTCGCCTGCCATCGACATATGTTACATGCTACTCTCCTCAATTTCAACCTGTACCGCATGAAGATTACTGGATCACACCTCCTAGTATGTCTATTTTACATGCCGACCCATTGTTGTTAAGGAAACCTAGTAAACTAAAGAGTTCATGATATCATAATGAGATAGACTGGACAAAACCAAGTTCTCAAGTACGTAGCGGATTTTATAATCAGTTAGGTCATAATCGAATAAAGTGTCCTTCGTTACAAAGACAGGCACAAGATAGTTAAGGATTTTTTTCGTTAATATTTTTATCATGTAATTAATGTTTTAATAACGAAATTAATATTTTTATCACGTGCTCTTGCTCTCTCGCTTTCTCTCGTATTTTATGTTTTTAATATAATTTATTATTTAAATTCTAATTTATTTGTATGTTTTACTCGAGAAATATATAATTTGGTTTCTTCTAGATCATGGCTTTAAACCTAGGACCATTTGATCCCGATATTTTATACGATCAATTTGTTCATCGATCAATAACTATATGGCAAGATCGGACTACAGGTGAGATGTATTGTAGACGTCGTAAGGCGGTTGTTTATCATACTATCTCACTTCACCTTCGCATACTATCACTACTGCGTGCATCAGGATTTTATGGGGTTGCCAAACTTGGATTCATTCAATTAGATTGGCACCTCATCACTGCACTAGTTGAGAGATGGAGGCCAAAGACCCATACATTTCATGTGCCTACTGGAGAAGTCACTATCACGCTCCATGATATAGAAGTATTGTTTGGGTTACTTGTCAATGGCGAGCCTATTACAGGGACAATGCACGACGATGCTGCATATTTGTCAAATGCTACTCGATGTGACTCCACCTGAAAATAAAATTAGGGGTTCAAGATTGAGTTTAACATGGTTAAAGACACAATTTCCAAGACTTGATGATAATGCAGACGAGGAATCTGTCACGAGATATACGCGAGGATACATACTACAGATGATGGGTGGAAGTCTATTTTCTGATAAATTAAGTCACTTCGTGCACCTAATGTTCCTTCCACTGTTAGCCAATATCCATGAAGCGGGACGGTATTCTTGGGGTGGAGCGTGTTTGGCATGGCTATATAGACAGCTATGTAAAGCAACAAAACCTGATGTTCGTGAAATCGTTGGGCCTTTGATACTTCTACAAATATGGGCTTGGGAACGATTTCCAACAATGGCTTCACAGCTCCGACATGTCAATGATCATCCATTAGCTGAACGAGCCTATAGTTCTTGGTATGTTCTTTCAATTTAATTTAACTAATATTTTTTATATGACTAATTAATTTAAAACCTAAAATACTAATTTAATAATATAGGTAGACAGACCAATTTTGTGTAACTAGGTCTGCTTCAACCTAACAAGGTACGTGAATACTAAACCCAATTGAATTTTTTAAATTAATATTTTTATATATTTATCTTTAATATTTTTAATATAATATGTTATGTTTCAGATTATTTGGGAGCCTTACAAAGCTGTTATGGACACTTTGCCCAATTTCTGTACGAGCGGTCAGGACATATGGCGAAGATAAACCCACTCATATGTTTTCACACTGGTGAATGGCATCTTCCCGACAAGGTAATCCGACAATTTGGTTTCCAACAGGATATCCCATTAAAGTGCAATTCTGAACCTCTACTACATGACATTGACTTGAGAACTGCAGATTGGTCTGAAAAAGTTGCACATTTGGTAATGCAATGGCACTATCGTAGAAGGTTTATTGAAATGGGTGTTTTAATTGAGCAATTCAATAGGGATGCAACTCAAGATTACATCTTTTGGTATAATAATATTACAAAACGCTACATTACTCGTCCAGGAGCAACTTTGGGTCATTTGGTATATAATAAAATATTGTCTACTTATTTTTAATTTAACTTTATTTTAAATATTAACTAATTATTTTGTAATTCACAGAGATCGAGCAATAGTAGTCTTCTTGATGTTGCAAATGATCCAAATCAAGTACTTACTATATGCAGTAATAATATATGGAGGAATTACACTACATGTACGATATACTTATTACTCCTCCACCAGTTCCTAGGCATAGGGGACGTGCTCGAGTAGAAGAAGATGAATTCGATGCGGTTGACCATAATGTGGAAGAATTGTCTCCTATGATGCAAACACAATGCCAGACTGGTCATACTAGTTTGATGATATGCAACTAGCCTTTGGTTTAGGATATTATGATTCAGAGGCTGACCCATCGTCTTCATACATGCATACACATGGGCGCAGTCATGGAGAGCATAATGAATATCTATACTATGAAGCGCCTTCAAAGGTACCAAAGCAACCAGATCTCAGAGCAACCTAGAGTTCAAAATCGACGATGACAACCAAATCGGCGACGTCCGTCTTGTGGGACACATTGAGTTTTTTTTTATATTATTTTCAATGGAAGAAAAACAATAAATTATTGTATTAATATTGACACTTTAATTTTATATTTTATTATTTTCTCATTATTGACGATAATTTTAATGACGTTTTATGATTTTTTTGCCTTTTTTACATTAGTTTGGATAATTCTTTTGCAAAAATATTAGTTGGTTAGTGATAAAATATATCTTTTTTGTTATTAAAAACTATAACGGTTTTTTTAAAAAAAATGTTACTTAAAATGTTATTAATAAAATATACTTCTTATTTATTAAAAATAATATAATTGTAAAAAAAATTAAAATGGTCTAGAGTTTAAAAAAAAAATGAGGAGGTCGGGGGTTGAAGACCCGACCAACCTTCCCGAAAAACAAAGTCCCACTTCCCCATAAAAACTACAATATTTTTATAAATATTTTCAAAACTACAATATTCTTCTAAATATTTTTCCAAATAACAGTATTATTCCAATTTTTCCCACTAACGACGTGTGATTATAAAACACAGCCTTTGAACAATTACGCATAGCTTTTGAATATTTATAATAGAAACTATTTTCTTGTATGTATTTACGTATGTGTGTAAAAATCTGCAAAGGAACAAATTGTTAATTAACTAAAACAATAAATTAAGAAAAAAAAAAACGCTTAATGTGTAATAAGTTTATGAGAGCATTAAAAAATATTTTTAAAAAATACAGAATTTTCAATTTTATGATTAATCAGTCTACTCTTTTTTTTAATGAAAAACAAATCACATGCGGTACATATTGAGAACAAATTAAAAATTTAGAGTCTAGATTAAGTTGATTTTTAAGAATTTTGAATAGGTTAAAAGTGGATACAAAATAAAAATAAAAATAAAAAAGTTTAGATAATAATTAATTAATGTAACTATTAAAATCATAAAATTAAAAATGTATGAGTTCTTAAATACTCTTTAAATTGAAGGACTGTAAATTATTAAAAGGCTTAAAAACTTATATTTAAACTACATTTTAAGCACCTCTATAGCTCATTAATTTTTTAAATCATTCCATTTATCATTTCTTGGTATGTACGCACAATACTGTTGGAGTAAATGGTTTTTGACTAATCAATGTCTAACTATTATTGTTGTTGTTTTTTGATAATAATGTCTAATTATTTTGTTTTAATGTAGTTCACGAGCTCTATTCTTCTATATTATATCTTTTAAAATGTAACCTGAGAGATGTGAGAATTAATGTTTTCTTTTACCATAATGTCTATCTAGGTCAAAATAAGACTCTACTCTAATGAATTTCGGATCTTTTGTTACAATTTTACTAACTCTTTTATTTAAGTTGCATATGCATATTGTATCTATAGATTTGCTACAAGCTCTCTTTTGAGACATTTGATATGATAATTGATGTCTTATCCACTAAATTATATTTGAATTGATCATAACTAATACAAGACAAAAATTAATTAGAAATACAAATGTAATGAATCATGTGTAATTCTAAAGTCCTTAAAGAAGGTTTGCCTGATTTATTAGATTTCATAGATCACATGGGTGGTTCAAAATCTTTTTTTTTAATTGATGGACGTTATACAAAATAAACAAATTACACAACATCAAATCCATCCACAAGTTGAATGATTTTAAATTAAATTTATTTTATCATCAAGGAGTTAAAATAGATTTAAGATGAAAATATATTGGCAACATATTAAGTTTAGGAAGATTGGAGAAGGTAGAAAACCTAAATGAAAATACAGTCAAGAAGGTAATCTGTATGTGGCAGATCTAGGAATTCATGTCACAGACATAATCTAGATAAGAATAGAAATATAGCTCATAAAATTTTAGATTCGTATGTATATACATAGTGCTTGAATTTTAAAAAATTCATAATAAATCCTTGAATTTTTTATTTTTGTGTCTAATAAATTCTTAAAGTATCAATTTTGCCTTTTATAAGTGTTTTACCTATTTTTGTTAAAAACTAACTTTTTTTTTTCCTTATTAAACATCAAATTTAACTGTTGAATAATCATTAGATATTTTATAAAAATTAACATATCTATTAACTAAAATTTTGAAATTTTAAAAAGAATTTTTTTGTCTAATAAAATAATAAAATAGTTAGTTTGTAAACATTTTTAATACTTTTAAAATTTATTAGATTTAAAATTAGAAGTTTAAAAAATTATGAAGTAAACTTATAATTTAGCTTTCATATAAAAATCTAACCTTAAATCCATATGATATTTAGATCCGGTAATATTAATTAAAAACTACTATAAACATTTATAGAATTTAAAAAAAAATAAAAAGTTAGAACTAAGTTTTTACATTTCATCAATTTTTGTAAAATAGTTTACAAACATTAAACAATATTTGTATATTTCAATATTTATACGTTGAAAAAGTGTTTTAAATGTATAAATAAAAAATTGAAAATTAGACTAATTAATAAATATATGCTTTTTAGCTATGTGGCGAAAGATGTTGAAATAATAAGATATATAATTCAAAATAAAAATGCATGCTCTAGACTTGAAATTGCAACATTAGGCTAAAATGAAGGTATTAGCACCCTAAGCAACCACTGAAGCAAGGACCTCAAAAACTACAGGAGAAAGAAAAACAATATAACTAAAGTTAACTTGAACGATAATATTTTCCAATTGAGGGTGACACGTGTCCCTTGGCCCCGTCTTAAATCTGCTCGTGTGCATGCAACACTTTCTATTTAGAAAATGGAAAAGTCGAATCTATGATTTTTTTAGTAAATGATATATTTCTTAATTATCTATGTTGTTTGATTAAAAAAATACTCCACTTAACTTTTTAATTACTTTTACAAATCTTTCCTAAAAATTTAAAAGCATCTTAAATAGACTTATGTTGGTTTGTAAGAGCAATAACCTTCAATTTCAAAAGAAATTGAAGACCAATTTTCAATTTTAATTATTTCTATGATAATTGTTTTAAATGACAAAACTACCGTATACTTTCAAATATAGCAAATTGTCATTATCTATTTGTGATAGACATTAATATACATCTGTTAGTATCAATGATAGATACCAATAGTTTTTTATCAGTGTATATTAGTGTCTATTCATTAATAAATAGCAATATTTTGCTATTTTGCTATATTTATAAATAAATTGGCTCATTTTGATATTTTTAAAAACAACCCAAACGACGATCCATGTTTATGTTAAATAGATAATGTGCTTATAATTGAATTAAGGTAACCGTTTGTAACCACATACAAACCAGACTAAATATATGTTTCAGTAGTTAATGTTGGAATGTCTATTTTAGCATCGTCTTTATAATTAAAAAAATTTCAATGTGGCTTCCAAACATTTTCAATTATATTCATACTACCTTAGTGAATGTTAAATTAGTTGATGATAAACTTAGATAACATGATAAATAAAATACATGTCTGAAAAATTTTAGATGACAATAAGGCCACCAAAGCAAAAGTAGAAAAATCAAAATTTAAATTCAAGTTTAGAAAAAATTAAAATACCATTTTAATCTGTCTACCTTATGATCCATTAATTCCATTTTAGTTATGTAATTCGGTTCTTGATAAATTTTAAATTTACCCAGTATATTTTCAATAAAATTTGAATTTAGTCTTTTAATTTTTTTTTTTTTAAGTCAAAGTTGGTTAGATACTAATAGTAATAATTTTCATGCAAGAAAAAAATAACATGTGAATATCTTTTCAAAATTTACAAAGAAAATACTAATACAGTAATACATACTATTTTATTTTTTAAAAATCAACTATAAATTAATAGCAACTAGCAATGGCTAAATTTAAAATTTATTAAAAGTATAGAAATTAAATTTTGATATTTTGCAATGACTAAATTTAAAATTTATTAAAAATATAGAAATTAAATTTTGATATTTGAAAATATATGGATTAAATTGAAATACAATTCAACGTATCGAGTGAATACCATATTTTTAAGAGATATAACATTTGGATAAGACAAGTATGGTCTTATTTTATGAAATTTGTCATCTAATGGTATGTTTGGTTTTAATTTTACAAATAAGTTATTTTAGAAAATGTTGGAGTGTTTGGCAACCATTCAAAATAATTTTTGAAACATTTTCAAAGTGTATTTTGAACCACTTTTATCAAAAGAATTTAAATAAAAATAACTTTTTTCAAAAATAATTTTTTATCTAATCAAGGGGTATTTTCAATAATAATATAGTTTTTGAAACTAATGATTAAACATAGGGTATGTAAAAAAACAAAGTTAAAAAATAAAGTGGTTTAAGAAAGTATTGACAAAAATATGTGGGAAAATCGTGTACCGGATACACGAGCTCCCTTAACCCAGTCAACAGCCCAGTCAGCTGCCCAAGTGATGCTACATTGTCACCTATCTTGTGGACCGGGTTCACGAGTTAAGGATGTAATCATGGAGCAAGTCCACAAGTTTTTTTTCTTTTTCTCTCCCTTAAATGAACAATTTTCTTTGTTTCTTACTTGTGTTTTTTGTTTTTGTTCATATATTGCATTAATTTCATTGTTTCTTAATCTTTCAAGATGTAATGTAATTTCATTAGTTCATCTACTTGAAGATAAAAGTTCATATGAATCAAAAGTTTGAATTACAAGTCACTCAATGTGCCACATAGTGGTCTTCTTCGCGTACGTTGCCAACGACGAAGTATAGGCACTTTAAAATGTTGTTGTTGGTGAATTACATCATCAATATTATGTTGGGTGACAATAGAGGAAAATTCATCGTCCGCATAATACTCTTGTTGATGACTAGAACTCGAAGCGATGTCTGCTTGTACTCCCAATGATTGTCTAGGACAAGTTGGAATTGGATCATATAATATGTTATTCATGGTCATCGTGTTGCTTTGGAATAGCTTCACCATGTTGTCGTTGTTGTCTATGACGAATACGTCTTCGGTCAGTTCAACAACATTGAATCCCGTGTATGTTGAATGATATTTTCCACATTTACCTGTTAGATTTTATGTCCTAAAACTTACAGTTTGTAAATTATAAACATATTCTATTTTCAATGAAGTTGATATTGAAGTTTATTCAGTATAGATGATATTGTATATGTAAGTTACTTATATCTAAATCCAATAAACTACAAACCCTTGGCTATAGCATGAATACTTAGACTTTATGTGTAGACATAAAAAATGGATCAAGTTTAAGTAATAGCAAAAATGGTCTATAGTATAGGGATAAAGATGGGTACCTTATTTGGAGATACTATGGATGTGGCCCATCTTCTACTTAATACGAATGATATCATCTTATATCGTTCATGTAAAGACATGAGAGTGGGGGCATCCTATGCAATGAGTTTGCATAAGACTGGACCATGAGATAATCACTTTTACTTTTTAACAACATTTACTGTTAAGATTGATTATTTCAATGTGATGACCGAGGTAACTCGATCTTAATCCTAAGCTAACTATGAACGCCTCTTTATTTGGGATTATGCTTTAATCTGCATAGGTGAGAGTGACCCGAGTTCACCGACTCAATAAGTCTACCATTTTAGGGATAAGACCAGGTAGATAGCTGATGACATAGTCTTGCAAGATGGAATTGGCTCTTACCTAATTCAAGGTTAGTAGAGAAGTTGTTCCCTTAAGTACTGACTCTGGATCTTGGACAAAGGGCGCCACCCTTTCATTGGCCTAAAAGGGATTCAGTTTAGTGGTTGGACCACAAACTAAATGTTCGTTAGAAGATTAGTAGGACTTAAGGAACAAGATGAAATTACAAAGGTAAAACGGTAATTTTGACCCAGCTGTAATTACGAACAACTTGTGAAGGATCGACTTACTAATCATGGTTCATTATATCAAGTGGACAGAAATATATCTACAGTGAGAAGAGTACAACTACTGGAAATAATGGAATGTCCCGGTAGTTAACAAATGTTAATTAGCTAGGTTAAAGAGTTTAGTCAGGTAATTTTGAATCATTAGAGCTCATGATCTATAGGTCTATTAGGTCCCTTTGTTAACTCATATCGGACTAAACCTTAGAACAGTGTAATGAGAGAATTTGAAAACGTTCAAATTCGGCTTAGGGAGTAAATAATATGTTTTGCTTAAACATATAGTCATTTAATTATGAATTAAATGCTATTGGAGAGTTGGAAAATATTTGAATATGATTTGAATATTAATCACATGAATAGAGGTTCATTAGATTGGAAAATTTCGGAATTAGTGAAAATTATTAATTTAATATTTAATATTAATTTAATATAATCCATTAAATTGTTTAATTAATTATTATTTAAATTAATTTGATATTTAATATTAAATTAATATGAATTAAATTGTTTAATTAATCATTTTTATTTAAAATTAATTTAATTAAAAATAAATAAATTCATTTTAAATTGATTTTGGGAAAATCAATTTTTACATGAATTAAGTAGGAGGTGGGTGTTTTTTAAACCATCTTCCAATCCATTTTTCATCTCCATTAAACACGTATTTTCCACTCAATTAATCACTATTTTGGTGTCATTTGGAGATTTTGCTGATTTGCATGATTTTCTCTATATATAAAGGATTGAAAGAATAAAAATAGGTTGAAAAAATAGTGGGAATTGTTGGAAAATTCTCTCAAACTCTCAACTCTCCAAAAACTCTCAATAACTCTTAAATTTGCTCCAAATTCATCACAATTGGATTCCACAATTTGTTTTAAGGTCAAAAATTAACAAGGAAAACTCTAGTGGTGGTCCACAAAGTGTTCATGATCAGAATCATTGAGGAAATTGGTTCAATTTTGAGTTACAACAATGAAAGTATCAAAAATCTGTTTTTGGGTTCTTGAACAAGCATGTTTAATCTTTAAAATTGACGTAGTTAGAATGCTTTAGATTCAAATTGCTTCTGCATGTGTGTTCCTAACTCTTTCAATTGGTATCAGAGCATGTTTTAAGCAATCAATTTGCTTCTAAATGTGTGTTCCTAACTATATTAAGCTCTCAAGTCTCTAAAAATTCACACCATGAGATTCATGCTCTGCTTTGTGTCACCCTAGGCACGGCCTCCATTCAGAAAGTTTTTGCGTGGGTCAATAGCAAGGTGAATATGGGAAGTTTTTCATAGTAAGTGGGAGAAGGAAGTGTATCGACACATCCTATACGGTCTCCTCCATTAGTTTGCACTGGAGATTCCCATGTTCCTCCTACTTGTCTTCATGATATGACTATCCATTCGAAGGGTTGTAACATGAGAATCGAAACAAAGCAAACTTCAGAATTGACTAGGATCTTTTTGGTTCGTTCTCAATATTGTCTTCAGTAACATATTGGGACCGATCTTTACGATCTAAAAATGGAGGGTTACACTTACAAGAAATACTAAATGGTAGTAAATTCTTGACCAAAGTAACAATAACTAAATACTATAGGAATAAGAGTTATTCTAGTATTAGTATTTAGTCAAGAACGTCTTGGTTCAATGAAGGAATAATTAAACTGCCTCTCAGTAGTAGTTATTCTAACTCTTTGAATTATCATAGCAAATAAATAATGAGTTTTTTGGGTACATTATTACTTTTGCTAAAACTTGATTGGATAAAAGATTAAGTAACATATTTCTAATAGAACTTGTTTATATTTTCGACATGTCTAGCTCTTTCATACAATTACTTGCTTTTGAAAAACTAAACGAAGATCACTACACAAGTTGGAAATCAAATATAAACATAATACTAGTGATTGATGATTTAAGGTTCGTCTTATCGAAGATCTGTCCTCCAAATCCTGACTCATCAACAAACCGAACTGTTAAGGATGCCTATGATAAATGGATTAGGGCTAATGATAAAGCTAAAGTCTATATTTTGTCAAGCATATCTGATGTTCTGACTAAAAAACACGAGGGCATGGTCCCTGCTAAGGAGATCATGGATTCGTTGCAAGCGAACTGTCCTCATCAGTTAGGCACGATGCTCTCAAATACATTTGCAACTCCTGCACGAAGGAATGAGCCTTTGTTAGAGAACATGTTATGGATCTTATGGTTTACTTTAATATAGCAGAGTAAATGGTGTTGTCATAGATGAGAAAAGTCAAGTCAGTTTCATCTTAGAAACTCTTTCAAAGAGTTTTCTGCAATTTTGAACTAATGCATTGATGAACAAGATTGATTCAATCTAACTACTCTCTTTAATGAGCTCCAGACATATCAGTCTCTAAGGAAAACAAAGGGACATGAAGGGGAAGTAAATGTTATTACCTCAAAGAGATTCCGGAGAGGATCGTCCTCATTAACGAAGTCTGGACATTCTACCTCAATAAATAAGAGTATGAAAAAGAAGGGAAAAGGGAAAGGAAAGGCTTTGTTAATTGCAAAGGTAAGAAAAAAGCTGCAAAAGAAGAAAAATGTTTCCACTACAATAAAGACAGGCACTGGAAACGAAATTGACCGAAATACCTTGCTGAGAAGAAAGTTGAGAAAGAAAAACAAGGTAAAAATGATTTACTCGAAATATGTTTAGTGGTTAATGATACCTCCACTTGGATATTAGATTAATGGGCCACTAATCATTTTTTTTTTTTTCTCAGTAAACTAGTTCCTGGAAAAAGCTTGCAAAGGGTGAAATAACTCTCAAGGCTGGAACAGGAGAGGTCGTCTTAGCTTAAACAGTGGGAGATGTAAAGTTGTTTTTTAGGGATAGATTCATTATATTAAGCAATGTACTTTTTGTTCCTAATATGAATAGAAACTTAATATCTATTGCTTTTTTGCTAAAACATTTATATAAAGTATCTTTTGAAGTTAACAAAGTGTTTGTTAGTAAAAGAGGTGTCCAAATTTGTTATGCAAATCTAGAAAACAATTTATATGTGTTAAGACCAACCGAAGTAAGAGCTATTTTAAATACTGAGATGTTTAAAAACAGCTGAAATGCAAAATAAAAGGCAAAAAGTTTCTCCTAGTACATATCTTTGGCACTTAAGACTTGGCCACATACTCAATAGGATTGAAAGATTGGTTAAGAATGGAATCCTAAATCAATTAGAAGACAACTCTTTACCTCCATGTGAGTCCTGTCTTAAAGGTATAATGACTAAAAGATCTTTTACAGGAAAAAGTCTTAGAGTCAAAGAACCCTTAAAACTTATACATTCAAATCTATGTGGTCCAATGAATTTCCAAGCTCGATGAGGGTATGAATATTTCATCAGTTTTATTGATGATTATTCAAGATATGACTATGTTCACCTAATGTATTACAAGTCTAAATCCCTTGAAAAATTCATAGAATTCAAGGCTGAGGTTGAAAACCTGTTAGGTAAACTATTAAGAAACTTCGATCAGATCGAGGTGGAGAGTATATCAACTTGAGATTCTAGGACTATTTGATAGAACATGAAATTCAGTGTCAATTTTCTGCACCCGGTACACCTCAGCAGAATGATGTATCAGAGAGGAGAATTAGAATCTTGTTAGAAATGGTTCGTTCAATGATGAGTTATGCTCAAATGCATGCTTCGTTTTAAGGATATGCAGTAGAGACTGCTGTATACGTTTTGAACATGGTTCCTTCTAAAAGTGTTTCAGAAACACCATATGAATTATGGAGAGAGCGTAAAGGTAGTTTACGACACTTCAGAATTTGAGGATGTCCTACACATGTGTTGGTACAAAACCCAAAAAAATTGGAACGTCGTTCAAAGCTATATTTATTCGTAGGATATCCTAAAGAAACGAAAGGTGGTCTATTTTATGATCCTCAAGAAAACAAAGTATTTATGTCAACAAATGCGACATTCTTAGAGGAAGACTACATGAAAGATCATCAATCTAGAAGTAAACTAGTACTGAAAGAAATTTCCAAAGAAGCTGCAGATGAATCAACAAGAAGCGTTGATCAAGTTGGTCCATCAACGAGGTTTGATAATAGAACTAGTACTTCTAATCAGTCACATCCTTCTCATGAATTGAGTATGCCACGACGTAGTGGGAGGGTTATTCATCAACCCAACCGCTACATGGATTTAATAGAAACTCAGGTCGTCATACATGATGATGGCATTGAGGACCCATTGACCTATAAACAAGCAATGAATGATATAGACCGAGAGCATTGAATCAAAGAGAGTATCTATATGTCTCAACCAGAGGGGTTCATTAAATAGGATTAAGAACAAAAACTTTGTAAGCTTAAACAATCTATATACGGGTTAAAACAAGCTTCTAGATCCTGAAATATAAGATTTAACACTACGATAAAATCTTATGGCTTTGAATAAAATGTTGACGAACCCTGTATCTACAAATGGATTGTCAACACTATTGTAGTCTTCCTAGTGTTGTATGTAGATGATATTTTACTCATTGGGAATTGTGTAAAATTCATGACTGACGTTAAACAATGGTTAGCAACCCAATTCCAAATTAAAGATTTGGGAGAAGCTCAGTATGTTTTTGGAATCCAAATTGTTAGGAATCGCAAGAACAGAACTTTAACCATGTCTTAAGCATCGTATATTGACAAAATGTTGTCTAGATATAAGATGCATAATCCAAAATTTATTACCTTTCAAACATGGAATTCACCTGTCAAAGGATCAGTGTCCTAAAACACCTCAAGAAATTAAGGATATGAGACGAATTCCCTGTGCATCAGCAGTTGTAGTCTGATGTATGTCATGTTATGTACATTACTTGACATATGCTATGCAGTGGGAATAGTCAATAAATATCAGTCCAATCTGGGATATGATCATTGGACTGTCGTTAAAAATATTCTCAAGTATCTTTGGAGAATGAGAGACTATAAGCTCGTGTATGGTGCTAAGGATATGATCCTTACAGGTTACACTTACTCCAATTTTTAAACCGATAAAGATTCAAAAAAATCTACATCGAGATCAATGGTCACTCTAAATGGAGGAGCAATAGTTTGGAGAAGTATTAAGCAAGGTTGTATTGTTGACTATACCATGGAGGCTGAGTACGTAGCTGCATTTAAGGCAGCAAACGAAGCTATATGGCTTAAAACATTCTTAACTGATTTGGAAATAGTTCCAAATATGCATCTGCCTATTACTTTTTACTATGATAACAGTGGTGCAGTTGCAAATTCTAACGAACCTAGAAGCCATAAGCACAGGAAGCATATTGAGCACAAATACCATCTGATCAGGGAGATTGTGCAACGAGCAGACGTAATCGCCAAAAAATAGCTTCAGAGCATAACATTGATGATCCACTTAGAAAAGCTCTCATGGCTAAAGTGTTTGAGACTCACCTAATAAGTTTAGGACTACAAGTTAGTTAATCTAGAGCAAAAGGGAGAAAGCTACTCATGGGTATACGTTAATGCCCTAGTTTATTGAATTTATTTGTTTTTCTCTCTTAAAACTCAACAATATGTATACATGACCACTAGGGTTTTAGTCCAAGTGAGAGTATGTTGGATTTTATATTCTAAGACTCGTTGTTTGTAAATTATTAACATATTCTATTTTCAATAAAGTTTATATTGAAGTTTATTCAGTATAGATGATATTGAATATGTAAATTACGTATAAATCTAAATCCCATAAACTATGAACCCCTGGCTATAGCATGAATATTTAGATTTTATGGGTAGATATAAAAATGGATCAAGTTTAAATAATAGTCAAAACTGTCTGATAAGGTTAGGTACCTTATCTTGGAGGCACTATGGATGCGGCAAATTTTGTATTTGATACGAATGATGTGATCCTATATCATTCATGTAAATACATGAGAGTGGGAGCATCCTATGCAATGTACCTTATCCTAAGACACTATGGATGTGACTCATTTTGTATTTGATACGAATGATGTGATCCTATGTCATTCATCTGAAGACATGAGTGTGAGGTCATCCTATGCAATGAGTTTGACATAAGATCAGACCATGAGATTATCACTTTTACTTTTTAACATCGTTTACTGCTACGACTGATTATTTTAATATGATGACCTAGGTAACTCGATCTTAATCCTAAGCTAACTATGAACTCCTTTTCATTTGGGATTATCCTGTAATCTGCATGGGTGAGAGTAGCCTGAGTACGTCGGCTCAATAAGCCTATCATTTTAAGGATAAGACTAGGTAGATAGTTGGGAACATAGTCTTGCGAGATGAAATTCACTCCTACCTAATTCAAGGTTAGTAGAGAAGTTGTTCCCTTAGGTATTGACTTCAGATCTTGGACAAAGGGCTCCACCCTCTCATTGGCCCGAGAGGGACTTGGTTTGGTGGTTAGACCACAAACTAAATGTTCATTAGAAGATCAATGGGACTTAAGGAACAAGATGTAATTACAAGAGTTAAACGATAATTTTGACCCAGCTGTAATTACGAATAACTTGTGAAGGATCGACTTACCAATCATAGTTATATCAAGTGGACAAAAATATATCTACAGTGAAGAGAGGGCAGCTATTGGACTTAGTGGAATATCCCAGTAGTTAACATATGTTAATTAGCTAGGTTAAAGTGTTTAGTCAGTTAATTTGGATCGTTGGAGCTCATGATTTATAGGTTCATTAGGTTCCCTTGCTAACTCATATTAGACTAAACCTTAGAACAACGTGATGAGAAAATTTGAAAACATTCAAATTCTGCTTAGGGAGTAAGTAATACGTTTTGCTTAAACATGTAGTTATTTGATTTTGAATTAAGTGATATTGGAGAGTTGGAAAATATTTAAATATGATTTGAATATTAATCACATGAATAGAGATTCATCGGATTGGAAAACGTCGAAATTAGTGAAAATTATTAATTTAATATAATTAATTAAATTGTTTAATTAATTATTATTTAAATTAATTTTATATTTAATATTAATTTAGTATTAATTAAATAAATTAATTTTAACTAAAAAAAATAAATTCATTTTAAATTGATTTTTGGAAAATCAATTTTTGCATGAATTAAGTAGGAGGTGGGTGTTTTTTAGAACCATCTTCAAATCCATTTGTCATCTCCATTAAACACCTATTTTCCACTCAATTAATCACTATTTTTGTGTCATTTGGAGATGTTAATTTCCACGATTTCCTTTGTATACAGAGGATTGAAAGAATAAAAATGGGTTGAAAAAATAGTAGGAATTGCTGGAAAATTCTCTCAAGCTCTCAATAACCCTTAAATTTACTCCAAAATTCATCACAATTTGGATCCGACAATCTGTTTAAGGCCAAAGATAGAAAGAAAACTCTAGTGGTGGTCCACGAAGGGTTCCTGATCAGAATCATTGAGGAAATTACTTCAATTTTAAGCTACAACAATGTAAGTATCAAAACTATGTTTTTGGGTTCTTGAACAAGCATGTTTAATGTTTAAAATTGATGTAGTTAGAGTATTTTAAATCCAAATTGCTTCTGCATGTGTGTTCCTAACTCTTTCATTACCATGTTTTGGTGGCACATTGAACTCAATTCTGGTAAATTGTGTTGTAATGAATAATGGTGTATATCTTGGACAAAATTATTATGTATGATGAAAAAAATATAAATATAAAATACGATTCATATCATATAATTAAAAAACACTAGATAATAAAATTCTTACCATGTAATAATAATAAGTGTCATCAGGTGTGATAAATCTTCTCGTGATTGAGCCATACCAAGATAAGTAGTCATCTAATACAACTGACTCATGTATTATTTCTCCTTGTGCACAAAAATTATGACGTGCATGCCACAAGGTTATACATTTTGCATGAATTTGACGCCAGTTTTGGTCATGTTTGCCTCTTAAATCAATCTGGTGTAGTTGCAGGAGTGTATAACACAACGTCAGTACCGTTTTTTGCAGACTGTCTCAACACTCGATTTGGTTGATGCCACTCTACAATATGAAAGCATATAAGTGGGCTAACTGTCAACCAAATGTCTTGTCCATCATGACAATAATCAAGGAATAACTACATAATATCTAGTGTGTATGGCATTCAATTGATATGAAACTTCGTACAAGAATAATTAAAACGCAAATAATATGTAATATTTATTTGTTAAATAATAGTTTGTATCTCAATAACATGTTTGTTGATTGTTCAAATGCAGCTAAGACACCGCTCCATTTATCACATGGATATAAACCAATTAAAATATTTGATTGATTAGATTGACAAGAGAATAAACATATTCACAAAATAATACCTGGCACTGAGTGGACGTCCCACAAAGTGATCTAGAGGTTGTACTTGGACTTGTGGTGCAATGTTAAATCTATCATAGGCCCAGCTTCCTCTTTCCTCTAATGTTGATCATTGTTCATAAACTGAATTAGTAATTTCTCACTTTATTTGTGTAAATATCTCTGATGGAACCAACTCATTTTCATTTTCTACATTTCCTTCTTCTCCAAACAATTTATAAATTTCTACATCAATGTCACTATTCTCACAATTTTTTAGGTTCAAGAATAACTAAATCTTTGGAACGAAACAACATTTAACTTTGTTTACAATTGTAAAGGTTAAGAAAATATTAGTCCAAATTTGAAGTTCATATAATAGCCTAATATCAGTCCAAAAACATTAGTCTAAGTTACTACTTTTTAAAGATCTGTCCAAATTTTTAGGGAAAAAACAAAACCCTACAACCCAATCCAACATCAGTCCAACTACAACAAGGATAAATTTCATTGATTCTTTATACTCGTTGGCTTGGTCCACGAGTTCACTACCTAAAATTGTCAATAGTTTCCCATCACCACATTTTTGTCAATAAATATTAAAATAACATTACTTAACCAAAAAAAAAAAAATTCTTACAACAATAAACTCCAAATAACAATCAAAACTAATTGTTAAGCTAGATCCTTCGAATTTTAAACAAAATAAACTCTTTGGTAAAAAAAAACTCTAGATCTACAAGCTCATCCATCCATACAAAACAAAACATAAGATCTATGAATATTCATCATACAGTTGGTGCATATTTATCATATAATTGAAAAAAAAATGTGTATACATACCTATGGTAGCGAACGGTGGACGACAAGGGCAGATGGCGACCGGCAGCTGTCTGGGAGAGTGAAAGGAAGAAAGAAAAGAGGGAAAGAGGTAGAGGAGTGGTGAGTCGGATGAGCGGAAGGGAAAGAAATAAAGAGGGAAATTGGCGTGCACGTGGCAGTAGAATCGTGTTAGATGGCGTGCATGTGACAGTAGAATCATGGACCCGGTCCACGATTTTGCCCTAAATCGTGGACCGGGTCTATAATTTCACAGCCCCATTTTTTACAATATTTTACCACCCTCTCTATTTTCTCAATAAATACTAAAAAAACATTATTTAAAAAAAAATCTCTAATCAATCCAAACAGTTCTAAATCCGTACCAACTCATGCTAAATAGCGTCTCATGAATATTTATAACAATGCCAATTGAAAATTAATCTGAAGATTTTAAAGAATGGAGGGTAAAATTAAAAATAAAACTTTCATGAAAATAAGTTTAAAATCAATCCATAAATTTCAACCAAATAAAAATGTCTTTAATATTGTTTTCCTAAAAAAAAGTATCAATTTTATATTTACACATGCTTTATAAATCAATAAATGCATAAGAGAAAACTAGTTTTAATAATCCATGGAGCGATAACTTAATATAGGATAAAATTACAACAATTTTTTTGAGTTTAAAATTAAAATTACAAAGTTGTTTAAATTTAGAGTTAAAATAGATGGAATTGAAAATTTGTTATCTAAATTGATATGACGAAGTTTATGTTGATTTTTTTAAAATTTCAATTTATACTCTTGAATTTTAAGGATTGCATCAATCTAAATCTCGAAATAATAATTATATTAATTTAAGATCTAAATTTTTTTTAAGTGTATCAATTTGCACTCTTCATTATGTTCCATTAAAAAAACTTCTCGTTAATTGTGAAATTCATAATTATATCAATTAAACACCTAAACTTTCGTAAATAAATTAATATAGAATTTTAGTCAAAATTTCTTTGAAAATCTTTCATGCATTTACTTTAATTATTTATTTTGTAAAACAAACATTTTAAATTTAATGCATACATGATTTTAAAAAATAATCACAATAAATAGTCTAAATTATTTGACCTATGAGAGTTTAATTATTACACAAAATTGGTCAAACAAAAGGTTTTAGGGAGTATAAATGGATATTTATTATTTTTTTTTGTTATTAAAAGGCAAAGTTAATTAAAATCGTAAAAGAGGGTATTAATGATGGAAGAAGATTTTTGAAAAAAAGAAAAAAAAAGCAAAAAAATAGAATTGGTAGGGAAAAAGAGAGAGAAGGAGTAGGGAATAGAGTAGGATTGAGAAAAGGTGAAAAAAGAAGAAAGGAAAAAGGCAGCAGAGGCGCAGGCGGCGGCAGCAGCAGCAGGCAGCGGCCGCCATCATTACATAATACTGCCACTGCGGGCTTTCCGTGTCGGCCTCCTTTACGCACGCTTTCTCCTGGCCCCCTCTCTCCCCAACATCTCTCTCTCTCTCAATATAAAGTTTTATAATTTTAATTTTACCAAAATATCGAATTATAAATATTGATAAAATGTGAATCTCCAAATAAATTAAATTTTCTAAAAGAAATTTCTTCTCAAAAAAGAAAAAAAAAATGATGAGAAAGAAATTTTCGAAATGAAATTTAATTAGTAAAGGACAATAATTAGGTTTATATCTCTTTTTCTTACGCAAAAAAGAGAATAATAATTCATTTTTTAAAACAAAAAGAATTTGCCACGTGATATTTTTTTTATTGGATAATTACTTAGTTTGCGAAGAAATTTCTAGTACTACGACAATATGAGAAATTTTCTATCCTTAGGATTGGCAAAAATCCCCAAGAGTATCCACCCCAATCGAAACAGAGAATCCCCAGTAGAGGGACCCTACCTTGTCCCCGTTTTCGACACCATCCCAGATTATTTTGTAATTATTTTTAGTATATATTTATAATTATTTTATATATATATATATATATATATGACAGTAGCTTGTGTTACTTTTTTATCTTTTAAAATTTTATTTCATAATCTATATATAATTAATTTTAATGGCTCTTTTCAAATATAGCAAAAGGAACCAAAATATTTATAAATATAACAAAATTTTATCATCTATCTGCGATAGACCGCAATAGATCGCGATAGACTACTATCTGTATCACAATAGACACAGATAGTAGTCTATCGCAAATAGACTATGTATTTTACTATTAATTGTAAATATTTTTAGTAATTTTGCCATTTAAGATAACTTTCCTAACTTTAACTTTATATTAAACTTATAAAAAATCTAACATGTCTTTTAATTATTAATTTAAATAAATAAAACAACAATAATACTTACTAATTTTGATATCTAAAATATTTACAATTTTAATATAAATTCTAAATTTTAATTGATTTTAAATAAAAATAATTAAATATAAAATATAAATAGGAAATTTTTTCCTGCGGGACCTAATCCCTGAACAAGGATATCCCATACCTTAACATCGACCCCTAAAACGGGGAATGGAGTGAGGACGAGGATGGGAAATGCATCCCCGACCCCGCCTTATTGCTAACCCTAAGACCATGCTACCTCCATTTAGACGACAATTTTTTTCATTACTAAATTGATATTTTACTCTTTTGCAATAGGATAAATGTAATAAAGAATATTAATAAATAATACTTATTCTTTTTATTTATAAACATAACATATATGTTAATAATGAATGAAGTAATTCAAGTTAATTACAACAAATAATCAATAATGATAGTATATAATTTCAATAAATAATTGTTTGGTTATAAAAATAATAAATAATCAATTATTATTATTAAAAAATGTATTTTTGTACTAACTTAATTTAAACAATCCTAGTTTATTAATTAAATATATTTAAAATATTATTAACTGATTAATTGATAATTTATATATAAATAATTGCAATCATTTAATAGATCTTTATTATAAAAATATTTATATTAATTTTGTTAAATTAATATTAATTAATTAATTATATTCCAAATGAAATTATACATAAAATGAAACCAAAAAAAAAAAAAAAGAAAACTCATAGTTTTGGAAGGAATAGAAAACCTTACTGATGGGAAAAGAAAAAAAAATGCCTAAAATAAATATTCCCAGACAAAGCATTGAAAACTATGAAACAAACATAGGTTTTGGATGCCTGAGTCAATTCTTATATAGAAAATCAAAAATAGCAAAATTTAGGGACCTAGTAGACCTAGTAGATACTTTTTAAAGTTTTAGAACCAAACAAACACAAACCTAAAACTGGTAAAATTCCTTTTGTATTTAAAAGAGAAAAACTTGGGTGCTTCCTTGGCTACACCTTTCTTAGTGCAGCATATGTAATTACCCAATAAGATTCTGCCATGTGACAATTTTTTAATAAGAAAAATTGAATTTTTTTATAAATTTTTTCTTTGTGTCTAAGAAAAGAGGATGCACATGGTTCGGTTTAACCTAGGCTGCACTTATCATTAGCCTATTCAAAATCACTCTAAAATACATTTTTCAAAATTATTTTTAATGATATTAAAATTGCATTGGGCAAAATAAGTTGATGTCTATATGGTAATTCCCAAAGCTTCAAAATGAACATTTTAGTCTCTGAGGTTTGAGAAATAGTTTTAGATGCTCCCAAGGCTATTTTGACTATTTGTGGACTGAAAGTAAAATGGTGTGGCAATTAAAAGGATGAAATAGTAGTTGATTTGGAAAAATATATTAATTTTATTTATTATTATTATTATTATTATTACTACTACTAATGTAGCCTCCTCATCCACTCTCTTTTCTAGGATTAAGAGATGCAATATAGTGTGGCTTGACGTGTAACAAGTTGCATCTCTTCAACGGATGCAATCTAATATTTTTTGCTTTTTTTTAAGAGACGTAACCTAATAAGGACACAAAAGGGTTGTTTGAGAGGTTAAAATGTAATCGGAATTAACAAGAATCAGATGATTGTTGGAATGCGTGAGCAATCGAGGGTATAACGAAAATAGGATTGTGGAAGCATGAAAACGATAGGAAAGAGGATTTAGTTGAAAATTGTGGGAATAAAATGAGTTTGGTTTTCCAAATCGATCCAAAAACACTCAATCTAAGCATGGATTTTGAATTACATTACAAATCTCATTCCATTATGAGCTCCTGAACAGTCCCAAAATAGACTTATTTTTACAATTAGTTGAAAAAAAAAAGCCATTTTTACAATTTTTTTAATAGCTCAAATAGAACAATCAATCTAGAAAAGATAAATGGAACAGGAAGGTCACATAATAAAAGTTATTAATTAATATATTCTATAAAATCAACTAGCTAAGTCATCCATTATTTAACCACCAAATAATTTTATTGTTAGTCAATGAAGAGCCAAGGTAGCCTTAGAGACAATTCTAAAATGTTTGTTTTGATGATATAATTTCAAATTTTCAAGGACTAAATGTAAATGTGTGTTTCACCGAATTTTAAAATCAAACATAAAATTAATTTTAAAAAATTAAATATTTTTTTAAGTGATTTTGAATATTAATAAAATAATTTTAATCATTCAAAATTACTCAAAATAGTCTCTCAACTACAAACAATTTTTTATTCATGAACTTTCATTAAAAAAAGAAAAAAAAATCACAACTTAATCTAGAAATTTAGAATTTTACTTAAAATCACAATAAAAACCAAGTACACAATACAAATTGTGACACTTAAATTTTGCCAAAATTTTTTATGATATGGATTAATTTATTGCAATTTAAAATATAAAGACTATTTTGTTGTGTACTAAAGTTGAAAGACTAAAACTTTTATAAAATTCAAAGTATTCGGACTAAACTATTAAAAATTAAAGACAAAAAAATTATTTTGTACCTTTAAAAAAGAACTCTTTTCAAATATAACAAAAGAAACTAAAATATTTACAAAAATAACAAAATTTCACAGGCTATATGTGATAGACAATGCGATAGACTATTATTTGTGTCACGATAAATACAGATAGTAGTCTATTGCGATCTATTATGGTCTAGCGCAGATAGACTGAGTATTTTGTTATTAATTGTAAATATTTTTAACAGTTTTGTCATTTAAGATAGTTTTCCTTTAAAAAAACTATATGATCTTCTTTGTTAAATCATATACACCCCTAAAAAAGTGAGTTAATACTAAAAAAAAGTTTAAAATTAAGATATCGAACTTTGTGTTTGATTTGTGGGTTCATTCGTCTCATCTTACGTTTAAGGTTCCCTACATCAATAGGTACATGAATTTAAGTTTTGTGTAAACTAAAGTGTATGAAACCTAGCTTTTATAATTTATACGATACAAAAGAATGGAACAATTTACAATTCAGAAACCTAAAACTAAATAAAGGCATGTTTGGTCACTAAGTTAAAACTAAAATTATATTAGGTGCTTTCAAATGTGTAATAGTATATTTAAAAATTAGACCTCAATTTAAAGATGTGTTCTACTCAAAATGGGTTAGTAATATATTCATAAATAATAGAAATAGTAGCCATTACCAACTAAATATATCATTCAATCTCAATTTTTATTAATTATTTTATTAACATGCTTAGTCTACAATTTTGTATCATTAATATAATGCATTATTATATAATTTATAATAGAGTCATTTTTAAATATAGCAAAAGAAATCAAAATATTAAAATATAACAAAATTTCACCGTCTATCTAAGATAGACTGCAATAGATCGCGATAGACTATTATTTGTGTCAGGATAGACACAGATAATAGTCTATCACAATCAATCGTGGTCTATCGTAGATAAAATGTGTATTTTGCTATTAATGTAAATATCATCAACAGTTTTGTCATTTAAGATAATTTTCCTTTATAATATCCTATTTCAAGCCTATTTTTTATATAAAAAAAATAAAACAATCAGATTAATTACATGGTACATTTTACTATTCTAGTTTTTATTTTGGATAATTATTTTAAATGACAAAATTGCTAAAAATATTTTTAAATATAACAAAATATCATTGTTTATCAACGATAGATAATAATAGTATATCAGAATCTATTACTAATAAATAGTATTATATTTTGCTATATTTGTAGATATTTTGACTCATGTTGTTATATTTGAAAACAACCATTTTATTTTTTAGTGTAATTTTGTAATTTTCAAATTTCAATTTTAGGAATCTGAAAATTATAAAGATAACATAAAAATGCCATATCCCAAAATTTTCATTGTTTAGGACACAATTTATTTTATTTTTTTTATTTTTAAGGAAATAGACTCACCAAATCAATATTCAATTAAATTCATTTGATTCAATGAATTGCAACTGCTCACCATTCAGTTTCTGATATATTTTTTTTCACCCAATTTTTTATATACTTAAAAACTTAAATGGTAAAAGCTTACACAATTTCCAATCACAGGCTTAGCAAAACCATATCTAATTCCACGCGATAATAATAATAATAATAATAATAATAATAATAATAATAATAATAATAATAATAAATCTCATTTTAATCCATTGTCTTTAATTGACTATTAAATTTTATTTTTATTCTTTTTAACTCCAACAATTTTCTAAAGACTAAACTTACAATATTTGATATGATAAAATTGATACTATTGCAATCAACAATGCTTAAGATATTGAGATTTCAATTTTCTAAAAGTATCAATAAAATGTCTGTATTGTATTAAAAAAAGTTAATGTAATAGTTTGTATCTTACTTTATAGTTGATGAAATATTTTTGTACGGAAATGTTGATGGTGTGGTCGGTTCCATGTAAATGTGGAAATAACCACAGAAATCTAAACGAATTATTGTATAGAAAGAAAAAAAAAAATACTAATATTTAAATAGTTCAACTGAAACTTTGTAGTATTTCTTCAAATAGACATCCCAATCTAATTCCTTTATTCTTAGTCTCCACGAGAGAACCCAATTCGCCTGCGCCTCCTCCTTCTTAACTAGACAGCCGCCGGCGGAGCAAATATCGGATCGTTTCGTAGGAAGTAAATGGATTCGGAATTTTCCGGCCGTCCTCCGCCGCAGCATTTCGGATTCGAATTCAGGATTTACTTCGGATCCGGCCTGGCGAGATCTCGTTCTGGGTTCGCTTTTAGTAGCTGAACAAGCCGCTTTGAAATTCAATCTCTCGTTGTCGGACAAGTCGCCGGAGTTAGTCGGAATCGGATGAAATGTAGCCACCGGAGGTTCGTTGTCTCTAGTTCTAGTCAAAATGCTTAAATATGTAAATAATATTTGGTAACTGATTTTTTTTTTTTGTTAAATATATATTTTAATTTTTTTTTACCATAGCATATTAAATTATAAACCCGAGTAATTCAGATCTCATGAAATAAAAGAAAATAACAGTTTTATAAATACTTTTTTAACTACAATATTTTTTTAAAAAAAAACATCTTTTTCGAGTTAATCTGTATTTTAATAACATTTATAAAACTGTCATATTTTTAAATTAATTTAAAAAATCAAATTACTAATTTAGTTCTAACCTTTAAAAAGTATTTAATTGTTACTTCTGTCTCTAATAACACTCTCAAATTTATAAAACATCAAAAAGTTCTTAAGTTTCAATTTGGCATCACAGATCACATTCTCAATCTTTTTATTAAAAGAAAAAAAAACCAAATCTTCTAAATATATAGATTAAAATTTTTAGTACTATAAACATTAAACTTTCAATTTAATTTTGTATCTTAAAGGACTGTGAATTTTAAAAATTTTTTTGAATGGGTAAATGACATATTAAACACCAAATTAAAAGTTCAATGACAAATTAAACACCATTACAATATTTTTTTTTAAAAAAAAAACCTTTGGAATATTATTTTTTTTAGAACACATATGGAAGCAGAAGAATTAAAAAAAAAAAGAAAATTAAGGACAAAACGAATAAGAAAGAAGAGCAGAATCTACCCTTGAAGGTTGGTCTTTAAGCCACACAACTGAGAAACTAAAGCTTTCGAACATGGATAGCTAACTTGTGCGTCATTAAAATAGTTTTATATACATAAATTAAAGCACATAAACTTCAAGACAAGAAGATCAAGTTTGCCAAAATAGTTTGGTTATCCTTTGCAAAATATATATAAATATAGTTTCAATACTACAGTATTTTTACCATTACTTTTTTCTGCATGAAAAGAAAATGAAAAGAAAAAAGGTAACAAGACAATGATGTATTAATTGAATTAAACTTTGAACCATGGTCATGTACTAATGAGATGTTCTTCATGTATTTAATTTGTATATATAATGTCATTAGAATCCATATTGAACTTATAAGTTTTGATATAATTGCTAATTTTGTGATGGTAATGGGTTGTCATAATAATGTAATAACTAGATATAATTTTTATAAACATCACAAAGGGTAGACATTGTCCTCTTTCTCCATGTCCTTTCTCCAAATTACTCCCTCCTCAAATGTAAACAAAAACTAGCTTTTGTATTAGCTAACAAGCCAAATTGATTCCCAATTTAACCCATATCCTTATTCTAATCTTGTACTTTTTCCTTCAAAGTGATTGCAAGTTTAAAACAATTTAGATAAAATATTATATATATATATAAAAGAAAATCACAAACCACTAACCTATTAACTTTGAATAATTAGGTGGTTGAGATTAAACTATATATCAATCCTTGTGATGATAATTGATGTCTTAACTATTATATTATATTCATATTGATAATATTAAACACCAGTAACCTAATGGATTTTTTAAAAAACTATTGTATGGGCAGAATATATGGGAATCTCTAAAGGGATGTCATCATCTATACTTATATATATTTTCTTCGATAAGTGTTAACTCAACTCTTTGCAATATTGAACTCAAAAGAAGAAGAAAAAACCCTTTCTTAGAACAACAATGTTATCTTAATTGCCCAAAATATAGGAGACAAACACCCAACAACTTAATACAAAAATTTAAATGTCATATTAACTAGTCAAAATGAGCATAGTTCAACTAACTTATTCTTTATATTATCAATCTTGAACTCAGATATTTAATTCTTTCACCCCACATATTGTCAGAAAGAGAAAAAAAAATGTCATATCAACCACTTTGTCATATCAATCAACTTTCCAACTTTCCATTATTTCAAAATTAAATGTTTTTCAGTGATCTTAAAATAGTTAAATCCAATCTTTTCTTTATTAAATCATTTCAAAAAATGCATTTAATTAATCATTTAAAATTAATTAAAAGTTTGATTCTATACTTTTAAACATGTTTTTATGTCACCAAAATTGATTTTTAAATAGTTGAAAGCAGTTTTAAAATAATTTGAAAATGACGAATTAAAATTATTTTAAACATGTTATAAATGTGTTAAGAGATTATAATTTATATATTTTAAAGAAGAGCCCTCAATCATAAGGATTAAAGATTGTTATACTACTCTCTCTTAAAACATTTTTAGTACAATTGCCTAAATGGGGAAATAATTGAATAATAGAATTATAATGGTATGGCTTACAATATTAATTACAAGATAGTGGTGTTAAAAGAGGAGGATATGCACATCTTCAAAATTAGATTGTGTATCAAATGGGATTAGATTTTAGTGATTTATACAAAATTACAACTTCATTTGAGAATACAATAAGGTAAAGTAAATAATTATTAAATGGGTCCTTTACAAGTCATATCATTCCACTCTAATTGCTTCCTTCAATTCTCTTTATTTTTCTCTAAACAAATTGCATTTGGAATCACTCGTCTTGCTTGACTTAATGAATATGTAAACAAATATATCATAGATTCGATTAAAATTTAGAGAGGAATCGTTTTGCTTTATTGACAAAGTAGAATCTCAAATTTTGTTAAGGATTCTTATTCGATTTACTAATATTAGAAATATGGAGTTTTATTATCTGTTTTTAAAAAACAAGAATTCAATATATATTTGAGTAACTACTTGTAGAAATATAAATCATCTTTGGAATTGCAATGCCACATTTGTTTGACTTGAGAAACTTATAAGAGCAAAGATCCTCCCCACAAACCGACCTGAGTTTTTTTAGCATACTTTATCTTAATTGACTTAATTTCTAAAAAATAAAAAATAAAAAATAAAAATAATAAAAATAAAAATTCATAGGTCACTTGATTTAGTGGGCATATGACATCATGTCCTAGATAAAGTCCTCGAAAGCCTATATATATAATAACCTAATCTCGACATCTAATAGCCCTGACATTTTCCTACTTCTCCTGCATCCTAAAAACATCATTCTTACTTGTCTCAAATTACTTCTAACAGTGAAGATTGTCCCCACAAACTAACATGGGTTCTTTTCGGATGTTTTGTCCTTAATCACATGCCTTTTAAGAAAATTCCTAAGGGATCACCTAACATAGAATTACTTCAAGCTAAGCCGATTTAATTTTTGAGTTCCTATAATTGAGTCATCAAAAACAAAGATTTACCTTCTAGTATATCTAGTAGCTTTCTATTCTTGTGAACCTTTCTTAACCATACTTTCATATCCTCAACATCCCTCTCGTTTGAATGTCATCTTTTGATTCATTCATGCATCCATTCTTAACTCAATTGTCACATTGTAAGTAAAGAAAAAACAGATTAAAAAAGAAACTTGTATTAATATATAGAGATAGTCTTTGCTTTTCCAAGCAACTCAAGATGAGTTGGTGGCACATTCTAAAGTTCAAGTAGAAGTGGAATGTTGAGGGGATGGAGTAGCGAAATCCATATTCTAAAATCATTGGAGCTAATACACTTAAAAAATAGCTAGAAGTTGCTATTCCTTGATCAAACTTGTGAACAGATTTTAAATGAATATGAACAACTTTTATTTTGAGTAGTTTCTGTATTATTATAGTTTTTAAACAATATTGATAATAAAAGTAAATAGTGGTTAACTAAAACCAATTATTGAAAAAAATTCATAGAAGATAACCTATCAGGTTAAATTTCTTCTTTGATCAACAATTTCTTATAAAAGCACTTTCTCTAAGAAGTCAAAATTATGTGAAAAAAGTAATAATATAAAAAAGTTGGCTTTGATATTATATAATAGGAAATATATGTGAAATGGGTTGGTTTGGTTTTTAGTCAAGCCATGCCATGATGCTAAATGACTTCCTAAATGTACTTTCACTAAAAAAGAAAGGGCATATGCTATTGAAACTTGAAAAAGGGTAGCCAAAGACCCTCAAAAAAGTTTCTTAAAAAAGGGCCAATGTTCTAAAGGCACATGTGGTGCATATTCTTTGTAAAAAAAGAAAAATAAATAACATTAAATTTTCAAAAATGGGCCACTCACTATTGCCACAATCATCATCACAAACCCCATCAACTTTCATAACTATTAATCTATGTTTTTTTTCTTTTCTTTTCCTCAAGAAAAAAAGGAACAGAGAGAAAGAGAAGCACTTAGACATTTTTATTAACAAAAACAGAGTATTCTTGTCTCCTTTCATTCACAATGGTCTTGCTGTCTCAATAACTTATAATAAACAAAGAATTTTTGGATCTTATATTGAGGAATTCGAAAAAAAAAAATTATTTAAAAAATTATTATAAATAAAAACAATATCAAACTATTTACAAATATAATAAAATTTTACTTATATTTTGTGATAGATCGTGATAGACCTAAATAGACATTGTCTTACACAAATATAAAATAAAATTTTGTTATATTTGTAATTATTTTCAGGATAATTATTTTAAATAAAAAAATTGCTTAAAATATTTACAAATAATAGCAAATAGCACAGTTTATTTACGATAAACTACTATCTATGTCTATCTTGTGGTCTATCGCATATAAATAATAGAATTTTGCTATATTTGTAAATATTTTAATTCATTTTTCTATATTAAAACAAAAGAATTTCTCTATTTTTGAAAATATTTCTTTTATTTATTGAATAATTAATTTTTATCTAAAAATTTTAATTTTATTGAATTAGACCATAGGATTGAAACAAAATGTGGCAATTTCATTTAACCAAATACTTGTTAGATAAATCTAAATTTCTAAAAACCCATGTTTTTCCTTTACATAATCCAACTATCTGATTTAACAAACTCAATCTTATTATAAATATAAAGAGTAATTATGGATAGCAATAGATGATAGTAGTTTATCAATGTAATAGATAATGTCATTTTGCTATATTTTTAAATAAATTAACTTGAATTGATTTGTAATCTATTAGTGTTAGTAAATAATTTGAAAATGTAAATTTTGTAGGCTGAGGTAACCGTTAGGTTTATGTAGCTTATGAAATAAACATATCTCTATAATCTTAAAACAAACAAATAAAAATACATACACATGTATATAGACTAAAAGATTACGTTGTCCTGCTGACCTCTTAATTTCAATTTATGTAGACCATTCTAGTTGGTAGGGCCTAGGAGTGTTCAAAATATTCGATGATTCGAAAAAACGGTCAATCTAACCTAACTTGTATGGTTTAGATTGGGTTGGGTTGTGTTCAAATAAATGAAAATTTTATGGGTGGGGTGGATTCATGAGTTCACTGAAATAACCCAAACTCAAAACAACGTGAACCAATTTGAACTTATTATTGTTTTTAAAAGTAAGTTGTTTTTACTTGTAATATAATTGTTTTTTTTTGCATATGTTTAGTTTAATTTCATGATTTTTTATTAATTTACTGTCCAACCAACTCCTAAAATAATTTTCTTGCACTTTGGAAAGAAAATTTTTATAATATAAATTGAAATTGAGCTATTAATCTTACCTCACTATATAAAAATAATTATATAGAATTTTTACATATTACCATTTTACTTATTTTTAGAACAAAAATTGAAATAAGTGATCTGACTAACCTGAACCAACTCAACTCAAATATTTCCTGGTTAGGTTGGGTTGGGTTCATTATTTAATAAGAGTTGTTTGGGTTGGAAAAATTTACAACCCAAATAATTAAATTGGGTCTGGAATGTACTTCAACCCAACCCAACCCACGAACACATTTAGTAATTGGTTTAACAATATTACAGCATGAAAGAAAATTTGAGAGAAATAACCATTCCTAAGAGAATGATATGAAAAAAAAATATTTGAAGTATTAAATATTTACCTTTTCAAATATGTTAAAAATTCTTATTATGAATATCTTTTTAAACAAGTTAACAATTTTGATTATGAAGCTTTATGGGTGTCTTAGTCAAATTCCTCGGGAGAGTCTGATTAGCTCCTATTGGATTCTAGGCCGATAGTTCTATTGACAGCATAGGCTTTGTTTACTTCATAGGAGAGCCTTCCATGTATTGCATTCGTTCGTCAGAGAATGTGTATGCAACCCCTATTGGAATTCCTATAGGGGGAATTCGCCTTGACTTCTCTTTTATTAAGTACAAGTGGGCCAGCTAGTGCTGCTAGTAGGTAAATCAATTTGTGCATACTTCGTCAATATCTTTAACCTATATTGAAAATATCAATTCACCTCTTTCGTATCAATATTGAATTCCCTAAATCCATCTCTACTTCAAATGTTGTAAAATAATTATGTTGCCAATATGAACATATTTCAATTGACATAAAATATGTACTTTGACTTCGAACTCCTCACTCCACATATTATTGAATTAGAAAAAAAAAACTATTTATCATGCCAAATAAATCGATGTTGTCTTAAACATGGTATTAAACTTTTATCGATATATTGATATGTGCATCGATTTACATTTTCATTGTATCGTAAAAAAATTCATAAAACATAAACAATAAATAATAAAATATTTTTAATATAAATATAATATAAATAATAAATATGTTGTTTGAAAAATATAATATATTACATTGATTCATTTAATTCTTTTTTAAAATACAAAAATATTCATTGATTTTGATATTATTTAAAATTGAAAATTTGAATTTCCATAACATCTATATATATATATATATATATATATGAGGAGAATATATTACACTTAAGAAAAGTAGTAGAAAATAATAGAAAATAAAAGGTGGTTAGTGGGAATGGGGGTGGTATTTTTGACAGATAGAAATGATGGGGCATTATTATTTAGTTTTTTAGGGTAAGAGGTCATAATGAGCTGAGATATTGGAATATGGGAATATATAAAAGAAAATAGCTATAAATAAAATAAAAAAGGAGGCAGAATTAAATGCAAAGCAGAAAAGAAGGAAGTATTATAATATGGCCGCTCATCCTCTATATATCATGAATTTCGTACACCAGCGTGCTCCCCAATGGGGTCATTTTCAATCAAATATCATATCTTATAAATTAAATTTTCTTAAATAAAAAAAAAAACCCCTCTTATATATAATCAAAGATTTAAAAGAAAAAAACCCAAATTTTATAATGGTTCGAATTTTTCATGCTGTTTTTGTAAAGACTAATGTCAAAATGTACAAGTTCATGTTTGATGGGTGATATCATGTTGGATGATGTTGGTTTGTTAAATCTTCTATTCGATACATGCTTCTGTTACAAGTTTTTGATATTGTTTCTTTAATTTGGACTTTGACTTGAATTTAAGTCGTTAAATTTTATTTGAGGGATAAGTTCAGGGATTGAAAATTTATTAATTAAGTTGTTTTTACTTCCAAACTAAATTATGGATCTTATTATTAATATTATTTCTCATATTAGACTTAATAAATAATATTTTTATGTTTTACAAACATTAATAAAAGATATTGGCCATATTCATAGATATCTGATATCAATATTGAACTCTTCAATTTACATGGACATATTCATAAATATTTTCATCTAGGTTAAAGTTATATATTATTTTAGAAAAAGAATTTATGTTTTTTAGTTTAACGTTGAAAAATTAATTGAAATTTACGATCTTTCGATCAAAATTTAAAAAAGTATAAAATTTAATTATGTGAGTTATGTCATGATTGACGATATATATATATATATATATATATATATATATATATATATATATATATATATATATATATATATATATATATATATATTATATAANATATATATCTTATAAAACTATTATCAATTTATATTATGAGTTATTTCTCTTCATATTTAATTAAACTCGGAAGAAACTAAGCTTCATTCCATTTTTAAATCCAAGTGATGATTGGAGAAATAGTAGTTTTAAATAAAATAAACTATTTATCATTGGGGAAACAATGAATTTCTATTCTTTTAATTAAAAGAAAAAAAAAAACCAACCAAACCTGATCATGATTTTGAATTTTATGTCCATTCAATCATTTCAAAACACTAATTTTGAATTAATTTTTTTTAAACAATGATAATAAAATAGGCCACATGAACCATAATTAGATATCTTATTTTGAATTGACACCTATTTTAAATTAAGTTAATAAAATATGGGACTATTTAGCCTTTACTTGACCCTCAAAAAAGATTAAACGCAAACATAATCCATTGCATTTTATAGTTTAGAATAGAACATAAAAAATTAATCAAATACTTAATTTTCTTAACAATGCAAATAAATTAAAATAATTTCTTCTACAAATTCTACATTATCAGTTTTGATTTAAATCAATACAACCCTACCGAATAACTATATACCACAATTTTATTTCAACTTTTATTGTATTCATTTCTTTTAACAAAAGGCATTTCATTTGATTTTAAATTTAATTATTACTTATTAGTAACAATTTCAACTTACTATTATTATTATTCTTATTTTAGGGGAGAAGGGTAGTTGAGAGACAATCCGAAAAAGCTTTCATTTACTTCCCCATTAAAAGAACAAAAGAAATTGAGCACAAAAAGAGGCCAAAAAATTACAACAAAAAAGGAAAAAAAAAAAAAAAGAGAAAGTTCAGTCCTCCATTGCTGACCACTTTTTTCCCTCGCTTTTCCCCATCAACAAATCTTTTTCTTCTTTAGTTAGATAAAAATTGTGTTTCTAGGGAGAGAAAAAGACCAATCTTTGTCCCTCCCATTGTTGCACCCTTCAGTTGTTTAGCAGCTTTCAAAGTCCCAACAAAATGTAATAAACCAAAGTTATTGGTAGAGCTATCAGCATCCCAAATATAACCCTGCAAGGAAAAAAAAAAAAAAAAAATCCATGTAAGGGCTTACGAATGGAGGATTCGGATTAGCAGTATCAAGGTCAAGATCGAGATCGAACCCGGTGCTCAAGATATCGGGATGAACGTTGTATTCCTTAGCAAACACAAATGGGACAATCCCTTGAGGCAAAGCGGCCTATAAATAAACCAACTTTAATTACATCCATAACAGTGAAAGTCATTCGAAACAAGTTCAATTTTTTTTTTGTGTTGGACTCTTTTTCCTCACCTGAACTATGGCAATGTGTAAGAGAACTCCTCTAAGTCCAACAGCAATGGAGGCAGCTGCCATCACAGCCGGACCGGTGATGAACCGAACCGCCATGGCAAAGGAAGCAATGGTGTTTCCACAAGCAATGATCTTGGGCTGCAATGCCATGAACAACCCTACACATAATCCCAAAACATGTAACCATTTAAGATAAACAACCTTCCTACTTTTGGTCACGTAATTGATTTCAAATCAAAGAAAGTCGATACCAAGACTAAACATCGCCATCCCGAGCCCAGCATCGGATAAAATAGCAATCGATCGAGCAACAATGGCTGGCATTACAATGTTCCACCTAAAAGAAACACAAAGGCATGTTAAGTAGAACACAAAACTTGAGTTCAAAATCCCAAAATTAGGGTGTTTAGTTTTGAGGTACCTAAACGAGATCAAAGACCAAGCCAGTCCAATCAAGCTCGAATAAGTATTGGGATTTCTAATCAGCCTCCTCCAAACCATGATCAGAATCAACCTTGTCATCACACTCGCTGGCGGCATGGCGGTCGGCTTAGACTCCGCCGCGTCGTCGCCATTTTTCGGGTGGAGTTCGGCAGTGGAGCTTGATCCCAGCTTGGATAGTACCGGCCCGCCGTCGTGTCCGCCGCCGTTCACGGCGGATTTGTTCCCAAAGCTGGACTCATCCCGACCAAACTCATCGAAATCTAACAAAAAATTTCAGCACAAACAGATCAATAACCTAAACTCAATAAAGTAGACTCCTTTTGACAAAATGGGACAAACTTGAAGAAAAACAAGGAAATTTATGTTCTTTAGTGACCCACTTGAAAAAAAGTACTAGAGATCCAACAAAAAACCAAAACACCCACAAAACCAAATCTTCCAAACTATCAAAAAAAATTAAAAAAAAATAAAAACTTTCAACTTTTTACCTTTCTGGTTCATCCCGCCAGCGCCGGCGCCGTCGTAATCCCCACTCCGGAAAACGTTGATTCCACCCTCGGAAACCGGCGACGCACTGGAACTCCAAACAAACATGTGCAAATCCTTTCCCCCATCTCCGCCATTGACCCTCTTCTTCGCCGCCGCCGCGGCCGGTCCGGTCACCGGCGAAAAAAGCCCACCACTCGTCGGCGCCGGATACCCATTAGAGCTCGGAAAACCCCCATTAACATTAACATTACCACTAATTCCTCTTCCTTTCAGTCCTCCACTTTCTTCATCAAAATTCCCGAAATTAGAATGCCTTGGACTCGCATTCCCCAAAAAGAAATCCGAATGATTAAAACTCGACCCTCTCGGCGTTGGATTCCTCGACGACTGCAAAGAATATATCTCTGCATTCGTCAAATTCGACGGCCGAGGCGTCAACGAAACACCACCTCCACCGCCTTGCGACCGCCGCGAAAAAACCTCCGATCGAGAACTCGTCGACTTCCTAACCACCACTCTCAACTTCCCATCTTCCCCAATCTCCGCCTCCGTCTGCAGCGGCTCTTTCCCATCTAAAGACAGAATATCCGAATCAACTCTGAACGAAACAATCTCCCCTGCAGTATCCGGAAACTGCTCTGCAATCAACAATCTTGCTCCCCTGTACTCGAACAAAAACAGCATCAAAGTATACCAAATGATACACTGAAGAACAACGATTTGGACCATTAAAGTACCGGTGGAGTCGCCGTACATTCCCTTCAACAGAGGAATTCCCATTACCAGAGTATTGGGCAGAGTAGAGAGGGAAAACAGAGTAATTGACCATTCTAGAGAGCCTTTAGAGGAGAGATGAGACCATACGGCGAGGGCGGCAAGGACAAGAAGTTTCTGAAGAGTATCGGCAGCGATGAACCGTAAGTTCATAGAGAAAGGGTTGTTGGTGGAAATGAAATGGAAGGAGAGAAGAGGGACGGCGAAGAGGGCGACAAAACGATTGATACCGGAGCATTGGTCCGGTGAGAAGATCTTCCACCATTTGACCGAGCCGTAAGCTAGGATCATCGCGACATAGAGCGGGACGACGGCGGTAAGGACATGGTAGAGGTCAGAAACAGAGATCATTTTGGTTTTTTGGGGCGGATTATGATTCTTTGCCCTGTTTTCTTTTCTGGTGTTAACCCATTTGGGAGGAAGAAGGGGAAGTAAGGGGAGAAGGGGAGGTGGGGATGCGTATTTATGGTGGCATTGTAATGGTGGCCAAAAAAGAAAAGAAAAAGCTGTTTTTTTTTTTCTTTTTCTTTTTTCTTTTTTTCTTTTTTTTTGGGTTCTGAAGAACTTTATGTGTTTTCAGAATTGAAAAGAAAATTGAAGGAGAAAGTGATTCTGAGAGACCACTGGGAAAGTGAGAGTTCAGGAGCTTCATGAGATTCTTTAGGACATTATACTGTCTCTCTTTCTCTCACTATCTTTTTTTCCCTCTCTCTCTTGTTATTATTTGTTTATGTTTTTTAGATTTCATTTTTTGTCTTTTCTTTTTTTCTTAAAAGAATTGTGGCTGTTTCTCTCTTCATCACAAATATTTGAATTTTTACTTTTTTTTTTTTTTTAGTATTCAAAATTTATTGAATTTTCGAAACACCCCGTAGGTCTGTGATCAAAAGTTTGATAATTAAATGCATAATGACTTATGTGAATAATTGTAAAATTTGGGAATCATAAATGTTTATATTCCGAAGATTATGTTTTTAAAACTTGTACCTTTGAGTGCACGTTATTAAAGAGTAGATAACAAAACATGGTTTGTTTTACTGTTTTATGAAAATTAACTTATAAAAAATAGAAAAATTGCAATAGGTTACAATTTGAATATACTATTTTGTAGATTTGTCACCCATATCTAATATTTTGCAAATATGGTAAAAACTTCAAATATGGATTTCTAGTTTTTTGTATTCATATTCGCCCTAAACAAACAATTGATAGAGAGAGGAAAGTAGCAACCGGCTATCAGATGTGCGACGGTTAATGGAGGTAAGCGGTAAAGAGGTGGAGAGGTAGCCGGTGATAGATGGTGTGGAGAAATGTTAGTTGGTGAAAGAGAGAGAGAAGCAGCAACTTGCAATTGAATGTGCGGTGGTCAACGAGGATGTGGAACAATGGCCAACAACAGATGGTGTGGAGGAGTGTTGATTGGTGAAAAAAGATGTAGGGGGGTCTGCTGCAAAGAAGAAGAGTTCAACTTTTTTTTATTTTTTAATAGAAAATCTAAGTATATCATTATAAAGTATATCAACTTAGTCAAATGCATCATTATCAAGTCCAATTATATTTTCTTATGCTCGAGTCTAGAGTGCCAGTTTGATCAAGTTAAGTCCGAATATTAAACTTTGCAAGGTTGAAAATGGAAAAGGGTAATGGAAGGGTGGTGTAAGATGTAACTGAAGGGATTGAATCCCAAGCAGAAGAAATTGATTGCCTTATGCCATTAATTCTTGTTTTACCTTAGTGAACTAGCAAGAGAACTTAATGGCCCTACAAATTAGAAGCTTTAATGATCCGAGATTAATTAATTGAACTTTTTAATTAAATTAATCAACATTCATTAACTACGTCACTCCAGTAAAGACCCACAATTACACTCTTCACACTTTAGAATATTTTTGTGTCCATAGATTTAACTATTACAAGTAAGTCAATCCTTTATAAGTTGTTGGTAATTATAGCTTGATAAAATTACCATTTTATCCCTATAATTACTTCTTGCTCCTTAAGTCTCAATGATTCTCTAATGAACAACCTATTTATGGTTCTATAATTAAAAAAAAAAAATTCCTCTTTAGCCAATGAGAGGGAGGGGCCCAATTATTCAAGATTTGGATTCAATACTTAAAGGAACAACTCCTCTACTTTACCCTAAAGTCGAGGAGTGAATTCCATCTTGTGTAGCTATGTTTCCAACTCCCCATTTAGTCTTATCTCTAAAATGGTAGACTTATTGAGTCGGCAACAAGGGTCACTATCACCCATACAAATCAAAGGATAACCCCTCATAGGCAGGAGTCCATAACTCATTTAGGATTGAAATCGAGTTACGTACGCTCATCTTATGAAATGTTAATATCTTCAGTCAATAGTCTTACAAAGAGAAATTAACTATTTCATGGTTCGGTTAATACCACCAAAAAGGTCCTACTTTCCTCAACTTAATTTGAACTTGTTCTAGGATTTTGCATATTTCTTCCTATGATTTTGTAGGTTTTGAGCACCAAGAGGTAGAATTGACCCCGAAGCCGAAATGGAACAAAAACAAACCAAACGGAGCTCTAAAGCATCAATCGGGGGCAACTACTCAGTGCCTAAGCACTGCACTAGGCATTGAGCACCAAGAACACTCATTAGGCAAGTGCCTAGGCGCTCCAAAGATTGACGGACATGGTAGCTGCATGTCACAATCACAACTTCACGTCTTGCTAAATGATTGTGCGGCACTTGTTCTAGCTCACGAACAAGTCAGCCTGATTAAATTCTAATCGCCTACGGCACACCCAGTGCCTCTTGTAACCTCCATCCCATTTTCGAGAGAAAATGGTTTTAGAAAACGGGTTTAGAGGAAAAGGTTTTCGCAAACGTTTGAAAACATGTTTGAGAAATTATAATATGTTGTAAGACCAGAAAGCAAAAAGGGACAACAACGACTTTATAGCACACAACTCCGGATATGAGGATTTGATGGTTAGTCTCACCCCCATATAGTACATTTTGAACAATTGTGGAAATGTCACTCTTGCACATGCAAAGTGGTGAGCGGTCACTTACAAAGAAAAGTACTAGGAAAGTAAACTAACTAGTAAAATAAAGTACATAACATGAAAGCATGATAAAAAGGGGTCGAGGCGGGCATGCGGCCACGGGCAACACGTCCTGGACAAGCATGACCGTGACATCCTCCCCCACTCAAATGGTTGGCGTCTCTGTTAATCGACGTTGGTCGAATTCAGCAATTCGTAAGGCAGACTTCAAGTCTTCAGCACGCTCCCAACTGGTTTCTTCGTCCCGGAGCCCTTTCCACCTCACCAAGAATTCTTTCATGTCTCATCTTGGTCTTCCAATGCGGCGGGTTCTTTCTGTAAGTACCTCTTCGACTTCCTTCTCTGAGGTGTCCTTCATCGTGACTGGAGGGCGAGTCACAGTATTACATCATTCATCTTCTGGGTCAGGGTGGTAAGGTTTCAGGTTGCTTACATGGATGACTGGGTGGATCTTCATCCATGCGGGTAGCTGAACTCGATACGAGGTCTTCTCGACCTTCTCGACCACTTTGACGGCTCCTTCATATTTCCTTACTAGGCGTTGGTCTCCCTTCTCGCGAAATCGAAATTGTTCGGGGTGCAGCTTGATTAAGACTTTATTTCCGGATTGAAACTCGAGGGGTCTGCACTTCGTATCCGCCCACTTCTTCATACGCTTCGATGCCCTCTCTAGGCATGCGCGTGTGACTTCTGAAGATTCTTTCCACTCTCGGGTGAAATTGTGCGCCTGAGGGCTCTTCCCTGCGTAGGGATGGTCAACAACGTGTGGCATGAGCGGCTGTTTATCACACACGATTTCAAAGGGTGTCTTTCCCGTGGCGGAGCTCTTCTGACTATTAAAGCTAAGCTGTGCCACGTCTAACATTTGCACCAAATTTATCTGTCTCGCATCAATAAAGTGTCGGAGATATTCTTTGAGCATACTATTGAAGCGTTCTGTCTGTCCGTCTGTCTGCGGATGGTAACTGGAGGAGATGTTTAGTGTGGAACCCAACGTTTGGAATGACTCTGTCCAAAACGTCCCAATAAATCTTGCATCCCGGTCACTAATAATACTGGCAGGGACACCCCACAACTTCACTATTTGTCTGAAGAACAACTTAGCCGTCATCTCCACCGAACATAGTTTTGGTGCCGCGATGAAGGTTGCGTATTTTGAAAATCTGTCGATGATCACCAGTATTGACTCGAACTCCCCAACTTTGGGTAGGTGTGTGATGAAGTCCATTGATACACTCTCCCATGGTCGTGAGGGTACAAGTAGAGGTTCCAGCAGACTAGCTAACTTTGCCCTTTTCGGTTTGTCTTGTTGGCAGACAAGGCAAGTCTTGGTGAACTGCATGACATCATCTCGGAGACTCGGCCAATAGTAGCCTTGCTTCAGCAGCGCGTAGGTTCTTTGCCACCCATTGTGTCCCGCCCATGGTGTGTCGTGACACTCTTTCATTAACAATCTCCGAAGCTTCCCTGATTGAGGGACATATAGACGATTACCTTTAATCAGGAGGAGGCTGTCTTCCACCCAAAATTGACGAGTCTTCCCTTCTTCGGCCAGTTGAATCAAGGTTTGAGCCGCTGTGTCATTGGCCAAGTGGGTTCTTATGGTTTCTCGGACTGTCCCACTAAGACTACTGGCTTTTAACTGGTGAATAAACTCAGGGTTATATGTTCGCTTTTCCGGTTGAGGGCATCGGCCGCCTGATTGCCCTTTCCTGGTCCATGCTCAAACTGAAAATCAAATTCGGCTAGGCACTCTTGCCATCGGGCTTGCTTGGACGACAACTTTGGTTGTGTGAAAAAGTGGCAAATCGAGTTGTTGTTGATCTTGACTACGAACTTGGAGCCTAGCAGATATTGTCTCCAGGCTCGTAAACAGTGGACTACGGCCAGCATCTCTTTCTCGGATGCTACATATCTCCTTTCAGCATCGTTTAGTTTTCGGCTCTCATAAGCAATGTGATGGCCGTCTTGAAGGAGAACGTTGCCTAAGGCAAAGTCGGATGCGTCAGTCTCGACTTCGAAAGACTTTGTTATGTCTATAATTCCGAGAACTGGTCCTTCCATCATGGCCTTCTTCAAGTTTTTGAAGGCAGCTTGACACTCTAGGGTCCAGTCCCATTGGTGATCTTTCTTCAACAACTCCGTCAATGGTCCTGCTTTCTTCGAGAATCCTTCCACGAACCGCCTATAGTAGTTGGCTAGTTCGAGGAAGGAGCGCAGTTCTGTCACGGAGGTCGGTACCTTCCAGTCTCGTATGGCATGGATTTTAGTCTCTTCCATGCCAATTCGGCTGCACTCAATCACGTGACCCAGGAAGTTAATGCGCTCCTGAGCAAAGGAGCATTTCTCGCTTTTCACATACAATTGGTTCTGCTTCAACTTTTCGAAGACTAACTGAAGGTGGTGTCGATGTTCTTCCAACGTTGAGCTGTAGACCACGATGTCTATCACACCCCCTCCCAGATTCCTTTCCTATCCTAGAAGTGGGTGCGACATTTACCCACACTCGTTTTCATATATCTTGAAACATAAATCAATACCTGATCAATTATACAAAGTTTTCTACTAGTGAAACATCATAAGTTAAACATAATCTCTTAATTCAGATTTCTCAACTCATAATCTATCATAACAGGTATTTGTTCTACACATTGTACAAAACCCACTCTCACTATACTACAAGGATCATGTATGACAAAAATATGTACATAAACTGTATTTCCATAAGCCTTCACACATGGTCCCTCGATTGTGGGTTGCACTTAGATAACACGCATACAGGATTTCATATGACATGCTAGTTTTCACTCGCACAATATTAAAAATAATCTTTTATGAAATAGGTCACTCACGATTTGTCTTTGGCCCCAAGCAGATTATATGCCTTTCCGAGCTCTTCTTGGCCAGTAAAAACACATTTCTCATGTTAGGTTTTCTTTGAACTCCCTTTCCATAATCATTAAGTATACATATTCATATACCATTCTCACTCCATCACTGAGACTCTCTTTTTTCAAACTATTCATAACTAGCGATACTCTATGTCACTAGCGAGATTACCAGTGAAATCACACCACAGGATTTTGCACTAGCGAGACCGGAATGTTTTTTATAACATTAATATGTACTTAAACTGAGTATTTACAACTATCCCAGAGAACTAAAACTAAATAAGCCTAGACGAGGATCTTCTGTAGGCTAGGCGTCCCGGACACGCTCGCTACCTGGAACAAATGACAATAAACAAAAAGGCATAAGCTTAAAGCCCAGTGAGTGACTAAAATATCAATTACAATCTAATTCTTGAGTTAATGTTTTTTATAACATTAATATGTATCTTATTAGTAAAAGTTGCTGGATCACTCGTGTCAGTTAACAAAATAACTTAGATACCTTTCTAAGAAGCAGCGGAGCAAAGCTCAACGCTATTAATCTTATAACAAGTATTCCATCCCTAATATTCATAAATTCATGTATTCATACGTTCATACGCCTTCACGCTTAGTCCTTCGGCGTTTCAACACTCAAGTGCCTTCTCATAATGTCCCTCAGCACCGAGTTTTGTTATATATTGCACAGCTGAAGTGCCTTCACTCATGGTCCTTCAGCACTGAGCTTTCATGTACTGAATTTCATAGGCCTTCTCACAAGGTCCTTCGGCATTGGAAACTATCTCAATCAATCTCACTAGTGCCTTCACTCCTGGTCCCTCGGCACTATGTATCATAAATCTCCATTGGCCTTCACACAGGGTCCTTCGGCCGTGGTTTGCATTTAAATAGTATACATACAGAAATTCACATAATATATTCGTTTTCACTTGTACATTAATAACGATGATCCTTGGACAATTAGAGAGTCACTCACAGTTTGTCTTAGGCCCCGAGCGGATTGTATGCTTTTCCGAGCTCTTCTTGGCCTGTAAACACATTTCTCATATTAGGTTTCCTTTGAACTCCTTTTTCAAAATCATTAGGTATGCATGTTAATAACTAATGATACTCTATGTTACTAGCGAGACTACCAGCGAGTTTCACATTACTGGGTGTTGCACTAGCGAAACTGGAGTGAATTAGACTAGCGACATCATCTTAAGGAGCGATACCTAGCGAGACTTCAGCGAGAGTTGTGAGACGCAGAGCTCCTTTGCGTTTATCAGCGACATCTGTTCCGCTGCTCACTCTTCCGCTCCTCAGCGATACCACTGTCTAGCGACACTTGATATCACAGTTTTCTTCCTTCCCTTCAAACTCTTCATTTATCCTGCTAAAAACCATATTACAGCCAAAATCAGAACCTCCCTCCTACAATCTTGTAAAGTAGTGAGTTTCCTAGCTTACCTCAAAATTTCAGGCCATGATTCGTCTTCATTTGAGAATTATTCCCAAATAACTTCGGCTGCCCTGATTTGCTTAGCAGGTCAACTCCGCTTACTTCTTCCTAGAGATTAACACATTCTCACTCGAATTTAGCTTACACATCCTTCATGGAAGTTGCTAAGAATTGATTCAACTTGCTTACCTCAAAATTTTAGTTCTTGCTTCGACGCCCTCAGTTCACTCTCCTTCAAACACCGATTGGTGTTCAAGTCTATCAATAAAAATCAAGCTTCTGGTTCCAGCTTCAAAATCATCATGAAACTGATCTGATTTCTACTCAAATTCTATATAAGTACCTCCTTCTACCTCTCCTCGTTGTTCGTCTGCGAAATAGAGTTAATCTGAGTTCAAAAATGTATCCAAAAGGCTTAATTATTCGATGCACTCCTTTATATGTCAATATAAATCACCGACTTACCAACTCTAACTTCATCCTCCTTCTAGAATTAGCCAGCGCCACCTTCCATGCATGGCTTCGGCAACGCATAGTCTCCGCTTACTATGCCACTGATTGCTCCACACCGGATATCTGATTACCGCATGGCCCTCTCGACCACTTTTCTATGTCCGACGCGTACCATTTTTCAACGCATAGGCCATCTCAATGCATAGCGATGCCAACTTCTAGCACATAGTAGCCTTCAACGCATACTTCTATTAATGCATATGGCACCATTCTCCCTTCACATCTTTCTCCCCGCCGAGCTGCCCTCTTCAATACATGCTTATCAGCGGCAACTCTTGTCAATCTTAAGCATCCTTCAACGCATAGTCACTCATCGCATGGCCAACACTTAACCATTTTCACTCTCCCCCAACTTAGCAAATTTTCTTTACTTACTTGCCTCATAATTTCTTTTTGCTTACTTTCTCTTAATAACAAGTACGGGGCTTACACATAGCCTTGGCCCTCTCGGCCCCTTTTTTGTGCACCAACGCATACCAACCTTCAACGCATAGCCCATCTCAACGCATAGCAATGCCAACTTTCTAACACATAGTAGCCTTCAGCGCATACTTCCACCAACGCCAATTGCACCCTCCATCCTTCACATCTGCATCCACGCCGAGCTACCCTCTTCAACGCATGGCTACCAACGGCAACTCTTGTCAAGCTTCAAACATACTCTCAACGCATAATCACCCCATCACATGGCCAACACTTAGTCACTTTTGCTCTCACACAACTCGGCTAATTTCTTTACTCAATACCCGTCCCATAATTTCTTCTTACTTACCTTTTCCCACTGACAGGTACGGGGCTTACAATGTCGTCTAGATATACCACAATGAATTTGTCGAGATACTGATGGAAAACCTAATTCATCAACGTACAGAAGGTGGCCGGCGCATTCGTGAGGCCGAAGGGCATTACCAGAAATTCAAAGGCCCTGTACTTTGTGACACAGGTCGTCTTCGGTTCGTCTCCTTCGACAATTCTAACTTGATAATACCGTGACCGTAGGTCAAGTTTAGAAAAGTATTTGGCACCATGGAGGCGGTCGAACAAGTCTGTGATAGTGGGTAACGGGTATCTGTTGCGAATTGTGAGTTTGTTTAGGGCCCGATAGTTGATGCACAGCCGAAGACTTCCATCTTTCTTCTTCTGAAATAACACTGGGGCCCCGTACGGTGCTTTCGCGGGGCGAATAAATCTTGCGTTCAATAACTCATCTAACTGCTTCCGGAGTTCTGCTAACTCGAGAGGCGCCATCCGATAGGCGTTTTTCGCAGGTGGTTTGGCTCCTGGCACCAAATCTATTTCGTGGTCAATCCCCCTTCTCGGAGGTAAGGATTTTGGCATATTGTTCGGCATGACATCTCGATATTCTTCTAAGACAACCTGGATGGCTTTCGGGACGGTCTCCCCTTCTTTTCCTCCTACCTCGACCGGGATAGCTATGAATGTGGGTTCATCGTGAGCGTGGAGGCCTGAGATCATCTTTATCCCATTTGGTTGTTTGATGTTGGTCTGAACAACCGTGGGTGAAGATCCCGTAACTACTAAACACTTTGCCAGCGGCATCGGTATGACTTTGTCTTCGAGTAGGAATTCCATCCCTAAGACCACATCAAAATCGTCCATCTTGACGATCATGAAGTCGGCATTTTTGCTCCACTCCCCCATCTTAACCATGGCCCTTTTCACTACTTCGGTGATGGGTACGGCTGCCGAGTTGACGACTTTCATCTTCCCAATGTCTCTCTCCCATCTTAGGTTTAACCGGCGGGCTTCTGTTTCAGTCATGAAGTTATGGGTGGCCCGAGAGTCGACCATGGTACTCTTGGCCGATCTTTGGTTGACCCAGGCGTCTACATACACGAGCCTCCGTTCGACGTGTTCTTTGGTCTTTCCTATCTTTCTTTGGAGAGATGACAGGAATTTCAACGCCCCCATGCGCGGGGTGTCTCCCTCCTCTGTTGGTGGGATCTCAGTGTCTGTCTGTTCGGTTTGGTCATTCGATTTGGAAGCCAGGGCGGCTTGGAAGGCGTTAAATGCAGTCCGCTTCGGACACTCGCTTGCTCTGTGTGGTCCTTTGCATATGAAGCACTCTAGGGGCCGGAACTGACTGTTCTGTTGATTGGGCCCCCGCCAAGTATTCCCATTCCTTTGTTGAGGGAGTTGATAGGGTTTTCGATTTACACCCTAGCCTTTGTCTCCTCCAACATTTCGGGGAGGACTTGCATGACTGTTCTTATTTCCCTCGTTAGAGGACGTCGACTGTCATCTAGAGTCTTGAGAGTCGTTGTTGAGGTCAAACAATCGTTCGGCGGCTGCGTAGGCAGAAGTGAGGTCCTGTACTCTCTGTTCATACAACTTCGCCTTGGCCCATGGTTTCAAGCCCTCGACAAAGCAGAACACTTTGTCTTTCTCAGACATGTCGCGTATGTCTAACATTAGGCCTGCAAACTGTTTCACGTAGTCTCGGACAAAGCCTGTGTGCTTCAACTCTTGGATTTTTCGTCGGGCTATGATCTCAACATTTTTGGGGAAGAACTGAGAATGCAAGTCTTGTTTCAGTCTTTTCCAAGTATCAATAGTGCAACTTGGTGAGATTCACTATTGCACTGACGTCTGCAATCTCTCTCTTGACGACGTCTAGTGTAGTCTGAAAGTCTTCTGACAACTCGATAACCATCTGGATTATCGCCTTCTGAGCGTTGTCGAGCTCTTCGACCCTTTCCTCCATATGGGCCACCGAGCCAGACGAGCTATCTCCACGCTCGTAGCTACTTGGTCTTGTAGCTTGTGTCTCTAGGGTCTCAACCCTTAACATCAACTCTTTGATGGACATCCTGTCTAAGCGGCCAGTGATCACATCAATCCCCTTAGCCTTCTCAGAGATTTCTTGTACTGGCGTTTCCAGGAAACGGATGGCATCAGGGACTTCTCTCAAGTAGAGCATCTGCTCTTCTATCTCTACCAGTCGGTCCACCTGGGACTTGGTTAGCTGTTTTGCGGTCGACATGATTCTGGCCTTCTCTCTTGTGAGCCAACTTGGCTCTGATACCAACTATCACAATCGTAACTTCATGTCTTGCTAAACGATTGTGCGGCACTTGTTCTAGCTCAGGAACAAGTCAGTCTGATTAAATTCTGATCGCCTACGGCACACCGAGTGTCTCTCGTAACCTTCGCCCCGTTTCGAGAGAAAATGGTTTTAGAAAATGGGTTTAGAGGAAAAGGTTTTCGCAAACGTTTGAAAGCATGTTTGAGAAATTAGAATATGTTGTAAGACTAGAAAGCAAAAAGGGATAACAACGACTTTATAGCTCACAACTCTGGATATGAGGATTTGATGGTTAGTCTCACCTCCATATAGTACATTTTGAACAATTATGGAAATGTCACCCTTGCACATGCAAAGTGGTGAGCGGTCACTTACAAAAAAAAAAAGTACTAGGAAAGTAAACTAACTAGTAAAATAAAGTACATAACATGAAAGTATGATAAAAAGGGGTCGAGGCGGGCATGCGACCATGGGCAACACGCCCTGACAAGCATAACCGTGACACGCGCTTGAAAAATATTTTTTATTCTCTTAAATTAAGGGAGTTTATATTAGATTTCACTTGTTTGGTAGTGGTTTTCAGGTCAAAACAAAGAAAACTAGAATCAAAAGTCAAAAGAACTAAACTGAACAAAATCAAAGGAAAAAGAGAAAAAAATTACCAAACTGCCAAAAACAGGGCAAAGCCCCGGCGCTGGTTCGGCGCTATTGTGATGCTTTTTTTCGAGAGATCAGATGACCTCAATGCAGCAGCACCGATGCGATGTTGCGGCACAGTGCCAGGGGTAGGCTTTTATGACGCACAACACCACGCCACCATCCTATAGCGTGGCGACACCACATTTTCATGTCGGATAGTGCAGTGGCGCCATTGACCAGCGTCGCGGCACCATCTTTCTTTATTTGAGAAATCTACATTTTTTGAAAGAATTTTGGCGGCCAACTCTATAGATTGAAGTGTTTCTAGCAGCCCTAAACACACCAACAAATACATTAGAGAGTCCCAAAGAGTGAGTTAGTTGCAAGGAAGAGAGAAGAGAGTTTGAGAAAAAGTTATGGTGTTGTTTGAGTTTCCAACGTGAAGATCGAGTACATCTTATCGGTGGCTCCTCAATCAAGAGCTTCTTTTCAGTAGAGTTTCCTTTTCTTACACTCTTTCTATGCTCATATTGTTTGTGAACATGTTGCTTAAAGCTATGAGTGGCTAAACCATTTAGTTTTAGGACATTGATGAATTGTTTATGATGTTGATATTGTAAACTTTTCATGGTTTTGTTGTAATGAGTATGCTTTTCATTGTTATTGTGCTTAATTCTTGTTGATTGGCCATGCTTGAATGTTAGATTAGATGTATGGTTGAGATAATTGTATGTCTAATTGGATCTATAACAATGAATTGTTGTTAATCTATCATTAAAATAGTTAAGTTAACAATGAAAGTTGCTAAAGACTACTCTTAATGCCATATAACTTGTATTGGTTTCAAGAAATTAGTAATCAATTAAGTTGCATTAGAAAATGTTTTTTTTGAGAGAAAATAATTTGGATTGATGTTTCTAGACTTAAGCATATGAATTTCAATAAAATCCATAAGCCCTAGAATATTGTATAATGAAGTAAACAAGGATTCATTACCCTAGAACTCTCTTTACTCTCTTTGACTCTTGTGTTTCTTATTTACTTACTTTCCTTTTTAGTTTTCCTAAATCATAACTCAAGATCGAATCCTCAAATAAAATTGATTCAATTCTAGAATAGCTAAGTAACCTAACCTTCACAATTGGATCCTCAGTGGAACGATATTTGAAACTTAACCGTCTTATATTATAACTTGACTTGTACGCTTGCGATAAACATGGAAAGTGCGAATCACCTAGCACCTAGGCAGGCGCTCTCCCTAAGTGCCTAGATGCTCTAGCCAAATATAAATGCATATTTTTGCCTAATTAGGTCATTTCGTGCTCAATTTTTTAGCCTCCACACTCAATTCTCTATATTTTCCCCCTCCCAGCATTAACTTCTTTGTAATTTTCATTTATTTCTTCTCCAAGACTCAACTTGCCACACTATAAGTGGCTAAAGTAAATTCTTCTAACTTAGGGTAAGTTGAATTTTGGCTTGGTTGTGAAAACTTGTAATTAATGGTTTGCTGTTGATTTTCTATGTATTCTTAATATATTTGGACTTTTATGCTTAGAGACTATTATTGCTTGGTCACCATCATCTTTGCTTTGCTAGAGAGGAACGCATGCTTGTGTGTGTGAATCTCATTAGAGCACAAATTAGAGCATGTTTGAATGGAATTTGTGGATGGTCTTAGATAATCCCTTTTTGTTACAATGCATGTCTAATTCTCAAGAATTATGAGTAATTAGTAATTAGGGCTAACCCGATTGCAATAAACTTAGCTAGATTACCTTGTCTTAATATGGTGTTTAGTAAATTAGGCCTCTATGTGGAACCGGTTAATTAGGCATTTAGGCTAATTGAGAGATCAATTAGTTCAATAGGGTGTTAGTTTAGGTCTCATAGTCAAACTAGCGAGCCAAGAATATAATTGAGCATGCAAATTATCTTTTGTTTTTTATGAATAACCAAGCAAATGAATAGATTTCAAGTCTCTATGCTAGGCTTTTTAACCGAATCAATTCCCGTTTTAATTTCGCTTTTACATTCGTGAACTTTAATTTCCATTGCAATAAAAAAACATACAAACCCTCCCCCTTTGTGACCATACGATTTCATTAATTGGTTTAATCATTCAGAGACTCCCTATGAAGATGACCTGGTCTTACCATTTAAACTACGTTGTAGTGTAGGTATTGTAGATTAGAGTTATAAATTTATTTGGCTAGTGGGGGTTTGTGGGCGACGACAAATCCTCGAACGCCATCAATTTTATACATGAAGGAACAAAATTTCGTAGTGGAAGCGTTCGAACACACGTGTCAATGTAATTCATTTTAGAGAAACTTAAAATACCAAAGAAAAACAAAAGACAAACACATTAACTTACAACATGTTGTAAGGAGAGAAATGAGAAGAATCTACCCTTGAAGACTATCTTTTTAGTGTTCCTTTCTTTTCAGCATGAACTCACGAACTTCTCTCTTGATCTTAATGTATTGCAAGATCACGAGCAAGATACCACCATGAGGAAACCTCACTTTCTCCAGAATAAGAATCAAAGATGTGTGGGATCCTTGTTTGGAAGAGGAAGAAAACTTGAGAGAGAATTTTGCAGAGAGATGTTTTTGTAATCCAAAAATACGTACTATCTCTTTTACTTCTCTAAAAACTCTCAAAGTTATAACTCCATCCACTATGCGTAGAATAACTCCTTAGGAGTTATTCAAATTTTATATTATTTAAATAATATATTAAATCTAATTTAATATATATAATTAAGTAATAATATTGATTAATTAACTATTAATTAATTAATTAATAATTAAATATCATATATTTAATTTAATTTGAATCATATTCAAATAATATCCTCTCACATAACCTATGGTTTTAAAATGAATCTCATTCATATTAATTTTAACCCATAGTTTTATATGAATCTCATTCATATAAATAATATTTGAATTTTATTAAAATATTTATCTCTCTCATATTATAAAGTATAATTTTGAATCTTATTCAAAATTAAGTTTATATTATAATGTATCTATATACATTATATTAATTGTATCTTATACAATTGATTCCTTTATTTAATTTGAACAATTCAAATTAATCCAAAATTAATTGATTCTTATTTAACCCTTAGTGAGCTAGCAAGAGAATCTTATGGACCAACAGATTAGAAATTCCAATGATACGAGATTAATTAATTAAACTCTTTAATTAAATTAATCAACATTCATTAACTGCAGATCATTCCACTAAAGACCCACAGCTGCACTATTCTCACTATATATATTTATATGTCTAAGGTTATAACCAATCAATAATAAATCGACCCTTCACAAATTGCCTGTAACTATAGCTGGTTAAATTATCGTTTTACACCTGTAGTTACATCTAACTCTTTAAGTACCATTAATCTCTCTAATGAACAAACAATCTATTGTCCAACTATAAACTAATCCTTCTTTAGCGAGGGAGAGGGTGAGATCTCATTGTTTAAGACCTGGAATCAATCCTTAAGGGAGCAATTCATCTACTTACCCCAAAGATGGAAATGAGTGAATTCCATCTTATGAAAAGATACCCACAAGCACACGTGTCGAGTAATAATATAGTTGAAAACGGCCAAGTCCGAGTATCGTCCTCTGGAAAATTGGTTTGGTTAACTTTTAGCTACTCAGAGATTCTTCAAATTTTAATTAGTGAACCCAATTGGGATGAGAACTAATGTAAATTAATCCTAGAAAGCAAATCGAAAAATGGATGATTCATGTAAAAAATACATGTTTTTGGGCCTTATTTTAGTAGTGTTTCTTGGAAAATATGGTCTTTTGCATGTTAAAATTCTCCATAATATGTGTTGAATAGATTAAACTGTGAAGAGTAGGGTTCTTTGGATGCTTAAAATGTATTTTTGACGTATTGAACATGTTTTAGAGGATTTTACATTGATTTTTGGCCATTTTGCAGAAATTGTTGTCAATGTGCCCGCATCGCTAAAATGGGATGCGCCCGCATCAAAATCCTAAGTTTCAAAAATGTTGAACCGGTCGGCAACAATTGCGATTTACTTGATCCTCAACCCTTCTTCCGCACCGATTTGACTGGGAAGCCTCTAAGATGTGGATTTCGGCCCTACCTAACTTCTCTTGAAGTCAAAGCCAGCGTCCTCCACCAGAAATCAGTCAACTCTAAGAAGAATTTCCACTCTTCTTGCTAGCCTTACTCCAAGAATGAGAGTTCCTCTGGAGTTCTTAGGTTTTAGGGCTTCCCTACTCCGTGAGAGCGTGTGTAGAGCAAAAGGATTGGTCCTTAAGAGAGGAGAGTCCTTTTCTAGAGTACTTTAGAGAGAGAGGAAGTCGTTTAAAAAACGTTATTGTATTTTCCATCACCCATTTTCATTTATCTTTTCCCGTTGCTATTTTTGTATATTCAGTCTGTACTATGGTTATGAAATTAATGAAAATGATTCATTTATTTTTTATCATGAGCTAAATCCATTAAGAGGTTCAATTATGTGAATGCCCTAAGAGATTTATGGCTTGAGCAATTGTCAAAGTGTCACGTCTTGCATTACTTACACAATTCCCTTGTTGATTATTTAGAAAGCATTGTTAATTTGAATTGGCCATTTAAGTTAGTAATATAGCTTAGTCCTAATACTGAGAAGGTTAGGATGTAAGCAAATTTCACAGGTGAATATGGGGTTAAAACCTAAAGATAGGATCACCATGAAACCTTAGGGATAAGGGGCAATATAGGGTAAAAAATATGTATGAAATTAATCTAAGGTCTAACTAACCATAGAGATATAGGATTAACTCCTTAGACTCCTTAAAGATCTTGAAATAAGACTGAATAGGTGAAGATTTTGCCCATGTGTAAGGCAATGTGCCGACATGATGCGACCGCATCACTTAGGTATTAATAAACTTAGGCAAAACATAGTTGAAGCCCTACTTCCATCAGCGATTATCTTTATCTTTTTAAGCTTTATTCACACCAACTCACAACAATTTCACTTTAGTTAACATTAGGTCACTTGATTGCACTACTTTAAACCAAACTCAATATGATAGTTAATCTCGTGGGATTCGACTCTTGGAATACTCCAAGATTTATTACTTCATCCATTGTGTATGCTTGCACTTAGACCATATTTATTCTCATTTTATCACTCATACACATTTGGTCGATCAAATTTTTAGCGTCGTTGTCGGGGACTAGATTATATTTTTTAGTTTGTTTAAGGTGTTGCTAATCAATGTGACCACATTAGCTCTATTTAAAGGAAAATACTAACTCTCTTTGTTTGTGTTTTGCAAGTTGAAGAGTTAGTCCATGAGAAGAAGGCCTTGCCTTTTGATGCAGATCCTAAAATTGAAAAGACCTTTAATTTGTAAGAGGGACAAGAACAAAGATGAAAGCGTCGTGAGGAGAAAGACTTGAGTGCACAAGTTGATTTAGAGGAACCTATGTTTGTGCAACAAATCCCAATGAATCCGCTTGGAGACAATCCTCTTATTCCTTCTAGGAATAATGTCCACAACTTCCTGTTCAACCTCAAAATCCCATATACATTACTGAAGATAGGGATTGAGCAATTAAAGATTATGCAACACCTGTGTTCCAAACTCTTGACACAAGGATTCTTGATCCCCTAATTGAAGTAACAACATTTGAAATGAAACCTTTGATGTTTCAAACGATAAATTAGTTTGGAGAGTTAGCTGGATTACCACAAGAAGACCCTCATAAACATCTCAATTTTTTTATGAGAATTTGTTGTTCCTTCAAAACAAATGGAGTTTCTGAGGAAGCCCTTAAATTAAAATTGTTTCCTTATTCTTTACAAGGCGATGCTGAAGCATGGCTAGACTCGCTCCCTCTAAATTCAATCACTACATGGGACAACCTCATAGAGAAGTTCTTGGGATAGTATTTTCCACCAGATAAGAATGTTAAATTCAGAGGAGAGATCGTAGCCTTCTCACAGGCGCCTACAGAATTAGTAGATGGAACCTAATTACACTTTAAAAAGTTGGTGAGGAAGTGTTCACACCATGGATTCCCAACAAGCATCATTATAGAGCAGTTTTACAATGGACTCAACCAAGCTTCACAAATGTTGTTTAATGCATCCATAGGAGGGTCATTACTTTAAGAGGTCTGTAAAAGAGGTAGATGAAAGCATGGATACAATAGCCAATAACAACCAAAATTGGAGTGGTGTTGAGGCACCAAAGGTTAGGACAACAGTAGTAGCAAAAGTTCAAGAAGGTCCCACATATGCAGCTGTGAACTAACAGTTAACTTCCATTCAGAGCATGTTGCACAATTTTGTGCTAGGACCTCAATCATTAGCTGTTGTGCAAGCAGAACCTACGACAATCACTTGTGAATTTTATACCACTTAACCAACAATTGTTTGTATAACCCCAATTCTATTTGTTATATAGGCTACCAGAAGGCGCATGAGCATTGGAATTCCTACTCAAAGACCTATGATCCAAGTTGGAGAGCGCATCCTAACTTCGTGCTGAAAAACACTGGTGGTAGCACATCTTGGTAGAATGCTGAGCCAACACTGCCAACACCTCGAATAGTGCCAAGAGCACAACCACCAGTATCGCCACCTGCCCAAAATACAAGTGTGGAAGTTCTATCGAAAGAATATATGACATGGAATGACGTCACGTTGAGAAACCTTGAGGTCTAGGTAGGACAGCTAGCAAAAGAGATCAAGAATAGACCCACATGAACTTTACCAAGCTCAATAAAAAGTTTGCAAATAAGCAGGAAAGAGTAGTGCCAAGTGATCACGCTTAGAAGTGGGTTGGGATATAGTGGCCCTAAGATGCTAGTCAAGCAAGAGTGACATAAAGTGGAAAGAACCAATACAAGTAAGGAGTCAACATCCACCAATCAACAGACAGTTGTGATAGAAAAAGACAAAAAGAAAAAAAGATGAAGTACTAGTGAAACCAAAGGAAAAAGAAGCAGTTCCACGTTATCGTTCACCAATCCCATTCCTGTAGAGATTTAAGAAGGCTAGTCAGAATGCGTAGTTCAAAAAGTTCCTTAACATGCTGAAACAACTCCACATAAATATTTCATTGGTTGAAGCTCCCGAGGAGATGCCAAACTACGCCAAATTCTAAAAAGACATCCTGTCCAAGAAAAGGAAGCTCTTGGAGTTCGAAACAGTTGCACTAACTGAGTGTTATAGTGCATTGGTTAGCAATAAAATTTCTCCAAAACTCAAGGATCCAGGAAATTTTATGATACCATGTTCTATTAGATGGAAAAGTTTAGGAAGAGCTCTCTATAATTTAGGAGCTAGTATCAATTTAATGCCTTACTCAATATTTGGCCAATTGAGAATTGGAGAAGTAAAGCCAACTATGGTCACATTACAACTTGCTGATCCTATTGCACGGCCAAAGATGTCCTCGTCAAAGTGAACAAGTTCGTATTTCCCGCTGATTTTATTATCTTAGACTGCAAAGCAGATAAAGAAGTACCCATCATCTTGGGTAGACCATTCCTTGCAACAGGAAGAACATTAATAGACGTGCATAAAGGAGAATTGACGATGAGGGTCGACAGTCAATAGATCACATTTAGTGTGTTTAATGGCCTCAAGTTTCCAAGAGATATGGAAGAATGTTTATTTCTTGAGATTACTGATGAATTTCTCAATGTGCAGGAGTTGTTAAAACAAACTGTGAATGATGACGACTTTGGAGAAGAAATGATGCCAAGGAAGAACAGTCGATCGCAACAATAGCACCAACAACATTTGAAGAAGTGCCAAGGCCATTAAAACCATCAATTGAAGAACTACCTGAACTAGAATTGAAACCATTTGAAGGAGTTAGAAACATAAATACGGAAGCAATTAGGATCTAAAACACTCTAACTACATCAATTTTAAGGATTAAACATGCTTGTTCCCAAAACCGAAAAATAGTGCTTTGTTACTTACTTGTTGTAGCTCAAAATTAAATCGAATTCCTTCAAGATTTTGATTCACGAACCTTCGTGGACCACCACAAGACTCTTCCTCATTATTCTCTGGCCTTATAACGAACTGTGGGATTCAAATTGTGATGAATTTCGAGTAAATTTGAAGACAATCAAGTTTTTGGAGAGTTTTGAGTTAGTGGGAAACTTTAGCAAAATTCACCAAGAAGATCAACACTTCTTCAATCTTTCTTTCTTCTATATAAAGAAGAATTCATGCAAATCATATTTTCCATGAGATTGATACCTTAATTGGTGATTAACATAGTGGATTTGAAGGTGGAAAAAGGTGGTTAAGGTAAGAACACCTCCTACTTCAACCATGCAATAGTGAAAAAATCCAATGAAATTCAAAATAGAATTTCTCAAATCCATAAAAATGAATTTCCAAATTTTCTAATTTCTTTTTAAAATTAATTCTAATAATTGGTTTTAAATAAAAAATTAATTTAAATAATAATTAGGGCTCTTTTCACATATAGCAAAAGGAACCAAAATATTTACAAATATAGCAAAATTTCACTATCTATTTACGATAGACTGTGTATTTTGCTATTAGTTGTAAATATTTTCAGCAGTTTTCCTTTTAAGATAATTTCCCTAATAATTAATTAATTAATTATATTAAATATTAAATAAATAATTTTTCCACTTATCCTGACAATCCAATGAATCTCTATTCATCCAATTAATATTTAAATCACATTTAAATATGAGAAATTATCTTAAATGACAAAACTACTAAATATTTATAACTAATAGCAAAATACACAGTCTATCTGCAATAGACCGCGATAGATTGCGATAGACAGTGAAATTTTGCTATATTTTTAAATATTTTGCTTCCTTTTGTTTTTAACTCTCAAATGTTGTTTAATTTATAATTAAAATGAACAATCGTAAAACTTACTCCTTAAACAAATTTGAACATTTTCAAATTCTTTCAGCACATTATTATAAGGTTTAGTCCATGAGCTAACAAGGAGACCTAATGGACCTACAGATTATGAGCTCCAATGATCTGAAATTAACTGGCTAAACTCTTTAACCTAATTAATTAACATTCGTTAATTATCTGGACACTCCATTATACCTCAGTAGCTGCACTCTCCTCACTGTAGATATATTTATGTCCACTTGATATAACAATGATTAGTAATCTGATTCTTCACAAGTTGTTCGTAATTACAGTTGGGTCAAAATTACCGTTTTACCCTTGTAATTACATCTTGTTCCTTAAGTTCCATTGATCCATGAACAATTGGTTTGTGATCCAACCATCAAATTGAGTCCCTTTCGGGCCAATGAGAGGGTGGGTCCTTTGTCCAAGTACCTGGAGTCAGCACTTAAGGGAACAACTTCTCTAACTATCAGGTAAGAGCGAATTCCATCTCGCAAAACTATGTCCCCGGCTATCTACCTAGTTTTATCCTTAAAATGGTAGGCTTATTGAGTCGGCAAACTCGGGTCACTCTCACCCATGTAGATTAAAAGATAATCCCAAATAAATAGGAGTTCATAGTTAGCTTAGAATTAAGATCGAGTTACCTAGGTGATCATGTTGAAATAATTAGTATTAATAGTTCATAAGCACTTGAAAAGTGCTTTCTATCCACTCAAGTTAAGGGAGTTTATATTAGATTTCACTTGTTTGCTAGTGGTTTTCAGGTTAAACTGAGGAAAATTAGAAGAAAATGCCAAACGATCAAAACCGAGAAAGAATACAGCGAAAAAGAGAAGAAAATCACAACGTTGCCATAATTGGGACAGCGCCGTGGCACTAAAACCGGAGAGGGTTTGCGCAAAAATATGCTGCAGGGCCGTGGCGTTGTCTGCATAACTTCAATAGTGTCGCGACGTCAGCTTACCATAAATGAAAAAAATGTATTTTTGGAAAGTTTTTTTGGGCGGAATACTCTATAAATTTGGGGGTTTCCAGCAACCCTAATAACAATTCAGAGCAAGAAATTACAGACCTAAAGAGCCAAAAGAAGGAGAGAATTAAGTGAGAGTTCATAGAAGAGTTCAAAGAGTGAGTTAGTTGCAAGGAAGAGGAAAAGAGTTCGAGATAGTCGTGGTGCTATTCGAATTTCGACGTGAGAACCAAGGAGTTCGTGACGGTGCTACCTCAATCAAGAGCCTCTTTTCAGTAGAGTTTCCCTTTCTTTACACTCTTTGTTTGTTTGTTTTTTTTTTGTTTAAACATGTTGCTTCAAGCTATGAGTGGCTAAACTCTTTAGTTTTAGGGTTTTGATGAATTGTTTTTTGAATTCATGTTGATATTGTAGACTTTCATGGTTTTGTTGGAATGATTATGCTTTTCATTGTTATTGTGTTTAATTCTTGTGGATTGGCTATCTTCACATGTTAGGTTAGATGTATGATTGAGAGATTGTATGTTTAGCTTGATCTATAACAATGAATTGTTGTTAATCTATCACGAGAGTAGTTAGGTTGACAATACAAGTTGCTATAGATTATTCTTAATGCCATGTAATTTGTATTGATTTCAAGAGATTAGTAATCAATCGAGTTGCATGAGAAATGGTTGTTTTTTAGAGAAATAACTTGGAATTAAGTTTCTAGACTTAGGCATATGAATGACAATAAAATCCATGAAATCTATAATATTGCATGATGAAATAAACAAGGATTCATTACCCTAGAACTCTCTTTGACTCTTGTGTTTATCACTTTATTACTTTCCTTATTTGACTTATATTTTCCATAATTAACAATATTAATTCCAATCCTCAAATAAAATTGATTCAACTCTAGAATAGCTAAGTAACTTAAACCTTCACAGTTGGATCTCCAGTGGAACGATATTTCGACTTCACCGTCTTATATTATAACTTGACTCGTACACTTGCGGTTAATACTAAAAGTGCGCATCAATAGTAAACGACGTTATAAAGTAAAAGTGATTATTTCATGGTTTGGTCTTATGCAAACTCATTGCATAGGATGCTCCCACTCTCATGTCTCTACATGAACAATATAAGATCTCACATCATTTGTATCAAATATAAAGTGGGTCGCATCCATACTGTCCCCAAGATAAGGTACTCGGCCTTATCCCTATACTATAGACCATTTTGGCTATTACCTAAACTTAATCCAAATTTATGTTTACACATAAAGTCTAAGTATTCAAACTATAGCTAGGGATTCTTAGTTTGTTGGATTTAATAAATGCAAATCACATATTTAATAATATCTTTATTGAATAAACCTCAATAACAACTTTATTGGGAATATGTTCCAAAGTTTACAAACCACGAGTTTTAGGACATAAAACCCAACACCATTGCCAGGTCACCTCAAGTATGCATATTTAGGGAGCAACCACACTTTACCTGTAATCATAGCAGCAGAGCTCACTGAGCAACACGGGAGATCTCTACTAGGAGTGCTATAGAAGCATCGGCAAGTGACTGGTTGAACCATTGCGAATATCAGAGGAATCAGTTCATCGTTCTACATGCACCCCATCAATTTGGAAGAAGGAGCTCGAAACTCAGTAGAAAACCAAAGAAGGATGTACCTGATTATGAAAGAAGTGGTGAGGAAAGAAATATTGAAATGGCTAGACGCAGGTATAATATATCCCATTGCAGACATAACTTAGGTCAGTCTGATGCAGTGTGTCCAAGGAAGGGTAGCATGATAGTGATCACCAACGAGAAGAATGTGTTGATCCCAATAAGAATAGTAACAGGATGGCACGTTTGCATGGATTATTAGAAGCTGAAAAAAGCCACTAAAAAGGATCACTTCCTGTTACCATTCATTAATTAGATGTTGGATAGGTTGGCAGGAAATGAGTATTATTGCTTTATGGACGGCAATTTTGGCTATAACCAGAATTAATATCGTATAGGGGATCAAACAAGACAACATTCACATGCCCTTATGGCACATTCACTTTCCAAAAGATGTCGTTTGGGTTGTGCAACGCCCAATCACCTTTCAAAGATGTATAATGGTGATATTCTCGGATTTGGTAGAATGAAATGTGGAAGTCTTCATGGATGTCTTCTCAGTGCATGGAGAAACATTTCAAGTTTTGCTAAGGAATTTGGAGTAGGTATGGGAGTGACGTGAAGAAACGAATTTGGTACTTAATTGGGAGAAATATCACTTTATGGTGTTAGAAGGTATCATACTGGGGCACAAAATTTCTAGGCGAGGATTGGAAGTAATAAAGCAAAGGTTGAGCTTATCTCCATGAAGGATGTGAAAAGTTTCATGGGCCATGTAGGTTTTTACAGGAGATTTATCAAGAACTTCTCACATATTTCAAAACCCTTAGGCAAGCTCCTAAAAGCTGACAAATTATTTGTTTTTTTTATCAAGACCATTATAAAGCATTTGAGACACTAAAGAAAGCTTTGACAACTGCACCCATTATGGTTGAACTAGACTGGTCATTACCATTTGAATTGATGTGTGATCCCAGTGATTTCGCTATAGGTGTAGTGTTGGCACAAAAGAAAGGCAATATAATGCATACTAAATAGTATGCAAGTAAGATGATGAATGAAGCACAATAGAATTATACAACTACAGAAAAGGAGTTGCTTAGAGTAGTGTTTGGTTTCGAGAAATTTTGGTTCTATCTATTGGGATCTAAAGTAATTGTTCACACCAACCATTCTGCATTGAACTACTTACTCATGAAAAAAAGATGTTAAGCCAAGACTTGTCAGATGGGTTCATTTTTTACAAGAGTATGACCTAGAAATTGTGGACAGAAAAGGAATGAAAAATCAAGTTGTCGATCACTTATCCAGATTGAAGTAAAGGTTGGCAGAACTAGATGAAGTCAAAGATGCCTTTATTGACGAGCAATTACTAGCTATTGATAGTGTGTCATGGTATGCATATTTTTCAAACTATCTAGCGACGAGAGTTGTTCCACTAGAAGCAACCAGCCATAAGCTTAAGAAGTTTTTCCACGATCTCAAGTATTATTTTTGGATGACCCATATTTATTTAAGTTGGGAGCAGATCAAGTCTAGAGGCAATGTATTGGGGAAGAAGAAATTTTGGTGAGTCTTAAAGCTTGTCATACCGCCCCTTGTAGAGGTCATTTCGTAGGCACTAAAATAGTTGCAAGACTACAACAAAATGGATACTTTGGCCATCATTGTTTAAGGATGCTCACAACTTTGTTCAGGGATGTGATAGGTGTCAAGGGACAAAGAACCTAACAGCTCGTAGTGAAATGCCAGTGAATTACATCTTCAAAGTCGAGATTTTCCATGTATGACAATTGATTTCATGAGACCCTTTCCTTCTTCGTTTAGAAATTCTTACATCATTCTAGTGGTGGACTATGTATCTAAGTGGATAGAGGCAATAAAAACTGCTTCCAATGATGCTAAGGTAGTAAAGAAATTTCTTCTTAAAAATATCTTTTGCAGGTATGGAACACCCAGAGCTTTGATACATGATGAAGGGATACATTTCATCCATAGAACCATGACAAGTTTGCTGTAGAAATAAAACGTGAAGCATCAGATCGCTACTGCGTACCACCCACAATCTAACAGACTTGCTGAGCTCTCAAATTGTGAGATAAAGAGTATTCTCGAAAAGACAATGGATCCAACAAGGAAGGATTGGTCATTAAGGCTAGATGAAGCCTTGTGGGCCCACAAGATTGTTGGGTTTTATGTCCTAAGTCTCGTAGTTTGTAAATGATAAACATATTATATTTTCAATAAAGTTGATATTGAAGTTTGTTCAGTACAGATGATATTGAATATGTAAGTTACATATAAATCTAAAATCCAATAAACTAAGATCCCTGACTATAACTTGAATACTTAGACTTTATGTGTAGACATAAAAATGGATCAAGTTTTATAAAAGTCAAAATGATTTATAGTATAGGATAAGACTGGGTAGTTAGAGACACTATGGATGCGGCCGACTTTGTATTTGATATGAACGATGTGATCTTATATTGTTCATGTAAATACATGAGAGTACTGACATCATATGCAATGAGTTTTCACAAGACTGTACCATGAGATAATCACTTTTACTTTATAAACGTCGTTTAATGTTAAGACTAATTATTTCAATATGATGACCTAGGCAATTGGATCTTAATCCTGAGCTAACTATGAACTCTTGTTTATTTGGGATTATCCTTTCATCTGCATGGGTGAGAGTGGTCCGAGTTCGCTCACTCAATAAACTTGCCATTTTAGGGGTAAGACTAGGTAGATAGCTAGGGACATAGTCTTGCGTGATGGAATTTACTCCTACTTATTTCAAGGTTAGTAGAGAAGCTGTTCGCGTAAGTATTGACTCTGAATATTGGACAATAGGTCCCACCCTCTCATTGGCCTAAGAGGGACTTAGTTTGAAGGTTGAACCACAAACTAATTGTTCATTAAAAGATCAGTAGTACTTAGGGAACAAGATGTAATTATAGGGGTAAAATGGTAATTCTCACCCAGTTATACTTACGAATAACTTGTGCAGGATCGACTTACTAATCATGGTTATATTAAGTGGACAGAAATATATCTAAAGTGAGAAGAGTATAACTATTGGGCTATAGTGGAATGTCACAATAATAGCCCAGTAGTTAATGAATGTTAATTAGCTAGGTTAAAGAGTTTAGTCGGTTAATTTCAGATTGGTGGAGCTCATGATCTGTAGGGCCATTTATTAGCACATATCGGACTAAACCTTAGAATAGCTTGATGAAAGAAATTGAGACATTCGAATTCGGTTAAGAGAGTAAGTATTATATTTTGCTTAATCGTATGATCGTTTAATTATGAATTAAATGATAATAGAGAGTTAGAAATATTAAATGTGATTTAAACATTGATCAAATGAATAGAGATTCATCGGATTGGAAAAAGTTGGGATTGGTAAAAAAAATTATTTATTATTAATTATTAATTTAATATTAATTTAATATAATTAATTATCTAAAATTAATTTTATTTAATATTAAAGTAAGATTAATTAAATTGTTTAATTAAATATTTAAAGCTAATTTCATTTAAAATTCATTTTAAATTGAAATTGAGAATTTCAATTTTGCATGAAATTAAGTAGGAGGTGGGTGTTTTTTAAAACATCTTCAAACCCATTTTCATCTCCTTTAAACACCTTTTTTTCCACTCAATTAATCACCTATTTGGTAACGAATTGAGGTAAATTTGATTTACATGCTTTCTGCTTTAAATAGAAGTTGATTCACACCAAATAGGGTGGTTAATTGTTGAGAATTTTCACCAACATTTCCTCTAAAAACTTTTCAACTCAAAACTCTCCATAACCTTCAAACTTGCTCCAAATTCATCACAATTTGGATCCCACAATCTATTCTAAGGCCAAAGATTAACAAGAAAGACTCTAGTCCATGAAGTGAGCGCTACCGACGCTCGACGCCTAAACCGATGGAAGGTTCGTGACACTATAATCTAGTTCGGGCTCAGCCACTATTCATTTCTAAGGGCCGGATGGAGTAGTTTGGGAGGAAGCCACGAAACCCTTGCCATGAAAGGGTGCACAACAGTCACCCCATGCCATAAGACTAGGCTGAACTTCCTATTCAGGTGCCTCCACTGATGACGTCTTCATCCATTGACACTCAGACAATGCCGACAACCTCATCTAAATGCCAATGTGGTTGGTTGGCGGTTGTTGATAAGAACACCATTAATGGGTCTTCTTCTAAAGCCACCACAGTGGGTTCTGTGGAACCCAAGAAATGATCACAGAGGTGGTGAGACAAAGGTTAGAAGGTTGGGAACAAAAAGAAAGTAGACTCTTGAAGCCAAAAATAAATAAGAGGCTCAATGCCCAACCCAACTAAAGGATCTTGTTCCGGTTGAAGAAGGTCAGGCCCCATCCTCTTCTACCCTTACCAACACTCCAGTGGAAGAGATTTTCAATAGGGAGTTATGGGCCGAGGTGATGAAGGAAGCCGTTCAGACGGCCAAATACTTTGCCAATGAGTATAGGAGAGAAAGGCAGTATGAGGAAGCTGAGCGTGCTGTAAGGCAAACATTAGCCAAAGATGAGCAAGTGACCATGAGGGGCGAAGAATTGGCAACCCAGGAAAGAGATAGTGAAAAGAAAGATAGACAGAGGCTTGAGGAAGAAGAAGCCGACAGAGAAAGAGAACGAAAAATAAAACATGTTGCATGAGGCATCAGAATGGCAGTAATGTGGGCATTAAGCCAGCCACATCAATAGGTACAGGCTGTAGAAGAAAAGAGAAATGTGGCCGCATCGCCTGTCCAACTCCGTGAGGGGAAAACCCCTATGATTGAATTCTCCTCTTTTCGAATACGAGACAAGAGGATGCAACCTTGAGGAAAGTTCATCGGAGTCCACGACGACTGGAGATGTGGAAGAGATTGAAGGGCCCTCGAGGCCCAAGGTGGCGGCTCTAGAGAGAGTCACTAGATCCACCTTTACAGCTAAGAGGAAGGCTGATTCGAGCTCAATCGCCCCGATTAGAAATAGGAAAAACGAGAGTACAGTGTGTGCAGTAGGTTGTGCTCTCCTCATCTAATGACTCTAAAGACGAGGGAGAGTTGGAGTAGCGAAAGGAGGCTCTCATGAGGAGGGAAATTTTTTATGAATGTGGATTTTGTAAGGATTGAATCCCAGTAGCGAAAGTGATTGATCGCTCTTGTCTTTGGCATTGGGATTGGGAAAAACAAAATCAATTTCAAGAAAACTGGATTAAGCATAACAAAAAATATGAGTAAATTTACCTCATCAAAAACAACTTTTCTTCAAGAAAAACAATGACCTTTCTCTTGTGAAATCCTTCAAGAACACCACCAATTGGGCAATCCTGCTATGTCTCCAGAAAAGATCACAAGATTATGGGATCTTTCTTCCTTTTGTAGGTAATTGAAAGAGGAAAAAATATATATATTTTTCTTGAGAGAGATCTTGAGGGAATAGAGAGAGCAAAAAAAAAAAAAAAAAAAAAAAAAAAAAAAAAAAAAAAAAAAAAA
>QLSR01000264.1:921602-934018 GCA_031780015.1 Citrullus colocynthis
AAAAAAAAAAAAAAAAAAAAAAAAAAAAAAAAACGCCAACCTCTGGTTTTTATTCTCTCTATTTTTATCACATTATAGAGAAAACACGTGAGGGGAAATAAATTCTCACCCCACTCTCCACTCCCCTGCATTTGCAAGAGGATTACTTAATTTAATTTAAATATATATATTACATCATATTTAATTGGGCTCTTTTCAAATATAGCAAAAGGAACCAAAATATTTATAAGTATAACAAAATTTCACTTTCTATAGATCGCGATAGACTATTATCTGTGTCATGATAGACACTGATAGTACTCTATCGCGATCTATCGCTGTCTGTCACAAATAGACTGTGTATTTTGCTATTAGTTGTAAATATTTTTAGTAGTTTTGTCATTTAACATAATTTTCCTATTTAATATATATAATATATTAAATAAATAATAACAATAGTTAATTAATTAATTTGAAACAACAACAACAACAATAACAACAACAACAACAACAACAACAATAATAATAACTACTTCTGAATTACAAAAATAATTAATTAATAAACAATTAATTTATTAATTTTAAATTCAATGTAAATTATATTAAATACATATCTCCCTCATAACGTATAGTTTTAATAGGAATCTAATTCATATTAATTTTACTCTATAGTAGGGTTGGTAGCGAAGTAGGGCTTGGCGGGAGGGGGGGGGGGAATTTACCCTACCCCCATCCCCAGTTTGACCCCATCTCCACGGGGACCCGACCCCATGAGGATTTTTGCCAGCTTTACTCTATAGTTTTAAAATGAAACCTATTCATATTTGAATCTCAGCCAAATATTATTCTCTCTTATATTATATAGTTTTAATTATAAATCATATTTATAATCAACTATATACAATAACGTATCACTATACATTATACTTTATATCAATCCTTATTAATATAAAATTCCCTTTAATAATTCGATTAATTCAAATTATTTTAAAATTAATTGATCCTTGTTTTATTCTTAGTGAGCTAGCAAGGAGACCTAATGGACCTATAGATTATAAGCTCAAATGATTCGTGATTAAATTAATTAAACTATTTAATTAATTAAATCAACATTCATTAACTGTGGGTCACTGCACTAAAGACCCACAGCTGCACTCTTCGAATTGTAGATATATTTCTGTATCCACGGATATAACCAGTCATCAATAAGTCGAACCTTCATAAATTGCTTGTAGTTACAACTGGGTCAAAATTACTATTTTACTCCTGTAATTACTTCTTCTCCTTAAGTCTCATTGATCTTCTAATGAACAAACTGTTTATGGTCCTACCATAAACAAATCCCTCTCGGGCCAATAAGAGGGAGGGACCCCATGTTCAAGACTTGGAGTCAGTACTTAAGGGAGAAATTTATCTACTTTCCATGAAAGGTGGAAAGAGTGAACTTCATCTTGTGTAGCTATGTTCCCAGCTCTTTACTTAGACAAATCCCCAAGGTGGTAGGCATATTAAGTCGACAGCTTCGGCCACTTTCACCCATACAAATCAAAAGACTGTCCTCATAGACAGGAGTCCATAACACACTCTAGATTGAGATTGAGTTATCTATGATCATCCTATGATATGTCAGTCTCTTCAATTAACGTCGTTATAAAGAAAGACTAATCATCTCGTGGTCCGATTTTATACAAACTCTTTGGACAGGCTAGATACTGCACTCACATATCTCCACATGAACGATTTGGATCAAATTGTTTGTAATACTCACAACTTTTATAACAATTACAAAGTGAGTTGTATCCACAATGTTACTAGGATAACGCATCCAACCTTATCCATATACTGTAGACTTTTTAAGCTATTATTTGAACACAGTCTACTTGTATGTCTACCACATACTGTTCAAGTTACATTAAATAAATTAGGATCTTAGTTTATTGGATTGAGTTAATGCGATCTAAATGTCAAATAAAATACTTCTTATTTTATTAAAAAAATAATTGGTCACTTACAATATACAAACTATGAGACCCATGAGATCTAGGGCACTAATCCCAACAATCTCCCACTTGTCCTAAAGCTAGTGGAGTGTACAATATAAACACAATATAAAGTACACCATACAATAAACTAGGAAACATATACTCTATAATACTCCCACTTGCCTTAGACAAGATGATGCATATCTCGTAAACCTAGACTCTTTAGGTGACCCTAAAAAACTTTAGCCATGAAAGCCTTCTTAAATGGATCAACAACATTATGCTCCAAAGCAATCTTCATGACAATCACATCTCCTTGTTACACTATCTCCCGTATGAGATGATATTTGTGCTCTATATGCTTCCCTCTTTTATGTCTTTAAGGCTCTTTGGAGTTTGCCACAACACTACTGTTATCACAATACAGGATGATTGGCATTGACATATTTGGAACTACTTTCAAGTCTGCCAAAAACTTCCTAAGCCAGACAACTTTTATAGCAACTTAAAAGCAGCTACATGTTCTGCCTCTATCATAAAATCAACAATACAACCTTGCTTGATACTACGCTAAACTACTTCTCCTCCATTCAGATTAAACATTGATCCTGAAGTGGATTTCTTAGAATCCTTATTAGTTTCCGTGGGACCACCTACCACTAATCTTCGGCTGGAGGGAGCCTCTCTTTCTCCTAAGATACTTGAGGACGGTTTCAACCGCCATTCAATGATTAAATCTTGGATTGGATTGATATCTACTGACTATTTCTACTGCATAGCAAATGTCAACCCTGGTACACAACATGACTCTTCCACTTTTTTTTATGAAGATCGGTGAAACACACTCAAAATTTGCATTTTTAGGCTTAGAATTTTGTTAGTTTTATTGTTAATTTGTTCATTGGTGCTTTATTATGTTGTACTATAGGAAATCGAGCATTTGGACCGAAATGAGCAATTTTGAGATTAAAATGAAGATAATACCCATATAATAGGTCAAAGTTTCTAAGGCAAGAGAAGGTATCAAAGTTGATGAAAAGTGGTGAATTAGGCAAAAAGAGGCCTAATAACTGCGTGGGCGGCACAGTTCTGGTACTTTAGAACCTGCAGTTTGTAATTTGGTCATAACTTTTGATTCTGGTGTTCGTTCTGCACGAATGATCATTCGTTTTCTTTGTTTATTCATTCTCTATCCATCTACTACATTATATTTTATAATTTATTTCATATATTTTCGATAATCAAGTCAAATACCAACAATTTTCATCCTTTTATCTTTTATTTATCCAATTCTTATACAATTTGGAATTATATAAAGAAGGGTTTGCAGCAGTTCTCATCATCGAATTTTGGAGCTTTTAAGGCCAAGAGAGAGAGTTTTAAGCAAAATATAGAGGTTCCTTGGTGTGGAGTTCAATTGGAGAGCATTGGAAGGCCAATTCCATCACGGAGATGGGATTGGAATGTCGAATAATTCTTTTTTTCCCTAATTCTTTTTTTGTATTTTTACATTCTTGCTTGGAAGCCATGTTCGGTTGAATTTCTCATTGTTCAAGGGTTAAATAGATTTTTATTAAACACTTTGTTATTCTTGAATATTAATTTGTATTAATGTTTTCTAGTATGACTGTTTTTAATGCTTTTGAATATTTGGCCAATATTTGAATAATTTCATGATTTAAATCTTGCTTGAGAAAGTAGGCTTTAGACTAGATCATGCATGCTTGACCATCGTTTGAATACATGAGAGTAGTCAGATAATAGTAGAGGTGGTTGATGAAGAAACTTAATGGTTTGCTTGATTATCTAGTTTCAAGAGATTAGTAATTAAGTAATAGAAAAGATTGATCTTGAGAAGGACAATCTAGATAAAAGACTTCTAGACCTAGTTGTTGTGTTAATTGATTCAAGAGTCAAAGCAATTGTGTTTAATAATGCCATTAATGAAATGTATTCCCTAGAACATCCTATAACTGATAATCTTTATATTTGGTCACTTTTATTGCTTTCTTAGTTTAACTTAGATTAGATTCTTATCACAATTTAGTCCCCCATATAAAATTAGAAGAATCTTTATGAATTGCTAAAAGTATCAAATCAATTTCCTAGAGGCCGATACTTGGTATTGACCCTTTTAATTATATTATAATTTGACGTGTGCACTTGCATGTTATCAAGTTTTAGGCAGTGTATTCAAGGAATTTTGGTTTTTGATTATCTTTTAATATTTATGATATTTGGCTAGTCTTAATTTAGGGTGTATATTGGTTTGTTTTTGCTTTTACCTTCTTATTTTTGCTTTTATTTTTGTTTTGGAGTCTTTATTTGGTTGATTAATTATGGTGTATACATGCTATGGACTATAATTCCCTTCAACCCTAACTCGAAACCAACTTATCCCTCCAATGAATATGAGAGCTATAATCAAATCCCAATGGAAAAAAAGCCTTCCCTAGAAAATTTGATGTAATAGTATATCTTAGAGTGTAAGGCGAGGATGTTCATTAGAGAGGAGAACGAGGGGTTGGATAAACTAGAAGCTCAATGTTGTTATAATAATGATACATGTCATGAAAATGCGTGTTTTAAAGCTCTATTTTGATACATTTTCTTGACAAAAAATAGTTCTTTTCATGCTAAATGCCTAAAATTGCGTTCTTAATGGGTAAAATGGTCAAGCAAGGGTCACTTGGATGCTTAAATTGAATTTCTATCAGTTTAGACCTGTTTTAGGAGTTTCTACATTGGTTTTTGGTTGTTTTGCAAAAATTGCCTATGATGCACCCACATCGCCAAACTTGATGCTGCCACATCAAAACCCTAATTTCTAGAAGTCTTGTCTGGTCGTTTGTATTTGTGAAATACCAGATTTTCAGCCATGTTCAGCATCTAATTTGACTAGGCAGCTTAAAAAACGTGGAAATCGACCTTACCTATCCCATTTGAAGCCTATAAAAAGGAGGGGCGACTTCTCAAAGATCATCATGAAATTCAAACCTTTCGAGGAGATTTCTCACCCAAAAATCCATAAACTCTCCAAAAATGAAAGTTCCTCTGGAGAAGCTAGAACTAGGACCTCCTTATCCCGTGAGAATGCATGTAGATAGAGGATTCATCGTTGAGAAAGGGGAATAGAACCTAAGGAGCTTGAGAGAGTGAGGAAGCTATTCAAGGAGTGTGTTTTATGTATTTCCAACTTTACTGTTATCTTTACTTTTTGTTAGTCTATTCTTTAAACACCTTCATTGTATCTATAACTATGGAAGCAATGAAATCAATTCATTTATTCTTAATCATGAGTTAAATTCACTAAAAGGTTCAACTATGTGGATAACCTAGGGATTTATGGCTTGAGCATTTGCCAAAGTGAATTTTCTCTTTAACTTGCACATTTCCCTTATTGATTGTATGGAAAAATTTTGTTAAGTTAAACTGGTCACTTAATTTAGCAATCTAGTGGAGTCCTAATATTGAGAGAGCTTAGGATATAAACTAATTTAACAAAGGAATATGAGGATAAAGTCTAGAAATAGGATCGTCATACATTCTTTAGGAATTAGGTATACCATAAGATAAAGAATTCGCACTAAAATTCATCTAAGGTCTAACTAACCATAAAATATAGGAATAGCTACTTAGGTTCTTAAAGAAACTTGATACAAGATCAAATAGGAGGATATTCTGTCCATGAGTAAGTCGATGTCTTGGTATGATGCAGTCTTATGGCTTAAAGCATAATGACTTTTAGTTGAAACATAGTTGCATCTCTGCTTTTACCATCAGTTGCCTTTGTTCTTCAACATCATTCAATTTAATACTCTTTCATTGTACTCTGGTTACTTTTGGTCACTTGATTGCATTTTTTAACACAACCCCGATTGGTTAGCTAGTCTTGTGGGATTCGACTCTTGGAATACTCCAAGATTTATTACTTCACTGATAGTGTCAGCTTGCACTAGACCACCTTTATCCATATTTTTGCCACTCGTACACTTTTGGTCTATCAAGTTTTTGGCTTCATTACCGATGACTAGAGGATTTTTTTTTCTTTTTTTTCTTTTTTTTTTTGTTTAAGGCACTACAAGTCAATGCGACCGCATTAGCTCTATCTTAAGGAAAATACTAACTATCTCTACTCTGTGTTTGTTTTGCAAGGAGAAATTGGTGCATGAGAATAAGGCATTGCACTTTTATACTTGATCCTAAGATAAAAAGTGTAATGACCCCACTCTCTAAGACTGCTAATAGGGCCGTTACCTTATTCATGCATATATTCGAAAGTAAACCTTTTAAAACTTAACCATAGAATCAACCATTTTATTAGATAAATAACTTGGTCAAAAAAAAAAAATTTCAAAGTTATAAAAACTTTGGTTTGGGGTACCCCTAGAAACAATAGATAAAACCAGAAAATTCAAGATAAAATCCAATATTCAACATTTATGGTTCCAAAATTTTGAACACTAAAAGACTTGTAGCCAAACATGAAAAAGACTGTGCAAAAGCTTCTAACAGGTCTCATGGCACTATCATAGATTTTTCTTGTCATGTGTTGGTGCATCCTTTCCCTTACTTGAAAAACATAACATAAGAAAATGGTGAGTATAAAATACCAATAAGTAACCTCACTACCAGAGTCAGGCTACGCATTTATGCCCAATAAATGCAACATACTAGCAGGACATGTATACTTCAACTTGTCATACATGACTATCTGAGTGAATAATTAAACTCGTCCTACCTTACGTGAGTTGTACCTACAAACTTCTAGTGAATTCCAAGAGAAACACATACCTCTAGTGAATCCCAGAGGAATAACAAAACCTACAGTGAATTAGGAAGGAAACAAAAAACCTCTGGTGATCCCAAAAGAACACAAAACATATGGTGATCCTGAAGGAACACAGAACCTTTAGTGAATACACAACTACATATAGGAGAATGATTATCACTAACATAACATAATTGGTAACAAACATAAAGGTCTTAAAACATAGCATCATAACACATTTCATAAAAACATTATCATGCTCATATATCCTCTTACATCATGTAAAACACATGCAAAACATATAGGTGGTCTCAGAGAAGCCAACAACATCTTTCTAACTATATTCCTTGGCACGAAGGTAGTTATATTAGTAATATTACTTACCTAAAATTAAGTTTAGAATAATACATCCAAGCAAAGGCAGTCTTCAACAAAATCTCAAATTAGAACCTACACATAAATTGTAAGCACTGACTTGTAAAACCAAGTGTTTGGGAGAGCAATGCGATTGAGGTTCTGCGTTGCTAGAGGAGAAGTAGCCAAGAAGTAGAGCAAAATTTTAGTTAAGTGGTGGCCAAGACCATGTGTTGGTGAAAGTAGCTGGAAGTTGAATTATTTGAGGAACCATACGTTGTGATTGAATCAAGAAGGGTTGTGAGATGAAGTAGTCGTCGCATCGAAGGATAAGGGATCATTGGCGGGAAAAGAATATGCTTGAACCATTGCATCCAAGACAGAACAGTCCTGACGCGATGAAGCTAGTGGTGTGAATGACTATGTTGCATGCGTCAGAGGTAGGAGGCGCCGAGAACACCATGCTGTGAGAATGGTTAGTTGTTGAAGACGCTGGAGGAGAACATAGACATGAGTGCCTTGCGTCGAAGGAAAGACCAGCGCCAGCCTACTGATGAGGGGTAAGTCGGCATTATCATCTCGGTACTTGTGAGGGATAAGTCGGCAGTATATACATAGGTGAGTTTAATTACTTTCAGACATTTCGAGAACTTAAGTTGGTACCATCTTTCAGAGAAACCACCAGAGAAGGAAGAGGAAGGTGTTCTTATAGTTTTTGGGCAAAATTCTACCCGTTTTTGTGCTGAAATCCGAACTGGAATAGGAGACTGATTGCAGACACACAGACTGAACAGTGGTTGATGTTTGGAGTAGAATGACTCAAGGAAGCCGAGTTTGAGGCTGAAATTTTGAGGTTAGTAAGTTAACATAATTCCTAACAAGTCTTATGAAGGATGGTTGAGCTGAAATCAAAGTTTATCACATGAATCTTTAGGTAAAAGCAACAACTACAGAACTGCTATGCAATCCGGAGCAACGCGGAGTGATTTTAGCATAACTGGAGAACGAAAAAGAGTTAAGCCTTGAAATTTTGAGGTAAGCTGTGGGACTTAATTCCTTATAAGTTTGTAAAAGGGAAGAAGTCTTAATATGGGCTGGAAATGCATTTTTAGCAGGGATTAAGCAGAGAGATCAAGGCTGTAGCAGTCAGCTTTGTTAAGGAGTAGTTAAAGCTCAACGTGGATATAACAGCAGGAGTAAACTGCACATAAGTATCCCTGGAATCACGGTATAACAGAAGGGTAAGGAACAATTAGTAGCTAGAGCTTTAGTGTTAAGTTTGAGAATAAACCTATGAGAGCCTAACCACGTGACGAGTTACAAACATTGTGCATGTAATGAGTTACTGTTTATGTTTTGATGAATGGAAAAGAAGTATAACAAGGGAAAATATCTATTTCAGGCCAAGAGGAAATAGGAAAAGCGTATAATCCACTCAAGGCCTAGGAAGAATTGTGAGTGACACTTCTTTTACTTTAAAATGATTTTGTTGAACATGATAGTTCGGTTTTCCAATGAAATGTGAATTTGTGATTAAATGATTTATGAGGCATACGTTATGTTCTTAAAGCTATTGAAAAGCATGTTTATGAAATGTTATTGATATAATAATTGCCCTGTATTCTTATGAACGATTTGTATACGAGCGGTTTGTATAAAATGTTGCTTCTAAAAAAAAAGGAAAATGTTTTAGAGGAGGCTCAATGCTAGTAAGGCATGTGAGTTTCCTCGGGACCCAGTACTTGGGCAACCCGCCTATAAAATGTTTTAGAGGAGGCTCAATGTTAATAAGGCATGTGAGTTTCCTCGGGACCCAGTACTCAAGGACATGAGAAGGTACTTGGGCAACCCGCCATATTCCTATGTGCACATAGAGGTTATATGCTGGTGCGCTGAGTCTTGCTCTGCATCGAGCCTTATATGTTTTCGACGTTGGGGTGTTGAGTTTTACTCCACTTCAACTAAGGGAAAAATATTGTATCTAAACTGTTTCCTTATGATTTGTTTAAAAATCATGTATGAATTAATAAGGGCAATTAAGTTTGTTTTAACTAATGTATTTAAAGTGATTGCATGTTTTACGTTGATGTTGAACTCAGTTTTACTAATGATGATTTCCGAACTAAAATGGTTTGTTAACATTGTCACTCACTAGGCCTTTAGCTCATGTTTTCAATGTTTTCTTTCCCCTCCAGGTAGCAAGGACGTTTTTGGTGCTTTGCCTACTCCCACTCGCCCTGCTTAAGCTTCGAGTCTCCAGAAAATCTGACTTGTTGGAGTGTTATTTGTATGTTAAACCTTAATTAGGTGGCATGTAGATATGTATGTACAATTACCAGAGGTTAAACTATGGGTTGTGTAAGGACATGTAAAAGAGTTGAGAAATTTCGTTTTTGGCTTGTATATACTTTTCTATATGTGATGTTTAAATGTCTTAGAATGTGGAGATTACATTGTGAACAGTGTAGAATGTGTGTGAAGGAATGAATGGTATGCGTCACAAGAGGGGTGATGTATACTGTCCTCACGTCTCCTTTCAGGTTATGCAGGTAAACTTGGGAGGGGGTGTGACATAAATCCAATCTTTTACCCAAATTTTAGGTCGCAACCAAAACTAAATTTGTGGGATTTTTATCCTAAATCTCGTAGTTTGTAAATTAATAAACAAAATATTAAATAAATAAAGTGTTATTTATTACTTGCATAACTTAAATCTAATTAACTAAGATCCAAGGTTATTTAATGTAATTTGAACAATATGTGATGGACATACAAGTGGATTATGTTCAATTAGTAACCTAAAAGGTCTATAGTATATGGACAAGGTTGAGTTTCTTATCCTGGTAACACTATGGATCCGACTCACTTTGTAAGTGTTACAAACAATTTGATCAAAATCGTTCAGGTACAGACATGTAAGTGGAGGTATCTTATACAATGAGATTGTATAAGACTGGACCATGGAATATATAATCTCTCTTTGTAACACTGTTACTGAAGAGATTAATATTTCATATGATGATCATGTAACTCAATCTGAATCCTGAGTGAGTTATGGATTCTTGCTCATGAGGGTCATTCTTTGATTTGTATGGGTGAGAGTGATCCTAGTTGTTGACTCAATATGCTTACCATTTTGGGGACGATACCGAGTGAGGAGTTGGGAACATAACTTCACAAGATGAAATTAACTTCTTCCCACCTTTAGGGTAAGCAGATAGGTTGTTCCCTTAAGTGTTGACTATAGGATTTGAACAATGAGGCTCCATCCTCTCACTGGCCTGAGAGGAATTTTGTTTATGGTTAAACCATAAACAAATGTTCATTAGAGAATCAATGGTACTTAAGAAGTAACAGATAATTGCAGAGGCAAAAATGTAACTTGACTCAACTATAATTACGAACAACTTGTGAATGATTGACTTAGTTGTAATGGTCATATTCATGGACACAATACATTTTACAGTGCATAAGACTACAATTATGAGTCTTTAGTTGAGTGCCCTATAGTTAATAAATGAGATTAATTTAATTAAAAAGTTAATTAATCTCGTATCATTGGAGCTTATAATCTGTAGGTCCCCTTGCTAGCTCACTAGGAATAACAAGGACCAAAATTTGAAAGAATAATTTGGATGGTTCAAACTAGCTAAGGGAAATATATGTATTAATTGTATAATATATGCTAAGGGGAATATATGTATTAATTGTATAGGATATAATTATTATAAAGTATAATATATAATGAATGATACACAATAATATATAGGTAATTTTAAATGTTATATATAATAATAACTATATATCATTTGAAAAAAACCAATATATTTGAATTTGATTCAAATATTAAATTAATACAAAAATAATTTATATTAAATATAATATAATGTATATTGATACATTATAATATATAGTTAATCATAAATATGGTTTATAATTAAAACTATATATTTAGAAAAATTATTTTAAATGACAAAATTGTTGAAAATATTTACAAATAATAGTAAAATATTAGATAGATTGTGATAGACTACTATTTTTGTCTATCATGCCATTGATAGATATAGATAATCTATCGCAATCTATCATCGCAATCTATCATGGTCTATCACATATAGATAGTAAAATTTTACTACATTTGTAAATATTTTAGTTTATTTTGCTATATTTGAAAACAACTCATATATTTATGAGAATTAATGCATTTGAATTTGATTCAAATATTAAATTAATATAAATAGGATCTATATTAAAACTATACGTCATAAATAAAATGAATTAGATTCATATTAAAACTATATGCTATGAGAGGAATGCATATTTGAATATAATTCAAATAATCAATTAAATATTTAATATTTAATAAATAAATAAATAAATATATTTATTTTTATTAAATTAAATTAAATTCAAGGAAAATTGTCTCAAATGACAAAACTACTGAAAATATGTACAACTAATAGCAAAATACACAGTCTATCTATGATAGACTGTGATAGGTTGCGATAAACAGTAAAATTTTGCTATATTTATAAATATTTTGATTTCTTTTGCTATATTTGAAAAGAGATCTAAATTAAATTAATTTTTTAATTAAATTCATTTATTTAATTAACCCACTCCCTTAACTTAGGAGAGTCAGTGAGTGGACAGAAGGAGCTACAACTCCCTCTCATGTTATATGCTAAATCTGTATTTTTTGCAAAGACATAAATTTCACTCAACAGAAGACTTCTCTAAAAAAGAATTCTCAAGCGCTCCAAAAACTACAGAATTTTTCCTCTGTAAAATTCCCAATATTCCTCTAACTCTATTAATTAAATCATTCCGACAAGTGAGGTTCTTGCCAAAGAATAGTCGAGAAGGCAATGATGCGAAACAGCGGCTGTCGACCAACTGAGTGCTAGCGACAGCACTATCAAGGCACGTTGAGGAGGCAGCGAGTTGATAACGATGTCAAAACCCACAACAACATGTGAAAAACCCACTGGAACAAGAACCCACAGTCGACACGATGAACGACGACGATTCTGGCAGCTAAGTGTGGTGCATACTGGTGGCTGACGTGCTTATGATAGAGAGAGAGGTTGGTAGGCGTGGCTGTGAGAGAGAGAGTAAGAGAGACGAAAAAAAGGGGTCTACATGTGGCTAGGGCAAGAAGAAAAAGAAAATCACTTTCACTAAAAGCAGACAAATATATCTTTCTCATCTTAAAAAAATTTCAAATTTTCTCAATTCTTATACTTCTAATTAACATGTATATCCCAATAAATCCATATTGGTATGCATGATAGGATAGCTCCCCCCCCCCCCCCCCCCCCCCCCCCCCC
>QLSR01000264.1:934547-948196 GCA_031780015.1 Citrullus colocynthis
CCCCCCCCAACTTAAAATGGTGCAATGTCCTCAATGCATAAGAACAAACATAAAGTAAATGATGATAAAAGCCTGGGAATGCGCGAGAGTCCACCAGACTGACAGAATGAGTATTTTGTGTTAAGCAATGAGTCTTGAAAAAAAATAAGCAACGACTGGAGTGGCTTTATTTTAAAAAGAAATACAAACAATTAAAATAAACTAGAAAGCAACAAACTTGGGTTGCCTCCCAAGAAGCGCTAAGGTTATCGTCTTCTAGGTAGACAAGGCTCTTTCTTCACCTCGAATCCCAAAGTGGTTTAGATTTCTCAATTGTACCTTCACTTCCTGAAATCAAAGAGTTATAACATTGATGCCTAACGGATGAACAAGAATGAAAATCAAAGCAATCTGACGAATCATCAATCACACAATCAAAGAGATCAACATGTTTAATATTTCGAATTATGTGAGTAGAATCAGGAGGAACCGAAATGTCATGTGTACAAGTAGTCTTATCAATTATATCTATCCTATGATACATACATTGTCACACCCCCTCCCAGGTGCCCTTTTAACCTAGGAGAAAGTGTGAGGACAGCAGACTTCGACCCTTTTACGACATCTACTGTCAACCTTATACCTTTACATAAGTGAATATCAATCTTTAACCAGAGTTAAGCTATTTACATAAGTTCACTAACTACTGCACTTAACCCTCTATATGTACAACATAGGTTTAAGATCAATTATTTACAATGCTTAAAATTCACAGACGCAGATAGTGGTAGGCCCGAACGAGATGCTGTGCAAGCTAAGCACCCCAGACTTGCTCACTACCTGGATAACATAAAAACAAGGAAAACATGAGCTAGGTTGCCTAGTGAGTGACGTATTTAGTAAAAACCTTCCCTTAACTTGAAAACTAATCAAACCGTAATCAATTTATGACAATATGTAAATAACATCAATTCAAACCCATATCTAAGCAAAACGTGCTCACAGAGCATTGTCATACCATATATGTTTATTTCCAAAAAAGAAACACGAAAACTCAGTATATTTCAAAAACATTTGCCTTAATTGAAGTGGAGTGGAGCTCAATGCTACCTCAACGTCGAAAACATCCTTAGTTGGGGCGGAGTAATTTGTGGAGTGATCTCAACATTACAACATCTGTCATACCTCTATGTGCACATAGATATCATATCTTGGGTTACCAGAATACCTTCTTCGAGTCCTTCAGTACTGGGTGCCATATACGAGATTTAGGCCACCCACATGCCTTCTCTGAGTCCTTTAGCATTGGGGACTATCTCTATACTCAGGTTACCCACATGCCTTCTTCGAGTCCTTCAGCATTGGGAACCATTTCTACATCCCCGTGTCCTTCAGCATTGGGAGCCTTTCTTTTGAAACATAACTCAAAAGTAACATGCTTTGAAAATAACATAATAAAATTCACGAGTTTATAACATCTCAAACTTCCACATATTCTTTAACAATCATCATACTTCCATGAAATCATAGATTAATATATAGCATGCCTTTCATAAAACTCGGTTAACAACTAGCATGCTTCAAATATTTCCAATGCAAAACCATAATATACATTTATATGGAAACACATGTATTTTTTTAAAGCAAATAAGCATCATAGCACATTTAAAACCTTTGAAAAGCATAAACATAATAACATGAAAACTTTGTATAAAGCATGCTTATTTTGAATAAAATTGTCACTCACTACTTGTCTCGGGCCGTTAGTAGGTTATACGCCTTTCCTAGCTCCTCTTGGCCTGAAATAATACATTTTCCCTTGTTAGATTTCCATAAAATTCCTTTTTACATAGGAAACAAGCCTTAAACATTCATATTATTCACCACCGAGACCCTACTACATAAAGAAAACCATCAACGAGACTATATTCCATGAAGAAATGCTCAACCGAGGCTATATTTCATTAAAAAGTTCACTAATGAATGAGATTCAAGCCATTAACGAGACTAAACCAACGAAATCAAGCAAAACCAACTATACCAGCGAGACTGTGGACAAACGAGAGCAGAGACATTTGTGAGACAAAATCAACCAGTGAGACCAGCAAGACTTCTCTCGCTCTTGCTCCTTCACGTTCCCAGTGTCGTCCAATCTTCCAGCGAGACTTGCCTCCTTCTGCTACTGTCTTTGCTACTACCCGCACTTCTAACTGTTAAAATTTGCATTTCCAACCCGAATTAGAATTTCTTTCCTTCAAAAAACTTGTAGAGAAATGTGTTTTCTAACTTATCTCAAAATTGCAGAGCTTAATTCCTCTTCATTCGACAGATATTCCCAATTTACTTCGCCCTGCTCCAAATTACTTGGGAAATCCGTATCAGTCACTTCTACCTAAAATTAAATATGTTTCTCTTCATATTCAAGTCAATTATCCCATAAGAGTTCTTAAGAATTGAGTTAACTTACTAACCTCAAATTTTCAGCTTCAAATTCGGTCTCTTCAGCTTGCTATTTACCAAACACTAGACTTTGCGCAAACTGCACGATAGCAATCAAACCTTCTATTTCAGCTTCATTTACACCACGAAGCCGCCAAAATTCTACACGAATTTACCCTAGATATCTTATTTTACCTTCCTTCGATGCTCAGCTGAAAGATGGAGTCTGTTTGAGCTTGAAAATGAGAGAAAATCAGTCAGCATCTCCACCACCTAAAGATATATCTCCACCAACTTCCCTTCCACTATCTTTTTTTTTTTCTTTTCTTTTTTTAATTTATTTATTATTTTTCCTTTTTCTTTTCTTTTATCTTTCTTTCTTTTTCTTTCTTTCTTTCTTTCTTTTTAATTTAAAATCCGCTTTTGTGCCCTAATTAATATTTAAAGTCAATTCGAGCTCGATTTCCTCTTAATGACTTAAAAATTCAACTTACCGAAAAAACTTCCAGCTTCCTTCACTTCTTCCTTCAATCTACAAGAGGAAAAACAATTTAGTCCATATCAGTACTATGTACTTAAGTGTAGCTCTTACAAAATGAAAGTAGGGTTTACATATGTACCTTAGTGGAAGGCTTAAACGATTGATAGATACTGAATACTACCTATTCATTTTTTACTCTAAAGGTGAGCTTGAAGGAATTGAATCCTCATTGGAGGTGATGAACGCCTTGTGCCAATATTTTCATTATGGATAAAAAATTAAAAACTAGCATGCTTTTGAGAGGAATTAAGTAGGAAAATACTTTACCTTTGAAGGTTGTCTTCTTGGTAAATTTTCCTACTTATCACAAACTCACAAACACTAATGCCTCCCTTAAACAGAATGTACAGAGAGCTTCTTGGGACACCACCAAGAAAGTCTTCCTTGCTATTCTCGGGAAGAATCAAAAGAATAGTGGGACCTTTAGTTTTGGTGAGGGAATGAGAGATTATAGAGTTCTTCACATAGAACTTTTCTGTGATGCTAGATTAAAACTGAAAATCCCAATTCCTCTTTTTTACGTTGTTATGTGAGAGAAAGAGGGAGATAACTCCCAACTACAGGTAGCGGGAGCTATCTAATTTAATAAAATTTAAAAACTAAATATTAATTTAATAAAATTAAATATGATGTAATAATATTAAATTAATATTAATTTAATTATAATATTATTAAATCATATTTAATATATATAATTAAATAAAATTAATTCATTAACAAAGAATAAATAAATAAATTAAATATCACATATTTAATTTAATTTGAATCATATTCAAATAATGTTCTCTCACATAACCTATAGTTTTAATATAAATCTCCTTCATATTAATTTTACCCTATAGTTTTTATATGAATCTCATTCATATAATAAATATTTAAATCTCATTTAAATATTTATCTCTCTCATAACATAAAGCATAGATTTTTGAATCTCATTCAAAAATAACTTTATATTATAATGTATCTATATACATTATATTAATTGTATCTTATACAATTAATTCCTTATTTAATTTGAGCAATACAAATTAATCCAAAAGAATTGATTCTTATTCAAACCCTTAATGAGCTAGCAAGGGGACCGGCCTATAGATTAGAAGCTCAAATGATATGAGATTAATTAATTAAACTCTTTAATTAAATTGATCAATGTTTATTTACTTCAGGTCACTCCACTAAAGACCTACAATTGCACTCTTTGCACTATAAATATATTTATGTGGCCACAGATAAAACCAATCAATAGTAAGTCGACCCTTCACAAATTACCAATAACTACAGTTAGGTCAAATTATCGTTTTACTACTATAGTTACATCTAACTTCTTAAGTACCACTGATTCCTCTAATGAACAAATAATTTATAATCAAACTATAAACTAACCTCTCTCGGGCCAGTGAGAGGGTGAGGCCTCTTTATTCAAGATCTGAAATCAACCCTTAAGGGAGTAATTTATCTACTTACCCTAAAGATGGGAAGGAGTGAATTTCATCTTGTGAAGATATGTTCCCAGCTCCTTACTAAAAAAAATCTGCAAAAATTCTACAAAATGGTAAGTTTGTTGAGTCGGAGATCTTGCCACTCTCACCCATACATATCAAAGAATTGTCCTCATAAACAGGAGTTCATAACCCACTCAGGATTAAGGCCGAGTCACCTATGGTCATTCTACGAAATGTTACTTTCTTCAATTAACGTACAAAGAGAAATTAAACATTTTGCAGTCCGGTCATATACAAACTCTTTGCATAGGGCACCTCCATTCAAATGTCTCTACATGAAAGATTAGGATCTAATCATTTGTAACACTTTACAACTCTTGTAACAATTACAAAGCGAGTCGTACTTGTATTGTTTCCAGAATAAGACACTCTACTTTATCCCTATACTACGAACCTTTTTGGTTATTACTTAAACATGATTCATCCTCATATGTCAACCACATACATGTTTAAGTTTACATAAAATAACCACAGATATTAGTTTATTGGATTTAGTTAATACAAAAACAAATAAAATGTTTGTAAATCGAATCCTATAAGTGCATGCCATTCTTGGTTTCTTGTCGCTATGAAAAAGTCTAGAAACAAATGTGAAAAACTGGAATTTGGAGAATAGACACGAGAGGTTTTTCTACAGGTGCTGTCATCTTTTGCGCGTCATGGTTTCCCCAATTTTTTTTAGGCGTGAATAATGTGGGATTTGGCTGAAAATTAGAGTTTTGGAGCCCTAATTTGAGATGATCATGACAAAATATTTACCATTAAAATAGGATCTTTAAAATTATTGTTATTGTAATTTTTTTTTTTTTTACTCTAGAAATTTCAAAATCCAATCTATTATTGCTTTTTAATTTAACAATGCATTGGATGTATATATGAAATTATTTTGATATATATATTGCATAAAGTATGTCATATAGATGAAAATCACACCATAGGTTATGCATGTCATGCATCATATTTAAATATAATTGTTATATTTAATGTTTATGAATTTCCCTAAAGTATATGAATGATGAAAATACTATACAGTTTTCATTATTTGTAATATAAGAGTTATATTATATTATTTAATGAAAATTATATGCATGAAAATTAGTATATAGTTTTTATTAAATGCTTAATATAAAAGTTATGGTAGGTATGTTAAAGAGAATAAATATACATGATATTTGAAATTTATTTATTAGATGATAGTTGTTATATTTACTTAATAAACATATAAACATATCATGGAATGAATGTTTTAGGTTTTAATATGGGGTCTTTTCAAATATAGAAAAAATGAAACTATTTACAGACATCGAAAAACAAAAGTGAAAATAGGGCACACACTTTTCCTGCTTCATTTTTTTTGAAAATTCTAAATCTACCATCGTCATTTGAACTTTGCGCGTGAAATCTAAGTGATTACTTCCTCATTTGATCGACAAACTCTTCTTCATCAGCTTCTACATCTTCATCGATCGGTGTTTTAGGTCTGCTTCTTTTCTTCCTCATCATTGGCCACTTCTTTCTTCTTCTTGTTTTTCTTTTTCTTCTTCGTCTTCTTCTCCATTGCCAACCTATTCTTCTTTTTCTTTTTCTTCTCCATCACCAACTGATTCTTCATTTTTTTTCTTCAACTCCATCGTCGGCCAATTCTTCTTTTTCTTCTTCTTCTCCATTGTTGGCCAATTATTCTTTCTTCTTCTTCTTCTTCTTCACAGAAATACGCAGGAAACATTCTTATTATTTTTCTTCTTATTTTTTGCATCATCCTCAGCAATTTTCTTGTTCAATTAATTAGAATTGTTCATCATCTTCTGCAATTTTCAATCGATTATTTTGTGTTTGTGATTTCTAAAATCAAATCAAATTGTATGACAGAAAGTGATAGAGTTCTATCATTGTCTTCCACTGATAGACTGAGAGCAAGAGAGAGAAAGAGTGAGACGAAGAGCGAGAGAGATAAGAGTGATTATGAGTGAGGAAAGGAAGCAAGAGCGAGTGAGAGCGAGAGAACGAAACTTCGACGCGACCAACTCTCTCACTCTGTAAGTCTATTTTTCTTTCCTAATATGGTAGTTTAGGAACTGGGTGGGTACTCTAGACATTTTAATATTAAGAAAGTGGCCAAAGGGACCATTCCTAAAACTACCTAAAGTTTTTCATCTAATTTCCTTTTTATCATTTGTAGTATATCTAAATTTAGATACACAGTTATCCTTAGATTCTTTTGCTAGTCATTCATTATTAGATCATTTTCCACCTGTTTAAAAATTATATTAAAACAAAATGTCATATATGAAACAAAATATCAACAAACACCATCATTGTGATAGACACTAATAGAGTACTATCTATCACTGTTTATCCTACTATTGATCATTAATAATATAACAAGCAAGCAATAATATCTAACATCTAACATTATGCAACTTAGAATAAGGAAGACTAAAGTAGAGCTTTCTTTATATATAACTGGGTTAAAGAGTGATAGACTTCTATCACTGTCTATGTCTATCCCTGATAGACAGCGATAGGCTACTATCTATCACTATTTACCAGGGATAGATAGTGATAGACTTCTATCTATCAATATCAATCCTCATTTTTATTCCAGAATTGATAAGATTTAAAGATATAGACCAAACATAATTTTTTTTTTCAACTCATCATTGTGATAAAGAATGATAGACATTATCTATTAGTGTTTATCCCTGATAGATAGTGAGAGCAAGAGTGAGGAAAAGAGTGAAAGAGAGAAAGAGCGAGAGAGAGAGAGAGAGCGAGAGAGATAAGAGTGATTGTGAGCAAGAGCGAGAGAGCGATAAGAGCAAAACTTCGACGAGATTAACTCTCTCGCTTTTGCTCTCGCTTTTTCTTTTTCTTTTCGTTTTTCTTCAGCGCGAGGGTAATTAAATAGGGTACGGAATGGCCCAATTTTTTGGGTTTTTTTTAAATTTCGCATTGGTTGTAGTGGGCTTGTGGTGCATTGGGTAAATTTTTTTTTTATTTGTGTAAATAGTTTCATTTTTTCTATTTATGATAATTTCTATTTTAATAATTAATTTTTTTAAATAAAGTTTATATAGTTAATGAATTAGAATTAAAATCTATAATTCAGAGTTGCCTGCAAACATAAGGTTCTAATTAAATTTAAATTGTTTAAAATTTGGAAAATTAGACTTTATGTTAAAGTTTTCTAATATGATTAGAAATAGGATAATCTTTTATTATTTTTTTTATAGGATTAAAATAAACAAAATAAAAGATTAATATATAAATTTTTTGCCTATAAGAGACCTTTGTCTAAGAACAGTTCTGTCTAGGATTGAGGTAAATAAGTTGACCGTCAGGGAACACCCCTACTTGGGAACCAACCTGGATAGTAAATTAGTCAAACATTTTATAGCATGCAATAAATTATTAAACTTTATTAAAAGTGTTTTAATTGAGTTTTATCATATGTTGTTAATTATCCAATATAAGAGTTATATTGGGTCAACTTAACAATAGACTTAGATAAATTAATTAGCTGAATTTACCTAAGTAAATTTATAATCCTAAACTCAAACACCTAGTGGGAGGAAAATGATGTATTTGATATGTCAATTTCCAACCACGTTCTTCCTAAAAGTTCACACTGTGAGATCCATGCTCAGTTTAGTGATGTCCTGGGTACATCCTCCCATAGGAAGTTATTTGCATGGGTCAATATCAAAGTGAATGGAGAAAGTGTTTATAATAAGTGAGAGAAAAACGTGTGTCAACACATCCTACAATCTCCTTCATTAGCTTGTAATGTTTTTTTTTTTCTATGCTAGGCCTCGTGGTACCCTTAGAGCATCCCTCTTAGGAAGGTGTTTACATGGAAAATGGACAAAACGAACTCCAGAAATGGATAAGATCGTAATAATTAATTGCACCAATATTGTCCTTCTTGAGGCAAGCTTATTAGGTCAGGATTATGAGATTTAAAATGAAGGGTTACACTTACAAAATATTAAGCAAGTTAATGATTTTTTTAACCAAATCAATGGTAACTAAATATTATAGGAATAAGAGTTATTCTGGTGTAATACTTAGTTGAGAATGTCTCAGTTTAGTGAAGGAATAACTGTACACCCTGAGGTGACATTTATTCTAAATCATTAAAGTGTCATTGCAAAATAATATAAAAACTCTTTTGGACCTGAAGAAGGGACGGCGAGTAGGGCTTGTGCCCATTAGTCTATGTCCTGCCCTATTTAGATTCAAAAATACTATATCTCAGAGAAAGGAAAGGGAAGTGCTTGTTGGTAAGCCTTGAAGGAGTTGTCTCCCCAATTTGTGATATTAGGGTTCATTAATTTTTGCTAAAGCATGAGTGGATTAAAGGGGTTATTCAAAATTATCTAATATAAATAATTTCTTATTTCAGCACTCCATTTATCCAAATGAATAGCTCAATTATTTCTTTACTTGGCGCAAAAAATAAACCGGTGAAAATTACGCTACTTGGAAGAACACGATAAACAATGTCTTGGTCATCGACGACCTCAAATTTGTCCTAACGAAGGAATGTCCTCCAACCCCTGGACCTAATGCGGCACAAAATGTTCGTGACTCCTATGACAACTAGATTAAGGCCAAGGTCCACATTTTGGCAGGCTTGATTGAAGTCTTGGCAAAAAGTATGAGACCATGACCAATGCTCGTGAAATCATGGAGTCACTACGTAATATGTTTGGGCAACCGTCCACACATATCAAGCATGACACTCTCAAGTTCATCTTTAATGCCAAGATGAACGTGGGATCATCTGTTAGGGAACATGTCCTTAACAAGATGGTCTACTTCAATGTGGCAAAAGTGAACGAGGCTGTCATAGACGAGTCCAACCAGGTAAGCTGTATTCTAGAAACTCTACTTGAGAGCTTCCTTTAATTCTGTAAAAATGTTGTGATAAACACGATAGAGTATACCCTTACCACCCTTCTTAACGAGCTACAGACACATGAATCTTTGATGAAAATCAAAGGTAAGAAAGGAGAGGCAAATGTTGCCTTCTCGAACAAAAGTTTCTGTAGAGGTTTGACCTCTAGGGCAAAGTCTGTACCTTCCTCTTCTAGATCAAAGAAGTGGAAGAAGAGGAAAGGTGGAAAGGAGAATAAAGCTACCTCTGCTGCTGCTGCCCGGAAGGGCAAGAAGGTCAAGATTGCAAAGAAAATATGTTTTCATTGCAAGCAAGACGGACACTGGAAACAGAACTGCCCAAAGTATTTGGCAAAAAAGGAAGAAGGCCAAAGAAGATAAATATGATTTACTAGTTTTGGAAACCTGTTTAGTGGAAAAATGACGTTATTTGAAGACACGACTCTGTTGTTAGAGTTCAAAGCATACAAGCAGAAATAATTGGATCTTAAAGACTCTAATTTGGATTAATTTTGAGAATAAAAACATGTTTTTTTTTTAATTAAAAACAAAGACAAAATTTTATATCTTTGAAGCTAAAAAATTCTTCAAATTTGATGATGGAATTTGATCACAAACTTTTCGTGGACCACCACTAGAATCTTCTTTACTATCCTCCAGTCTTAAAACAGATTGTGGGATTAGATTAGTAATGAATTGAGAGGAAATTTGTGTATTGAGAGAGGTTGAGAGTCAAGCATCAAGAAGAAGTTTAATCTCATTAAACCTTCTCTTTTAAAGAGAGTAACATGCAAAGGAGATTTAACTCCAAATTGACACCTAATTTGCACAAAACAAGTGGAATTAGTTCAATTTGTGAAGAATACACCAAGCTCTAAGAGCCTTGGTCACAAAAACACCAAATTTTGGGAACAAATTGGAAAATTCCACTAACCTTGGTCAACATTTGACCTTTTGACTTCAAAAGTAAAAAATTTAATTTTCATTTTATTTTTCAATATTAATTATATATATATAATTTAAATAATAATTAATTCAAAGAATTAATTATATATATATATTAGTTAAACAATTTAATTAATTATAAAATTGAATATCATATATTAAAATTAAAGGAAAATTATTTTAAATGGCAAAACTGCTAAAAAAATGTACAACTAATAGCAAAATACACAGTCTATCGCGATCTACTGCAGATAGACAGTGAAATTTTGACACCTAATTTGCACAAAACAAGTGGAATTAGTTCAATTTATGAACACACCAAGCTCTAAGAGCCTTAGTCACAAAAACACCCTGGGAACAAATTGGAAAATTCCACTAACCTTGGTCAACATTTGACCTTTTGACTTCAAAAGTAAAAAATTCAATTTTTATTTTATTTTTCAATATTAATTATATATATAATTTAAATAATAATTAATTCAAATAATTAATTATATATATATTAGTTAAACAATTTAATTAATTATAAAATTGAATATCATATATTAAAATTAAAGGGAAATTATCTTAAATGGCAAAACTACTATAATTATGTACAACTAATAGCAAAATACATAGTCTATCGCGATCTACCGCAGGTAGACAGTGAAATTTTGCTATATTTGTAAATATTTTGGTTCCTTTTGCTATATTTGAAAGGAGCCCTATATTAAATTACGTAAATCCCAATTTGACTAATCCTGATATGAATTCTTGTTCATATTTAAATATTTCCATCTCTCTCTATTGTTCAAACAATAAGTCATTAAACGTATTTAATGCTTTACTCCCTAAACCAAATTCGAACGCTTCAAATCGCTCATCACACGTTCTAAGATTTGGTCCAATATGAGCTAGCAGGGGGCCTAATGGACCTACAAATCATGAGCTCTAACGATCCGAGATTAATCGGTTAAACTCATTAACCTAGTTAATCAACATTCGTTAAGTACTGAGACACTTTACTAAAGCTCAGTAGTAGCACTCTCGTCATTATAGATATATTTTTGTCCACTTGATATAACAATGATTAGTAAGTCGATCCTTCACAGGTTGTTTGTAATCACAATTGAGTCAAAATTACCATTTTATCCTTGTGATCACTTTTTTGTTTCTTTAGTCCCATTGATCTTCTAATAAACAATTGGTTTATGGTTTAACTAATAAACTAAGTCCCTCTCGGACCAAGGAGAGTGTGGGACTCCTTTTTCAAGACTCAAAGTCAGCACTTAAGGTAACAACCTATCTACTATCCCTAAAACGAGTAAGAATGAATCTTGTCTTGCACCCTACGTCCCCAACTATCTACCTGGTCTTACCTTTAAAATAGGAGGCTTATTGAGCAGTAGACTCAAGCTACTCTCACCTATGTAGATTTAAGGATAATCTCAAATAAATAGGAGTTCATAGTTAGCTTAGGATTAAGAACGAGTTACCTAGGTCATCGATTTGAAATAGTCAGTCTTAACAGTAAATGGGGTTAAAAGGAAAAATGACTACAAATGACTATTTTGTAGTCTGGTCTTATGCAAACTCATTGCATAAGATAAACTCATTGCATAGGATGCCCCCACTTAGGTTGTATCCAATAGTGTTACCAGAATAAGGTACCCAGCTTTATCCATGCATTGTAGACCATTTTGGCTCTTTACTCAAACTTGATCCACTCTTTATGTCTTCACATGAAATTCAAGTATTCATGTTAAAGCTAGGGGTTCTTAGTTTATTGAATTTATGGTTATGAAATGATTATTTGAATAAACCTCAATAATAACTTTATTGAAAGATAGATTATGTTTAAAGTTTACAAACCACGAGCTTTAGGACATAAAACCCAACATGCAAGTTGGAACAGGGAAGGTCGTCTCTATAGTTGTAGTTGGGAGCTTGAAATTATTTTTCAATTCTAAATTTGTTTTCTTAGACAATGTTTATTTTGTTCCTAATTTCAAAATGAACTTAATTTCTGTTGCTTGTTAATTGGAACATAAGTACACCGCTAATTTTATTCGTAATAAAGCATTTATTTCAAAAAAGGGTGTTGAAATTTGTTCTCCAATAAATGAAAATAACTTGTATGTGCTAAGACTGTTAACATCTAAAATGCTCCATAATGTTGAAATGTTCAACACTATAACAACACAAAATAAAAGACAAAAAATTTCTCCAAAACAAAATGTAATGACCCAGTTCCCTAGGACTCGAACTAGGTCGTCACTTGTGCGTGCATGAAATTCAAACGACACACTTTTTCTTTATGGGCAAGAAAACAAGGGAAGTCTTTAAAATAAATAAATAAATAACGAAATTTTTGGTCAATGCCCAATAACCTAGATTTTAAATGGGCACCCTTACAGTTCTAATTTAAAAATAAGATTTCGACATTGATAGGTTCTCAAAGAATCAAGGTTTCGAAGTTCAACGACAATCACATGTGTTAAAAATAAATAGAAGATTACAAAACACGTGCGAAAGCATTCGTCTAGTCCTCGTGACTAAGTCAATGTTTCCTTCCGTCGTTCACCAAAGTATCCTTCCTCTTACTTGAAAAAAACATGATTAAAGGGTGAGTACAAATACTTAGTAAGTAACCCCTACTGGGCTAGGCTAAGCACCCATATCCAAAAGGCACAACATACTAGTGGAACATACGTAAGTAATTTAACTATTGATGGCCATCTAGTGAACGATTTAAGCCATCCCAGCACAATTGCCTTGGAGGCTCACACACGTAGTAAGACACCCGTTAGCACCCAAAACATAGTAGAAAACCCGTGGGTCTCCGATAACATAGTAGGAAACCCATAGGCTTCCGTAAGGAAATCCATCGGCTAGGAAACCCATCGATTTCCCAGTAACATAGCGGTGTTGGGAGGGCAATTGTGACTACTCAGTTGATTTATAACATGTTTCAAAAAGTGACTACTCAGTTGATTTATAACATGTTTCAAAAAGACTTAAATATAAATCATGCAACATATTCCATGGTCCTACACATGATCACATCAAACAATAATAGTGTAGTATGTTCATAATCACATAGCATAAGGGCGACCACAATAACGAGTCTACTTACCTTGGGATTAAATTCTAGTAGCTACCCATGCAGCCAACCCTTAGAAAAACCCTCGAGTTGCAACCTAGACATAAACCCCAATTTAAATTAACTTCTAGGCTTAGCTCCAACCCCAATTAATCAAAATTACTCCATATACTCTTACCCAAAGCATGGCTTAATTCAAAAATGCCTCCAATCAACTCCCACTTTTTAGATCAAGTCCACGATCTACACAAAAAAAAAAAAA
>QLSR01000264.1:948575-981651 GCA_031780015.1 Citrullus colocynthis
AAAAAAAAAAAAAAAAAAAAAAAAAAAAAAAAAAAAAAAAAAAACCAACATTAGAAAACTTGAATCCAAGCAAGAAACTTGCAAAGAAAACCCACAATTTATCCAAAACCACAAATCCGGCGGCAGTGCAACCTATGGCAACCGAGAGGAGCAGAACCCAAGGCAGACCAGCGAGTCGACTGGCGGTGCGGCCGGAAAACCAAGTGTCGACAGGCGCTGCTACACGCGCACAGGACGACAGCGACAGCTATGGGCGTGCAGATGGCGGCGATGGGGCTGTGCGGACGTTGGCGAGGCTACGGCGAGAGAGATAGAGAGAAGAGAGAGGCAGACGAAAGAGAAACAGGGTAGAGAGAGGTGTGCGGCGCTGGCTGGGAAATAAGGAAGAAGATGAGAGTTTTTTTCTTCGCACGTACGAGACCTAATAAATAAGTATATATAAATAATTATTACTTTATTCCTTTTCCTTTTCTAATTCTTTTTTTTTCTCCAATGATACTTAATAAATCTCACATCTCCCAACATCAACAATTCTCCCTAAATAAAAAAAATATAAAAAGATATCTCTTCTCAACTTTCCTAAATTGGATTTGATTTCCTTAATTCCTAAAAGTTAAATTCCAATCGGCTTCCCAGTTAATTTAAGATTTACTTAACCCAATAATAAAATATTACTTCAAAAGTTGGGTTGTCACACAAAATGCCCATTTTTCGCATCTAAGACTAGATCACATAAATCTCAATAAGATTGAGAGGTTGGTCAAGAATGGACTTCTAAAAGAGTTAGAAGAAAATTCTTCACCTGTTTGTGAATCTTGTCTAGAAGAAAAAATAACAAAATGAATTTTTGCTAGAAAAGATCATAGAGCCAAAGAACCTCTAGAACTTATTCATTTAGACCTTTGTGATCCAATAAATGTACAAGCAAAAGGAGGGTTTGAATATTTCATCACCTTTGCAGGTGATTATTCTAGATATGGGTATATCTACCTAATGCAACAGAAGTCTAATACACTTGAAAAGTTCAAGTAGTACAAGGCTAAAGATGAGAATTTATTTAGTAAAACCATAAAAACACTTCGATCAGATCAATTGGAGAGTATTTAGATTTGAGATTCTAGAACTACTTACTAGAACATGGAATCACATCTCAACTCTTAGCACTTGGTACACCTCAACAAAATGGTGTATGATAAAAGAGAGAAACATAACATTCTTAGACATGGTTCGGTCGATGATGAGTTATGCTTCCTTACCTAACTCATTTTGGGGTTATGCAGTAGAGACTGCAACATATCTATTGAACCAAGTTCCATAAAAAGGTGTTTCTGAAACACTTTTTGAATTATTGAGAGATCGTAAAAGTAGTTTACGACATCTCATGATTTAGGGATGTCCAGAACATGTGCTTGTGGCTAACCCAAAAAAATTAGAACCACGTTCCAAATTATGTTTATTTGTAGGCTACTCCAAAGAAACTAGGGGTGGTCTATTTTATGATCCAAGAGAGAATAAAGTATTTGTATCTACAAATGCTACTTTCTTGGAGGAAGACCACATTAGGAAGCATAAACTACGTAGTAAGATCGTATTAAATGAATTATCTAATGAAACTACTGAAACTTCAACCAGATTTGTTGAAGAGCCTAGTACTTCAACAAGAGTTGTTGACATCAATTCATTTATTCAAACACATCCACCTCAAGAGCTAAGGGAGCCTCGACGAAGTGGGAGGGTTATAACCCAACCTGCTCATTATTTGGGTTTAACAGAAACTGAAACCGTCATATTAGATGATGATATTGAGAATCCATTGACCTATAATAAGGCAATGACCGATGTGGACAAAGATGAATGGATTAAAGCCATGAATCTAGAAATGGAGTATGTGTACTTCAAATTTGTCTTGGACCTTGTAGATCAACCTAATGGAGTAAAACCTATAGGTTGCAAATGGATCTACAAGAGAAAAAGAGGTGTAGATGGAAAGGTGCAAACCTCTAAGGCTAGACTAGTGACAAAGGGTTATACCTAGGTAGAGGGAGTGGATTATGATGAAATTTTCTCACCCGTTGCCATGCTGAAGTCTATCTATAGACTCCTGTCCATGGCCACATATTATGATTATGAAATATGGCGAAGGATTGAAGCAAGCATCTTGATCTTGGAACATAAAATTTGATGCAACAATCAAGTTTTATGGTTTTGACCAAAATGTTGATGAGTCTTGTATTTACAAGAAAATCATCAACAGTTCAATAGCTTTCTTAGTTTTGTATGTGGATGATATCCTACTCATTGGGAATGATGTAAGGTTACTAACTAATGTTAAAAAATGGTTGGCTGCTCAAGATTTGGGTGAAGCACAATTTGTTCTAGAGATCTAGATTATTAGGGATTGTAAGAACAAAACGTTTGTCTTGTCTCAAGCATTGTATATTGACAAAATGCTTGTTAGGTTTTCGATGCATAATTCCAAGAAGGATTTATTACCTTTCAAACATGGGATTACTTATCTAAGGAACAATGTCGTAAAACACCTCAAAAAATTGAGGAGATCGGACGGATTTCCTATGCATCTGCAGTGGGTAGCTTAATGTGCATCTACTTGTTACAAGTGCCCTAAGTTGTTGCTAATGAATTTTTATGTTGATAATTTTAGCTCAATTATAAATTGCTATATATATATATATATATATATTAGTTTTGCTTTTATTGGTTATGATCTTTTCCTCTACTTCCAACAAATGGATGAATATAGCATAGCTCTTTATTGGTCGTTCTTTGTACCAGAAATGCTTAACTAATACAAAATTTTATTTGGTAAAGGCCAATTTTGTACTAGAAATGCTTTGAAAGAAGTAGTAAAACTCTTGCCAAAACATACATGACTATAGATAAGAAACTATGATTTGAGTTCCATTTCGTTGTTTAATGAATGAGAACTTTAATATCCTTTTCTAGTTTCGTATGTTTGAGTCCCTATTATGACATCACAATCATTGAGGTTTTGTTTTTATTGTGAGATCTAGTAGATCATCAATAAGTGATTCTCTGGCTATGCATTAAGGTTTGGTTCCATTTAATACGTTTCCAAATGCATATTTGTGGAGTAGCTTAATGTAAATGCCTCACCTCTTTTTTTTCATTGCCAAAAAAATCTTTTCTAATGTGTTAGGATGTGGAGACAAAACTCACTTCATCCAAATGACACCAAATTTAATTTTGGGGAAGAATCACTATTGTTGAGCCATTTGAATCACAAATTACTTCACCCAAAAGAAAGCTTCTGATTGGGCAATTATGGAGTGGAGGTGAGTAAAATTCTAATTTTTTATTGGTAAAAATGGGAGGTGATTTTTCTTTGAAGGGAGAAAATAGAGGCGGTGGATTCATTTATAAAAGAAATCAAGATTGAACGGAAAAAAAAATGAAAGAAAAAAAAGCAAGTGAAGTGAGCAAATTTTGCCAATGAAGAAGAATAAAACCCGAGAACTCCATTGGAGGCTTTTATCTTCAGCATTTTAGAGTGGCAGTGAGTGATTTGAGAAAAATATAGTATGTATTTTTCTTTGGGTGTTCTTCTGGTTATTTATTCCAAGTTACCGAATTGTGGTACTGAATTCAAATAGTTTGTATTAGACTATTTGGGGAGAGATTTGTAGCGTGAGTTTTGATTTCTTTGCAATCTCCATCATAGTAGAACTTGTAGTTGCAAAAGATTAGATGTAGTCCCGAATTTGGAGCGAACCAATATATTTTTCGGTGTCATTCTTTTTTTTCTTCATTATTTGTTATTTTATGATCGATTACGTATTTGGCTCTAACCTGTGAGGTAGGAGTTTGAGATATAATTTAGTTTATTCTGCATTTATTTATATCTCACATAAATTTTCCAACAAGTTTATCAGAGCTATATGGTTCAAGAGTCATGGGATCATTAGAGCAAAAAAGTTTCGAGTGTTTTATAAAATTTGATGGCTATTGGAAGATGCAGGTTAAAGATTTTTTAACTTACAAAAAAATGCACAAGGTATTGAAGGAGAGACCAAAAGGGATATCAGATTGAAGAAGCAGTGACAGTCATCTGAATATGTCATTTGATGAATGTGGCTAGTTTTGTGGAGACTAGTGCAGCAAAATTAATGGAAGCCCTTACAAACAGGTATAAAAAACCATCTACTAATAGTAAGACTTGTCTCCTTAAGAAATATTTCAACACGCAAATGATTGAGAATGTTTCTATTAATTCCTATATTAATGAGGTTACGTCGTTAATTGATCAACTGAAGTTTGTTAAGATAGAATTTACTGATGAAATTTATGTTATTCAGTTGTTAAAATCTTTACCTGATAGTTTGGAAACAATGAAAACGATAGTGTCTAATTCAATTAGTAGAAAATTCTCACAGTCCAGAAATCAATAGGATAAAATACCGAACTCAAATAAATGAAAATGACCAATTCAATTGGTACCATAGACCATCTCTTCCAGATATGAGTTTAGAACAAAGGAATACATATGAACACAAGTCCCGCTTTGACAGTGAATCAATATATGTTTGGAATATCGATAGAGTACCCGAATTCCAAGTAGTCGATATTTTAAATGAAATGCTTATGGCCACATGTGCCTATGAAACATCAGGTTTTACAGACCACGAGGCTATAAAAGATATTGTTTTAGGGTTCACAAGAGCTCTGAAATTATGGTGGGAGCACCTATAATGTTGCAAGTAGCGAAACCATTTTAAACCATAAAACAAAAGTAAAAAAGACCAAGATATTAACAAGCGATGTAATAAACCCAGATACAAAACAACCTTCCACTTCAACATGACAAGTAGAAGTAGAAGAAGAGAAATAAGACGCAGTGGCAACACCCGTCTATGTCATATCAAGTCACTTTCTTAGTGGAACAAACTCCCTAGGAACGAGCAACCATAGAAAAATCCTCAAAAACTTTAAATGCACTTCAATGGGTAATTTCAAATGGTATTATGACATGTTTGTAGGACGAGTATTCACTCAAGAAGACTATAGTCAACAACATTGGAAAGAACAATCTATAAATGGGTTAACCACCTTCATAGCTGAAAGGGTATACACCGCATTAAACAAAAGTTACTATTACAAAGTTCCATGGAACGATATAACTTACGAACAACTGACTTCCATAATCATAGAATGTTCTTTGGATATCTGCAATGAAATTAAAGTCCAAAGCAAAGTCCAAAAGCAAGCAAGCCTACACAAGAGAGAAATGAAAATTTTCTGCTCATACAGATGTGAAAAATTAGAGGAACCAAACTCCTCTAAGAAAAAGATAAAAAGAAGAACTTATCTAAAACCCTACAAAATAATGAAATATTACAAAAGAAAACCATACAAAAAAAAAATATACTTCTCAACAATCAAGGAGGTGTTTTGAGAAAAGACCTTATAAAAAAGAAAAGCCCAAAAGTTATAAGAAAATGGCGAGAAAAGATAAAGAAAAAAATTTCTTGTTATAAAAGTAAAAAAGGACATTATGCTAATAAATGTCCTAATAAAAGAGCCAACGAATTAGAGAATGAAGACAATGAGTCTGAAAGTTCTCTCCCTTACTCTTCTAAAGAAGAATTTCAATTACAAGAACTAGAAGAAGAAATTAGTTCTAATTACTCAAGCATAGAAGAAGAAAAGTCTGAAAAATGAGTAATCTTCTGTGATGGGCATTGTGAGAAATAAATAAACGTTCTCACAAGCGAGTAAGAAATGTTATTCCAAGCTGTAGATCACGTAAATAATGATGATCTAAAAAAGATAATTCTAAAGACCTTGAAAGAATCTTTAGAAGGACCATTAGAAAAACCTCTTCCAAGAAGAAGTAGAGGCAACCCCAAGAACCTAAATGGAAATCCTTCGACAAAAGAAGGAAGAAGAAAATAAAGTAACATTAGAAGATTAACAATTCGAAATCAATTGTCTCAAAAAATGGATAAGCGAAAATAAGTAAGAAATTTTCCAAATCAAACAAGAAATAAATCAATTGAAGTTAAAAGGAAAAAATAGATTTGGAGGAAAACCAAAAGATCTAGAACAAATAAATCAATTCTTAATTAATCAAATTACAAGAATTTATTTTCGAAAGTGGTATTCTTTAGTCACCCTAAAAATCAAAGATTTTAAAATAACATTAAAAGCCCTAATTGATTTAGGAGTTGATCAAAATTGCATACAGTAAGGTTTGATTCCAACAAAGTATTTTTTAAAAAAATGATAGATTCCCTAATTGGAGCCAATAAACAAAGACTTAATATAAAATATAAACTATCGAATGTCCATATTTGCAATGACCAATTTTTTTTTTTTTTTTATAAATTCTTTCCTTCTTGTAAAAGATCTAAAACAAGAATTAATATTAGGAGCACCATCCCTAAGCCACTTATATCCTATCAAAATAACATAAAAAGGTTTAGTAAGCAACATTTATGGTAAAGAAATTGTTTTCAAATTTATCACCCCAATGATCTCACATGACCTGATGGAAATAAACTAATTAAAAAATCAAGACCTAAAAAGAAAGTAAAAACAAATTCAATTTCTTCAAGAAGAAATAAGTTACAAAAGAATTGAAGAAAACCTAAGAGAACCCTCAAATTTGAAACAAAATAAAAGAAATCCAAAGTAAAATAGAAAAGAAATTTGTTCAAGTTTACCCAATGCATTTTGGGAAAGGGAAAAAACACATAGTAAATCTTTTTTATATAAAATAATTCGAAGAATTGGATATCCCCACAAAGGCTATGCCGATTCAAATGAACTCAGAATTGCTAACACATTGCAAAAAAGAAATCCAAGACTTGTTGGACGTCTAATAAGACCATCAAAGTGTCCATGGTCATGTGCCGCCTTACGTAAATAACGCAGCAGAAACAAGATTTACTCAAAAGAATTTCAAATGCCAAAATTATTTTCAAATTTTGATATGAAATCAGGATTTTGGAAAATTCAAATTTCTGAAAAAAATAAATATAAACTGGTTTCAATGTTCCATTCGGACAATACGAATGCAATGTAATCCCTTTTGGGCTAAAAAACACCCCTTCGGAATTTTAAAAAATCATGAATGACATTTTCAATAATTTTCAATACTTTACAATAGTCTATATCGATGATGTTCTAGTTTTTTCTTCAAATATTAATCAACATTTCAAACATATCAATATTTTCATAAATATTATTAAAAGAAATTGTTTGGTAGTCTCTTTACCAAAAATCAAATTATTTGAAACAAAAGTACGATTTGTGGGTTTTGAGATCCATTTAGGTATGATCAAAGCCATTTCAAAGGTGCATAGAGTTCGCCTCAAACTTCCTCGATTAGATTATTGATAAAACCCAACTACAAAGGTTCTTGGGTTGTTTAAACTATGTGTCTGACTTTATCCAAAATCTCAGGCCCATTTGTGAACCCCTTTTTCAATGGATCAAAAAGAATCCACTACCATTGTCAGACAAGCACACTAAAGTTGTCCAAAAGATAAAAGCTTTGGTCAAATCAATTCCCTGTTTGAGTCTTACCAATTCAAAAGTCGAACTTATCGTCAAAACAGATGCCTCTAATATTGGATATAGAGAAATTCTTAAACAGTGTCTAGATAAGACCGAGTCAATAATCCAATTCCACTAAGGAATTTGGAATAAAACCCAAAAAACTTACTCCACAATCAAGAAAGAATTACTAACAATAATACTCTATGTTAAAAAAATTTCAAGGTGAGTTAGTTAATAAACAGTTCACCATTAAAAAAAGTTCTAGGGTATTCAAATTTGTCTTAGAAAAAGATGTTAAAAATCTTGTGTCCAAGCCATTTTGTCATGTTTTGATTTCAAAATTTTGCCTATAAAAGGAAAGCAAAATCCTCTTGCTGATTATTTCTCAAAGAGTTCCTAATTCCTAAACTCTCTTCTCTCTCTAATTCCTCTACTCTTTCTAAAAGAAGGAAATCATGACTGGCGAAAGACATAATTGAGGAAGGAACACCTCCTCTTTCTCAAAGGGTAAAAGTCTAGCCTCCTCAAGCTCAGCACCAGCTCCATTGAATGCTGATCAATACGCCACGAATCTAGGGTTTACTACAGTAACCTAATCTAGAGACAGATTATCCGGTATACGGAATGGATCTCCATTGGAGTCATCAACTCCACCTCTAAGGCCTTTGGTCAGCCTTGTCTGTCCTTCTAGCGGATTAGTTCAATTGAGACCTTCTGTCTCTTCACCTTCAATCCAGGAGTCTTCCACTCCATCACCGTCGACCTATTTTTCAGGCCGTCGTTCCAGAAAAGAGGTTTGTTCCTCGTCCAGAGATAAAAACCTACTTTCAAAAATCCATTATGGTCTATGATCTCATCATAGAACCAGAATATCAAAGTCTCACTCTAGATGAGACTATTTCAAAAATCTTTCTTGAGGGATTCAATTTCATTCCCAGTGACCTCGGAAAAACAAGAAAAGTTTATGAGTTTGTTTTGGTTGAAACCAAGTCAGTCGAGATAACTTATATCCCAGATAAAAAGGATCCATTTAGGATCACTTGTTTCAAATTTAAAATCTTCAAAGCCATAAATCCAACACATTAGGATCAAAGCATGTTCACAGAGAAATCATTTTTAAAACCTTTTGTTCCTCAAACATACTCGTATCAAGATTACATCAAGTCTTGGTATAGAGTTATGTGGTTTTCAAACAGGAACCATTTATGGTTCATTTCCTTTTGCCAGAATGTGCATAAGATCAATTTTTTGCTATGGTTTATTCAATGATGGAATAATTTCGATTAATCGATGATATCCTTCCAACTCCCCTTCAAGAATCATATTTTTATTTTTTCAGAACACTTCAAAAGAACTCATTCTATAATTCAATGAAATTCTACTTATACTTTCAAATTCCATGGATATTCTGCTAAAGTTTCTTTATAGCATCATATCCACAATACAAAATGATTATCAAACAACTCAAAATTAAATGGTGGGATAAATATAATTTCCAACATGCCACCATCAAACAAATGAAGGAGTGGTTCCAGAACGGTTATCTTCAAGATGTAAGCCAAGACAAAATGTCGAGTTCTTAAAAGAAAAATCAAAACTTCTTGCAGTCCTTGCTCAGACCATATCTGATGCAAACTTTCAAAGAATCCTAACAATGACAGCAAGCATAGCATTTACCTCAACAACCTCGCCTATCCAAGAAAAAGAAGATGAAGAAGATCTGTACTATGCCCTAGATGATCCAAATCTCGACTCACAACCTATGTGAGCTCTGAATCCATAAAAATACTTGTTTCGCATAACAAAGGTTGCTCATAAAGGATGCTTCACAAAGAAGTAATTCTGGTATTATTATTATTAAAAAAAAAAAAAAAAAAGTTCATGTATATTCTCATCCCTAATTGTGATTCTATATGTAAACCTTGTAAAGTTTCTAGTTTACACTATAAATACCTTTCTGGCAGTCAAAAAAATCAAAAGAGAATATTTTCGAGTAGCAGCAAGCACGAAGAAAGTCTAAAGCTTGGAGATGAAGATTGTTGTTTCCTCCTTGCGTCTGCTCATTCGTCTGCTCCTAGTTTGGTCGTATCTACAGAATGATGTTGTAAGTCGGAGTTTTGGCCTGCAATCAGTCTAGAGCAAACGAGTACTTTGATGGAGCAATAATTTAGCTGACAAGAACAAGACTTAAAGCATCTTTAATAAAGCCACTTTATTAAAGATAAAGGAAAAGCTACTCAAATATCCGATTTTAAATTATGTGGCCAACAGGATCTTATCCCTTTTTCTTTTCTTATCTTTTCGTATCTTTACTTTTTCTATTTTGTCTTTATAATGTAACTAAATTATTTAGGGTTCTATCCAAATAATTCAACTTTACTATTCTGTCATTTTATCTTTTAGCTTTTCAAAAAGACAGATCTTATCAAGGATCCTGTGCTATCTGATTCGATCTTATCTTTTATAAATGGATCTCCAAACCCAAAATTCTTACTTTGATTTCAAATAATATGATTTTTGGTAGGGAGACTACCAAAGCATATCTCTCCCAGTAGCCAAGAATGGGCACCGCAATATGATAGGAATTTTTGAATCCTCCTCCATGTCCTAGACTACAAAATCTATAGGGGAAAAAAACATGTCAACTTTAACCAAAATATCATCTACAATACCTTTAGGATATGTCAATGATCTATTAGCTAACTATAATAAGATTGTAGTATGTTGTACTTCTCCTATATCTAGCTACCTGCAAACAGATAATGACATTAATTTAATGGAAGCACCTAGATCACATAAAGCTTTATTTACATTCAAAGAGCCTATAGTGTAGGGAATAGTAAAACTCCTTAGATCTTTCAACTTTTGAGTCAATTTTTTCTACAGCACAACACTGAATTCTTTTGCAAGTTGATCATCTCATATTGGCCAAATATTTTTTTCTTAGACAAAATATCCTTCATGTATTTAACATAATTGGGCATTTGTTCAAAGCTTTAGCGAAAGGGATATTGATATGCAATTTCCTAAATATCTATCAAATTTGGAAAATTGAGCATTTATTTTCTTTTTCGGAAACCTTCGAGGATATGGAAGAGTATTAGGAACAAAAAGCATAGAATTAAATGACTTACCTGATGACTCTAGTTCCTTTACATTTGTCTTAACTTTTAACTTTTTATTTCTTAACAATTTCATTAGGCTCCTCTTCTGTGATAGGATCAATAATAGTCTTAATCACTTCCTGTTTAGGTGCCTCATCCTTTTTATCAACCAAGGGTGTGGCCAGCTTTTTCCCACTCTTCAAGGTTGTCTTACATTCCTCCTTTGGATTCTTTTTAGGGGGAACTAGGAAATTTACCTTTTTGCATAGTCTAGAGGCAAGTGACTATTTACTTATTTGCAACTCAATGTTTTGAATTGCATTACCATGACTTTGTACTATATTTTCCAAGGCAGTGATTCTTCCTCTATACTCTTTAATGAACTCAACCATCAAACCTTCCTAGGATGATTTCTTTTCAGTGTGAGAAGGACTTGCAAAAGAAAAACCTAGAGGACCTTGCAAAATATATATATTATTAGAATATGAAAATTAAATTAAATTAATTAATACATTATACCCCAAGTAGGAGAAATCATGAAAATTTCTCTTTGTGCTAACAATAGGAATGTGTTGTAGGGACCCCAAGGTTAGACTGTTGCATGTACTCCATCCACTGAAAAAAAAGTCATCTATGGAGTAACTTATATGACTTCATCAGTGCGTAGACCATAGCTAGCAACAAGTAGAGTATGACCACCAAGGGAGTAAGATATTGCAACTTGTGGCTTGGCACTTCCATTTCTACATTTTACTCTTCTTTTTATCTTGAATATGTATTGAGATCTTGAGATTTAGACACTCTTTATTCTTAATAAAGATATGGTTTCCATTCTTAATAGAGATTTAGACACTCTTTATCCGCTGATTTTCCATCCTCTCAACGTCCGCCGCTTCATTTGTGTTATGCACATCATCAACACATCATATTCACACACACCATCAATGCATCATATTTTCACAGCCACTCCCACCATTCACTTCATCCATTCTCATTTTTAGTTTGTAATTAACTTATTCCTTTAGTTTTATAAAAAATATCCCGGAAGTTATCTTGCGTAAAAATCATTCATTAAGTTCAAGCATAAATTATTAGTCTAAGTTATTATGTTCGAACCTAGTGATTGCCAGGACACTCCAATTAAACTTACACTTGGATTCAATTGGAGAAAACTTATATGCAATTAGGATAATTCAACCCATTAATTTAACACACGCATGACAATCTGTAATACATTTACATTTTTCACAACACTCATCAGATCGGGGTCATGGCCACTCATCCTATTTATTCACTGCCGATTTACGTCGATCTTCCACCGTCGCCATTCGCCGGTCTTCTGAAGCAATGCCACCTGCCATCGATTTTCGTCGTCCCACCGCCTGTTTGTTGTTCAACCGCCGAGACCGTCCTCGCTTTTTAGCCTTGGGAACTCAACGGATTCTGGGTTTCTCGTAAGTGATTTTGGTTTTTGTGGGTTATCTTGGACGGCTATTTAATTTTAGTTTAAGAGTTGGCTTACCCAAGTTGTGTTGTTGTTAGAGTAAAGTTTTGGGACTTTTGGTTCACTGTATAGCAAGCATCAAAGTCTGTTTTCCGCAAGATTTTTGCTTTGGGTTTCTTGACTAAGTTCTCAAGGTGAGTTTCTTTCGGATCAACTCTTAGATTCGGTTCTTTGTTTGGAGTTTTGGTGATAAGTATGTGGCTTTTGGAACTTAGCCAAAGGTTAGGATTAAATTTTGGTTTAATATTTTAGGGCTTGATTCAAGGTCTTATTTAGCAAGGAGGAGGTAGGCCTGCTTGAGCATATTTAATCTTGATATTGAAGTAAGTGGTATACTATCAGTTCGCCTACAAGTCGGTGCCCTAGCCAAGTAATTTATGATAAATTGAATGTATAACTTGAAAGCATGTCATTGATTGATTGGATTATCATGCTAAGCCTTATGATCTTATGGATTGTTATGGGTGTGTTGGATGCGTATGAAATATATAGGCATAAACATGACTTAAGACTCTATTTATGTTTTTTGTATGCTTACTTTGATGGTACGATGACATGATTATGATATGAAACCTTTTGGTTGATGGGTCCATGTTAGATTAAAGGTGTTTGTTATTTTGCTATTGGGTCGTGTACATCTTATGTCTATGAACCTTCAAGTTCACTACTTATGCCTAGAACTGTCCTTTGGTTTACTACTTATGATTGTGACCCTTCGAGATCACTACCCATGTTTGTGTGTCTTTGGGTTCACGACCTATGTTTATGCTTATGTTTATGCTTATATTATGTACATTTGTGCCTATGATAGAGAAATAGCAGATTCACTTAGTTGGCCCGGTAGTGGGTCACTTACTGAGTATCTTTATATTCACTCTTTCCTATGCTACATTTTTAGGTAAAGGCAGGAACAAACAGGCGAATAATAAGAAGAATCTATGATTGCACCAATGGGATCAATCATTACTTTTGCGCATATTTTTCAATGTTTTCCATGTTCTATGTTTTAGTAGTAAAAGCTTAAAATCTTAAGATATTTTGTTTTTCTTTTTTAAACTTATGTTTTTAGGAGACCCATGAAAATCGTTTTATATTCACAAGATAACTATACCGTTTTATATTCACAAGATAACTATTTGAACCGGTTTATTTATTTTAAATAAACTATGACCATTTCACTTTGAATCAAAATTCGTATTTCAAATATATGCATGCATGTAGTAACCTCCTATTAGTAAATGTTAAAAAGTCAGGTCGTTATAATTTTTGTCCAAAATTTCATTTTACACCATTGTATAGTCTATACTGTGATTTATGACCACAGTTTTGATTAACCATGATGTAATGTACATTTTTTGCCACAATTTTAAAAACTCGTAGTCTATAACAACAATGGGGTTTATAAACTTGGTAAAAGAGATACACTTAACCATGGTGCTCATGGTCTTCAGTAAGTGATACTTTAATGATAAACCGTAGTTAACATAGCCATGGTGTAGTATTAATGTTTAAACCATGGTTTTATATACATGTGGTCTTTACTAGGATCTTGGACAATGGGTTTTAATGATCATGGTGTAAAGAAAATATTGACACCATGGTTTTTAAAAATTGTAGTCTATACTATGCTTTTAGACCATGGTTTCATATACATGTGGTCTATACGAGGATCTTGGACCACGAGTGTTAACGACTGTGGCGTAAAGATAAGATTGATACCATGATTTTTAAAACTCGTAGTCCATATTATGCTTTTAGACCATGGTTTTATATACATGTGGTCTATACTAGGATCTTGGACCATGGGTTTTAATGACAGTGGTGTGAAGATATATTGATACTTTTATACCATGGTTTTTAAAACTCATAGTTTATATTATGCTTTTAGACCATGGTTTTTATTAAGGTTAAAAATCACTTTTAGTCCCTAAACTTTCATAAAAGTAACAATTTAGTCTCTCAACTTTGGTTTGTAATTATTTGCTCCAATGTTGTAACAATTTAGCCCCTAAACTTTACTCTGTAGGAATTTAGTTCTTGTACTTTGAAATTTGTAATGATTTAATCTCTATCGTATAAATTAGTATTAAGATTTAATGAGATTTTTTGCATAAATAAACCAATAAACAAATTAGAGACTCAATATTTTTATACAATCCAAAGTCTACATCATAAACTACTAAAAATTGACATCTAATTTTGATGAACTTTTTTACATTAGGGACTAAATTGTTACAAATTTCAAAGTACAAGGATCAAATTGTTACATACTAAAGTTCAAGGACTAAATTGTTACAAAATTGAAAGGACATGGACTAAATCGTTGCAAACCAAAGTTCAAGAACTAAATTGTTACTTTCATAAAAGTTTAGAGACCAAAAGTATGTTTTAACCTTATACTAAACATGGTCTCAAAATGGTTGTATTCATTTTAGACTATGGTTAGTTAAATCTATAGAACATTAGACTATGGTTTTTTTCAAAATGCATTATCTTATCTCTAAATTCGAGTGTAGTGTATAGTACTTTTTGTAGTAGTGATCAAACATTACTCAGTAAATACTTGAAGTAAGACATGAGTGCATCAATAGTATATATGAAAAAAATCAACAATCTAACCGTATGAGCATTATATCGCATATCAATTAAGTTTTAAGTTTATCAATAGTATCAACAATATATCAATACATATCAAACAAATTTCAAGAATGTCAATAGTATATTATTAGTATATCACATATCAATCAATTTGCAAGAATGTCAATAGTATATCGATACCATATTATATATTAAACAACTTTTAATTCTATCAAAAGTATATCAACAGCATATTAGTACACATTAAATAACTTTCAATAATATCAATAGTGTATTAGTAGTATATCACATATCAATCAAGTGTATAAATAGTATACCAACAATATATCAATATATATCAACCAACTTTATAGTATGTCAATAGTATATCATTAATATATCACCTATAAATCAACTTTTCAGAATATCAATAACATATCAATAGCATATCATATATCAAACAACTTTCAAGCATATCAAAAGTATATCAACAGTATATCAGTATATATCAAACAACTTTTAAGAATATCAATAGTGTATCAGTTGTATACCACATATTAATCAACTTTTAAGTGTATCTATAGTATATCACCAGTATATCAACACATATCAAATAACTTTAAAAAATATTAATAACAAATAAGTAGTATATTGCACATATCAATCAACATATTAAGAATATATTAGATATTAAACAACTTTCAAGTCTATCAATACAATGTTGGTAGTATATATCAGATATCAATAAACTTTTAAGTGCTTTTTTGACATTTTACTTTGTTGTCTATGTTGGAATTTTTGTCTCATATATCATAGTTTGTAATCTTGTTAACATTATTATTTATTAATAAAGAGGTATTTTATTCATTTATCAGTCTTGCACAACTTAATCCAACAAACTAAGATCCATAGTTATTTAATGTAACTTGAACAGTATGTGGTGGTCATACAGTTGAATCGTATTCAAGTAATAACCTAAAAGGTATATAGTATATGGACGATAAGGTTGGGTACCTTATCCTGGTAATATTATGGATATAGTCCATTTTGTAAATGTTACAAATATTGTAAGTGTTAGAAACAATTCGATTCAGGTCGTTCATGTAATAAACATGCAAGCAGGGGTATTTTATACAAAGAATTTATATTAAGACTAGACTACGAAATTATTAATCTTTCACATAACACCGTTGATTGAAAATATTAATATTTCATAAGATGACCGTAGGTAATTTAGTCTCAATCTTGAGTGAGTTATGGACTCCTATCTATAAGAGACTGTTCTTTGATTTGTATGGGTGTGAGTGGTCCGAGTTGCCGACTCAATATGTTTACCATTTTAGGGACAGGATTGAGCGGGGAGCTAGGAACGTAACTATAGGAGGTGAAATTTACACCTTCTCGTCTTTAGGGAAAGTAGAGAAGTTGTTCCCTTAAGTGCTAACTTTGGGTCTTGAATAGTAGGTCCGCTTCTCTCTCATTGGCCCAAGAGGGATTTTGTTTATGGTAGGACCATAAACAAGTTGTCTATTATAGGATTAGTGGGACTTAAGGACTAGAGGTATTTATAGGGGTAATTTGACCTAGCTGTAATTATAAACAACTCGTGAAAGATTGACTTATTGGTAACCGTCATATCCATGAACACAGAAATATATCTACAGTGTGAATAGTGTAGCTATGGGTTTTTAGTGGATTGACCCACAATTAATGAATGTTGATTAATTTAATTAAAGAGTTTAATTAATTAATTAATCTCATATCATTGAAGTTTCTAATTTGTAAATCCATTAGATCTCCTTGCTAGCCCCCGAAGAAAAATAGAATCATTAAAGTCTTGGATGAATTTAAATTGTTCAATTCATTTGGGAAATATAATCATTATATGTGATACAATTACTATAATGTATATGAATACGTTATATTATAAAGTTTATTTTGAGTTAGATTCAAAATTAAACATTATTATATGATAAAAATAAAATATTTGACAAATATTAAATAACATAAATTAGATTTATATTAAAACTATAGGTTAAAATTAATACGAATAAGATTAATATTAAAACTATAGGTTATGAGAGGAAAATATGTTTAAAGATGAATTAAATATATGATATTTAAATAATTAAATTTAATAAATTAGATTATTAAATATTATTTAATTAATTTAAATTAAATTTGATTTAATTTATATTAATAATAATAAATAAAAATAACTCCCCATGTGGGGAGTTATTGGGAGTTAGTGGAAGAGGGCTAACACCATTTCCCTTAACTCAACGTGAAATGAAAATGTGAAATGAAAATAGAGTCGAGAGGAAAAACCATTTTTTGGAATCTTTTTCTTCCTCTCTAGTCTTAACTTTCTCATTCTCTCAAGAAATTCTCACGCTCCCTTATACTTCCAAAAGAAATCCCACAAGTCAAGATTCTACTGGCAGAGATACATTAGTGGTAGTCTTCAAAAAATCTTGACAGGAAAATTGCTTGAAGAACGATCTTCAAAAAATGAGTTTTTTTTTTTTTTAAATTACAACATGCTTATCTATTTTCTATTCTTGTTTTTTTCAACGGATATTGAAGCATGAGCGTTCACACGCTTCCGCACATAATTCAATCCCTTAAGTATGTGGGTTGGGCCTTATGTTTGCCATTTTTGCAAACACCAAGTTTTGGTGCTGCGGCCTAGTTATTGTAATGTATTTTTTCTTTTTTGCAAGGAGCCCTGATACATATGTATGGCAGTGAGCTAGCTTTTATATAATGATTTTTTTTTAAAGAGTTAGAGTGAGCATTCTTATGAGTGTGTACATGCATGCATGTATTTGTATATCAATGTGCGTGTATATGAGTATATATGTTTGTATACAATTAATTAATTAATAGGGCGGAGCGAGACAGGGACGAGGAATATATTCTCCATCCCCATCCTCGTTTAGCTTCCTCATTCTCTGTCTAATTGAGTATTTCTAGACCCGTTCGAGGTGGGTCCTTGCATGTTAAATGAATATCTTTATCAATGACTCACGTAAAGCCTACTCTTCGGTTTTAACTTAACATATATTCTTTTTTTCTTCAAGAGGACAAACCCTAATAAGTAAATAAGACCTCAATATATATAGCTTAACCTTCCGAAGATTTTGAAGGAAAAGAAAAAATATTCTCTACAAAAATAGGAAAACAGAACACCAAATATGTACTACACTCTAATAGATATGGAAAAAACTTCCAAGAAAAAGTTGCATGACCCAAAAAATTTCACTTGACATAATGTTCAAGTTTTGCTAATAATAAAATAAGCTTATTATACTGTAATAGCAAACTCCTTCTTTGGCTATTTTTTAAAGCAACATACGATGGTGGATAAAAACCAAATTATATCAAAACAACGACCACAGCCGCAAACCATTAGACTAAGAAACTAAACTAGATCAGAACCACCACCAGACAAAGCAACAATTAACAATCGTTCTCCCCCTTTTGTTTGACTTACAAGTTACAAGTTACAATACAATCAAAATCAATATAGCTATAGAGACCAGGAGAGAGTTAATAAAAACAACAAAATCAAATCATTAGAAACAAGCATACAACCTATAGTAAATAAAATCAATCAAAATCCCCATAATCCTTAAACCCATCAGCAGAAATATGATTTGATCCATCATAGTCCGCATCATATGACACATGCTCAGAGTCTTCTACATTTGCACCTGACGTGAAGGACCCATCTACATGATCAATAGACAACCTCAACAATTAGAACAAAGCATCCACTTCAGCCTTGGTATCAGTACAGTTTTCAATGAGAACTCTTAAAGCTTGGGATTCAAAGGCAAGGACCCGTATGATGTATTTTCCAACATGAGGAGTAATATGGGAAGCTTCACCCCCACACGTCAACTTCATTAATAGGCAAAATCTCCTTGAAAGAATGATTCCAAATTAAAAATGGCTAACGACTATTCCTTTTCTCTCTTAGTTTAAAACAACTCTTTGTAATTGACTCTTATAACATATAAAAAAGATCAGAATTAGAAGCAGAGAGAAAACAACTTGTAAAGAAACTTATCTTCTAATCTCCAAGAAAGCTCCGCTTCCCGTGGATGTAGGCTGATTTTAGCCGAACCACGTTAACTTTGTCTTGATTCTTCTTCTTCTTCTTCTTCCTTGATTTCTTTAAGTTGTGTGTGTATGTTTCAATTTATCAATGACCGACTCTAGAGAGAGAAGTAAAGAGAGAGAGATCATTTTTCTCCAAATCAAAAGAAAACTAAAGTGAAAGAAAGAGGAGCTTACCCTCGTTGTCTGCATCTCATTTACATGGAGAGAGGTCAGCTACACGTGGAGGATTTTCCTTTTCTGGATCTTTTGGGCTCAATCTTCTACCTGTCGTTTCCTTTTTATCTGGGCCTTCACCTCGCGAACAAAGTAGAAGCCCAAAAAAACTGGTGTCAAAGAAGATTATCAAGAAACAGATTCTTGGAGCATCAAGATTCAAAATTAAACAGAGAAATGTCAGCAGTCAGATTTGAAATTGAAAATTTTGATGGAAAGGGTGATTTTAGTCTTTGGAAGGCCAAAATTAAGGCAAGTCTTGGTCAATAGAAGGCTCACAAGGCTCTTTTGGATCCATCGATTCTACCCAACACAATCACAACTCAAGAAAAAAAAGATATGGAGTTGGCAGTTTATGGTACACTTGTATTAAACCTAAGTGACAGTGTACTAAGGTAGGTTATAGATCAAGAGACAACATATAAAATGTGGACTAAATTGGAGAGTGTTTTTGCAACAAAGGATCTTCCGAATAAAATGTTCGTAAGGGAAAAGTTTTTCACATTTAAGATGGATGCCTCCAAAACCCTTTCAGGAAACTTAGATGAATACAAGAAGGTAGTTTCTGAGTTCAAAAATCTTGGAGATAAATTAGGTGATGATAATGAAGCCTATGTTCTTTTGAACTCGCTACCAGATACCTATAAGGATGTGAAGAATGCTTTGAAATATGGTAGAGACACGATTACAACTGATGCTATTATTTCAACATTAAGAACAAAAGACTTGGGGCTTAAAGTCACCAAAAGGGAACAACCAAATGCAAAAGGACTGTTTGCTAAAGGGAAGAACAAACCAAATCAATCCAAAGGAGGAAAACAACAAACAAATGAGGAACATAGACCTAAGACTAAACTGAGATGCAACTACTGTAAGAAGAAAGGTCATCTAATGAGGGATTGCTATAGCCTAAAGAGGAAAAATCAAGAGAAGGAGAAAGACTCCAAGAACAAACAACCAGAAGCCTCTATAGTAGAAGGCTCATACATCGACTCTGATGCCCTAGCTACAACTTAAGACAAAGCCAACCAAATGAGTCCGCTAGGGAAGCATGATTGGGTTCTAGACTCCAGGTGTACCTATCACATGACCCCTTTTAAACCTTGATTCAACACCTACAAAGAAATTGATGGAGAGTTGGTGTACATGGGAAATAATGAAGCTTGTAAGATCAAGGGACTAGGTTCGATTTCACTAGAGCTAACAGATGGGACAATGAAGCTTCTAAGGAATGCGAGGCATGTACCATTGCTAAAAAGGAATCTGATTTTCTTAGGCATGTTAGACTCCTTTGGGTGTGAATACAAGGGAAAGGGAGGTACCCTAGAAGTGATTAAGGATTCTAAAGTGGTCATGGTTGGGGAAAAGGTGAATGACTTGTTTGTAGTTGAGGGAGTAGAAATGGGAAATGTGCTTACACAGTGGATAAAACAACCTTAACAGAAGCTGATTTGTGGTACAAAAGGCTCTCTCACATCAGTCTTAAAGGCATGCAAGCAATATCAAATCAAGGTATCTTACCTAAATACGTCAATGAACATCTCTCATTTTGTGAGTACTGTGTTTTTGGTAAAGTTACAAGACATAACCTCACCAAAGCTCAGCACACTACCAAAGGTATTTTAGACTACATACACTCAAATCTGTGGGGACCAGCCGTAACACCAAGCCTAAGTGGTTCAAGGTATTTTCTATCCTTAATCAATGATTATTCTTGGAAAAGTTGGATATACTTCCTAAAAACTAAAGACCAAGTGTTCAACAAATTTAAAGATTGGAAGACTTTAGTGGAAACTCAAACCAATGGGAAGATAAAATATCTTAGAAAAGATAATGGCGTGGAGTTCTATGGTGAAGAGTTTAATAAGTTTTATAGTGATAATGGTATTACTAGACACAGAACTGTTAGATATACTCCCCAACAGAATGGCTGAGAGACGTAACAGAACAATAATAGAAAGAGTAAGGTGCTTGTTGTCTGATGCTAACCTAGGTGAGAACTATTGGGCAAGGCAGCAGCTTACACTATCTACACCTTAAATAGGTGTCCTCAAACCTCATTAAAACTACTAACCCCTAAAGAAAAATGGTCTAAACATCCAAACATCCACCTAACATAGATAACCTAAAGGCTTTTGGTTGTGTTGCCTATGTCCACCAGAATTAGGGGAAGCTTAAGGCTAGAGCAGCTAAGTGTATGTTGGCTTCCTAGAAGGAGCTAAAGGCTTTAAGCTGTGGCATCCCATTGAAAGGAAATTCATTGTGAGCAGGGATGTCACATTCAGAGAAGATGAGATGTTCATGCATAAAGACGGAAAGATAGAGGATAAGGCAGAGACTTCTAATTCCAAAATTGAGGTGGAGAAAACATCTAGACCACCATTTGAACCTATCAGTCAAGGTAAGCCAAAAGATGAGGGAGAAACATCTATGGAACAACTTGAAAATGATCTTTTGGATCCACAACCAGATTTAAGTCAGTACTCAGAGATAATGTATAAATGAGCATGCAGCGGAAGTTTTCACTTTAAGATGCTCAATTTAGAGGATTAAACATGTAATTAAAAAGAAAAACCAAAGTTTCAAGAACACTTACCCTTGAAGCTTCAAATTCTCCTTCAATTCTTGATGAATTTCAGCATCACTTGGTTGTAGACCACCACAAGAGTCTTCTCTACTATTCACTAGGCTTAGATTGGATGAGAACACTTGCCCTTGAAGCTCCAAATTCTCCTTCAATTCTTGATGAATTTTAGCGCCACTTGGTTGTAGACCGCCACAAGAGTCTTCTCTACTATTCTCTAGGCTTAGATTGTATGGTGGGATCCAAAATTTGTGTTGAATTTGAGAAGGAATGAAGGTTGGGAAGAAGATGAACAATGGATGAAATTTTGCAAAATTAACCGTTAATTACACAAAATTCTTAACCATTTTTATGCCAAAATAGTTAATTTGTTGGTTAATTGTGAAGAAAACAACCAAGCTCCTAGCTTAGTTAATGGGAAAATCCAATCTTCAAAGATCAATTTTAAAATCAAATTTTCAATGAATTTCCAAAAATTGAATTAAAATTGATTTTTAATTTCAAAAAAATAATTCATTAAATAATAAAAATAATTTAATAGTTAATTAATTAAAAATAATATTATTTTATTATTTAATATTAAAATAATATTATTTTTCCCACTTGTCCCGATTTTTCTAAAAAAAACCGATATGAATCCCTATTCATATGATTAATATTTAAATCATATTTAAATATTATAATTAACAATATTTAAATCATATTTAAATATTATAATTAATTCTATTTGTCCGTTTAATTCGTAATTAAACGTCAATATAACGTATATATTTGACTTTCATTCCTTAAGCCAAGATTTGAACGGTTCAAACTCATTCACCACACTATTCAAGATCTGGGAACAGCACTTAAGAGAACAACCTCTCTACTATCCCTAGTTGGGTAGGAGTGAATTTCGTCTTGCAAAGTTTATGTTCCTAGCTATCTACCCGGTCTTATCCCTGAAATGGGAGGAATGTTGAGCAGCGCTATTGAGCTTACTCTCACCTATGCAGATCAAAGGATAATTCTGAATAAACAGGAGTTCATAGATAGCTCAAGATTCAGATGAAGTTATCTAGGTCATAGATAAGTGAAATTAATCAGTGTTAATCGTAAACGGTGTTAATACGTAACAGCGATTATTTCAGGGTCAGTCTTACACAATCTTATTATGTAAAATACCCTTGCTCACATGTCTCTACATGAACAAATCAGGATCACTTCATTTATGATACCTTACAACATTTGTAACAATCATGAAGCAGACTGTATTCAATAGTGTCTCCAAGAAGAGGTACCCAACTTGATCCTGTTTATGTCTCCACATAAAAGTCCAAGTACTCATGATAGTAGCCAAGGGTTCGTAGTTTAATTGGATTTAGAGTTAATAAACAATGAATTCACTTGAATAACTTCATATGTACTAAAATTCACTTATATACAAAAACTACGAGTTTTAGGACATACAACCCAACAGGAGAGTCATAGTACCTCCAACCAGATATGCTGACACTAATTACATAAATTTAGTGTTGAGTGCAAAAGTAGCTCCTAGTGATCAAGAACCTATTACCTTTCGAAGAAGCAATAAGTGGTCAAGATACAATTCAGTGGATTGAGGCCATGAATGAGCAAATACATTCATTAAGTGTGAATGAGACCTAGTCCCTAGCAACATTACCTAAAGGGTGTAAACCAATTTCCTCAAAGTGGATCTACAAACTAAAGGAAGGAATCACTAAAGATCATCCTACTAGGTACAAGGCAAGACTAGTAGCTAAGGGTTTCGCTCAAAGGTAGGGTATAGACTACTCTGAGATTTTCTCTCCTGTTGTGAAACAAACCTCAATCAGGCTTCTCTTATCCTTGGTAGCTCAAAACAACCTAGAGTTGGACCAGCTTGATGTAAAAACAACTTTTCTTCATATGGAACAACCCAGGGGATATGAGGTAAAGGGAAAGGAGAATTTATACTGCCTGCTAAACAAATCCATATATGGGCTTAAGTAGTCACCTAGATGCTAGTATAGAAGATTTAATGACTACCTTGTAAGTATGGATTTCAAAAGAAGGTCCTATGACATGTGTGTCTATGTGAATCAAACCTCATTCAAAGACAAAATATGTCTTCTACTATATGTAGATGATATGCTATTGACAGGAAGTTCTAAGAAAGATCTCTCTCATGTTAAAATCCTTTTAAATAAAGAGTTTGACATGAAAGACTTAGGAAAATCTAAAAGGATACTAGGCATAGATATCACAAGGAGCAGGGACCAGGACTACCTCACCATAAGTCAAGCTTCCAACTATGAAAAATTAATCAAAAGGTTCAATCTAAGTCAGGAAAAGCTAGTAACTATCCCTATTGCTCAGTACTTCAAACTCTCACTAGCTAACTCACCTAATAATACTGACCTAGAGCATAAGCAACAAATGGAAAAGGTCCCCTATAGTCAAGCAGTGGTGAGTTTGATGTACCTAATGATCTCTACAAGACCCGACCTATCTTACTCTACAAGACAAATCATGCGAGGGAAACAAATAAGATTGATGGCGTAGAATTCAACATGTCAAAGCACTTAAATGAAAAGAAGTTATCCAAAGTCAGATGTCATTTAGTGCCAATTTGATACGACATATGAGCTAACGATTGAGATATACTAGAACCATAATGGAAGGACACTAGTTTACAAATTTAGTAAAGAATGATGTATTTAACACTGAGATCGGTGGCGACTAGTTGTCCTTTCTTTGGTCAACGACACTTATGAACACCTCTAGTGAGTTTAATAACAAACTCTATTACATGAGTTTAATAACAGACATGGAATCTTCCCTTTTCAATGACTGATTTCTAACAAATGAAAAGTAGTGAGTAGGTGTGCATAATAGATGTTTACAAATATTGGCACTTATATTTATATTTTTTTACATTGATTTAATCAATGTATGAGCCCATTGGTTTGGGCATTTGTTCTGTAAGTCCTGGTCGTTCGTGGTGAAGTGTTTGCTGTGAAAAGATAAAAAATGGTGATGAAAGACGGATTTTGAAGTGCAGACTCAATAGCTTCTGTGTAGATTTCTGTCCTCTGTCATCTTGAGGGCATCAATAAAAGCATCTGACTATTGTCCGTCATTGTTTATGGGTCATGGAAAGCTTGTAGCAGTTTTGTAGCAGTTTTCTTCAAGCATGAAAATGGCAGTTTTCTTCCACTTTTTTAAGGCAGTTTTTTGTATTTTTAAAGTTTTTATTAGAGTGCCAATATTTGGCCTATTATTGCTATAATATAGTTTTACTATGCATGAGATGTATGTTTAATTATATTAATTATATGTTGCATAAAGTATGACATATAATTTAAAATCTCACCTTAGGTTAAACATATTCATGCGTCATATCTTAATATAAATGTTATATTATATGATTGCATATTAATTAAGCATGTCATCCATCATTTTAATATAAGTGTCATATTATTTGATAGCATGTTTATTGTATTCATTAGTATTAATATAAAAGTTATACTAATTACTGAAAAGGCATGGTCCATGCATGATTATACTATATAGTTTACATGATTATAATATTTAAGTGTTATATTATATGTTTTAATGTATGATTAAAAGCATGTCTGCTATATAGTTTTTCATTAACATTAATATAAGAGTTATACCATGAATGTTAATGAAATTTGATGTGCATGAAATATGGTTTTATTAATTAGTTTATAATTGTTATATTCATTTAATAATACCATGAGATGCACATATCATAAGATTGCATGCTAGCCTAATGCGATGAGGATAAGACTAATTAATTTGTTTTAAATGGTTTAAAATTTTATTAATTAATCTTGAATTTTATTTCTAATGAGATTAGATGTAAAATAAATCTTTTATTTTGTTTTAATAGGATTAAAATGAGAAAATAAAAGATTAATTGTAAATTTTTTGCCTATAAGGGACCTTTGCCTAAGGAATGTTTTACTAAGGCTAGGGTATTTAAGCAGACGGAAACGGAACACCCCTACATGGAACCGACTTAGAAGGTGAATCAGTCAAATGTTTTATAAGCATGCAATAGATGATTAGAATTTATTAAAGTGTATGATAAATGATAATCATTCATTATTAAACTATCCAATATAAGAGTTATATTGGGCAAATTTAACAACACTTAGATAAATTTTTTAGCCTAATTTACCTAAGTAATGAACCCTAAATTTCAGAACACTTAGTGGGAGGAAATAGACGTATATGATATGTCATTTTTTTTTCACATTTCTCCCTTAATGTTCACACCGTGAGATTTATGCTCGACTTCGTGCACCTTAGGAGTGTCCTCCCTTAGGAAGATGTTTGCATAGGTCAATATCAAGGTGAATGGAGAAAGTGTTTATAGTAAGTGGAAGAGGGACATGTGTCAACACATCCTATGGTTTCCTTCATTGGTTTGCTAGATAAATTTCATGCTTGACCTCGTGACATCTTTGGAATGTCCTCCCTTTGGAAGGTATTTACATGAAATCTATATCAAACTTCAGTAATGGATATGACCGCTTTAGTTTTTCCCCAATTAGTATTTCCCTTCGGTTGGCTCATTGGGGCAAACCTCTAGTGTCACACCCCCTCATAGATTACCCTTTTTAACCTGGAAGAAGATGTGAGGACAGTAAACTTTACCCCTCTTGTGAAGCTCACCGCCCACCTATACCTGACTAACCTGCTTGAAAAGTGGTATGTGTAATGAGATGCCCTGACGACAGGAAGGTAGAATTGGCTATGTTTCTGCTCCAAAAAGGGGCGGAATATTGGTGGAGAGTATTGGAAAGCAGGAGGGGAGGAACAGAAGACATAAGTTGGGACGAGTTTAAGAAAGCGTTCCAATATAAGTATTTCCAAAAGCAATCTGTGATGCCAAACAGAATGAACTCTTTAAGCTAGTGCAAGGGTCAATGACGGTGGCAGAGTACGAAAAGAAATATACTGAGCTATCTAAGTATGCCATCACCATTGTAGCTGATGAGGTCAATCGGTGTAAGAGATTTGAAGAATGATTGCGGGAGAAAATTCTTACTCCCGTGACTATCAGTGCAGAACGGGTAGACTTCTCTAAGTTAGTAGAAGCAGTTATGCGTGTTGAATGAAATCTCGCTAAAAGAAAGATGGAGGGTGAATCAGTTAGAAGTGGACGTGCATTCCACTCCACTAGTGTTATTCAGGATTAGTCTGGCAGAAGCAGTAGTAGAAGATTTGTACCAGGCGTGTCAAGTAAAGGGAACTTCAAATTTTGATCAAGTGGACAGGCTACCTCCAAGGCTAGTATAGGGGGAAGTATGCAGAGGTAGAGACTAAGAAGTTCCAGTGGTCCTGTAGAATCTGTGGAAGGTTCACAGAGTGGACAACCAGGCGAGTCCACAGCTAGTTCGACGAGGAAACCATTATGTCCCACATGTGGGAAATATCATTGGAGACAGTGTATGAGTTGAACCAACATATGTTATAACTGTGGGTAGTTAAGTTAAATCAAGTTTTCAATAGGTTAGTTAGGTATAGGTGGGCGGTGAGCTTCATAAGAGGGGTGAAATTTATGTCCTCACATCTTCTTTCAGGTTAAAAAGGGTAATCTGGGAGGGCGTGTGTGTCACACCCCCTCCCGGATCGCCTACATAACCTGAAAGGGGATGTGAGGACAGCATACATCACCCCTCTTGTGACGTATACCATCCATTTCTACACACTTATCCTGTACTGTTCACAACATATATATCACTCCTTCATACATTTTAACTGTAACATATAGGAAATTATGTACACATCGATAATTCAAATTTACACTCATTTCATAAACCCTTATACAAAATCATATTTCAACTCCCAGTAAATGTACAACTAGGTCTACATGCAACCTATATAAGTTTTACATACATGCAACACGTTAAAACAGGACAAAATTTTGAAAACTCGAAGCTTAAGCAGGGCAAGTTGGAGTAGGCAAAACACCAGGAACGTCCTTACTACCTGGAGGGGAAAGAAAAAAATTTGAAAACATAAGCTAACAGCCCAGTGAGTGACTAATTTTTAACAAACTAATTTAGTTCGAAAATCATCAGGATTTAAACAATTTCTGACAACATGAGTAAAACATAGAATCATTTCATTTTCATTGATTAAATCACGTTTTAATGCCCTTATCAAATCATACATGGTTTTTCAACAATTTGTAAATAAAACAGTACGGTTACAATACTTTTCCTTAGTTGAGGTGGAGCAAAACTCAACGCCCCAACGTCGAAAACAAATAAGGCTTGATGCGGAGCAGAACTCAACGCACCAGCATATAACCTCTATGTGCACATAGGAATATGGCGGGTTGCCCAAGTACCTTCTCCATGTCCTTCAGTACTGGGTCCCGGGGAAACGCACGTGCCTTCTCCATGTCCTTCAGCACCGAGTCTCCTCTAAAACATTTTTCTTTTAAGGAATGTAATACTTTATACAAAACAGTTCATAGTCAAATCTTTCATGAGAAAACAGGACAATTCATAAATCAATAACATTTCATAAACATACTTTTCCATATCGTTTAGCAAAACATAAATAAATTAGAAAACCAAACTGACATGTACAATGGAATCGTTGAAACAAGAAAAGAAGTGTCACTCACAGCTCTTTCTAGGCCTTGATTGGATTATACGCCTTTCCTATCTCCTCTTGGCCTAAAATAAACATTTTTCCTTACATTACGCTTCTTTTATTTGATCGTTTAGTTTGCATAATTAAACTCAAATCATGATTCATCACCGAGCCTCCCCTTTTTCCAAAGTAAACTTAATAAGCAAGACTACTAACGAAGCTCCCACATTCCAGTGAGATTACTAGCGATACTACCAATAGGACACGATACTAGCAACACAAGGATAAGCGAGACTAGCGTGATTTACCTAACGAGCGATACCTAGCGAGAGTCAGCGAGATTTGAGAGACAAAAAGCTCTTCTATACCACCAGCGAGATTTGTCTCGCTACTCACTCTTCAATTCTCAGGGATATCAGCTTCCTAGCGACACCCGACAGCAGAGTTTCCTCATTTCCTATTGTTCTCACTTCTGTCGATTAAAAGGCATATTTCCAACCAAATTTAGAACTTCTTTCCTTCTACAAACTTGTAGAGAAATATGTTTTCTAACTTATCTCAAATTTTCATAGCTTAACTTGTATTTGTTCGTCAAATATTGCAAGATTTTTCCGCACTACTATAGATTGCACAGAAATTCCTTATCAGTCACTTCCAGCTAAGAGTTTACATGTTTCTATTACATTTCAACTCAAACATCCTTCATAAAAGTTTGTGCGTCCACAAATAACGTGCTGTTTCAGCTTAGATTTCAATACCAAAACGAGTAGACTTCTATCCAAAATCCACAAGAACACCTTCTTCTGCTTCTCTTGTAGTTTGTCTGAAAAATGGAACCGACTTAAGTTTTCGAAAATGTCTAAAAATGATAAAATATTCCATTTACTCACCTATATATATTGCCGACTTAACTTTCTTATGCATGCTGGCGAGCGAGGGTTTCCTTTCTCAATTCAAGGTAAGGCATTCAACACAACCTACTATCAACACCCTCAGCAGACAACCAACCTCAACGCATGGTGCCCTCAACGCCTCCTACCTTTAACGCATACAACTCAATCAGTTATATCCGTCTCCAACGCATGGAGACCTTAACGCATGCAACCTTACCAACGCATGGTAGTTCAAAAACATTTCTTTCCCCGCCAATGATCAATTTCTCTTCCAACGCAAGTGACTGCTCAGCTCATAACTCTTCGTGATTTTTCACCTTCAATGCATGGTCACTCAAAAGAACAATGCTCTTCTTTGCTTTCATCAACGCATAGTTTTAGCCCATGCTTAACTCTTCCACTCTCGGCTACTTTTCTCTAACAACGCATGGCCACATTACACTTGCCTTGTCCCAACACTTAGTATCATAAGCCAGTGCTTATAGTGTGACATCTAGGATCTAAACTGGAGGGTCACACTCAAAAGAAATTATTAAGCAAGTTAATGGCTTCTTGGCCAAATAAATGGTAACTAATTATTATAAGAATAAGAATTATTCTGGTGTAACAATTGGTTGAGAATGCCTCAATAAGAATAGCTGACAACCCTTCGATGATGCTTGTTCTAACTCACTAGAGTATCATAATAATAAAAATTCTGAATTAATATGAATAAGATGAAGAAGTTAGTCTGTTGGGGTTGATGCCCTAAATCTCGTGGTCTTGTAGTTTAAAAGTTTTATTTGTATAAACAGATTATTTATTTAATAAAATAAATGTTATTTTATTCGATATTTAGTTGTATTAACCCAAAACCAATAAACTAAGATCTAAGGTTATTACCTGTAATTTAAACATGTATATGGAGATCCAGGGTGGTCAGTTTGCCGACTCAATATGTCTACCATTTTGGGTATTCATCTGATTGGGAGCTGAGAACGTAGCTGCACAAGAAGAAATTCACTCCTTCCCTACTGTTAGGGAAAGTAGAGAAATTGCTCCCTTAAGGGCTGATTCCTAAGCTTGAACAATGTGGCGCCACACCCTCTCTTGGCCTGAGAGGGGTTCGGTTATAGTTGGACTATAACTAATTGTTCATTAGAGGAATTAGTGGTACTTAAGGAGTTAAATGTAACTACAAGGGTAAAATGGTAATTTTGACCTAGTTGTACTTATGAGTAGTTTGTGAAGGGTCAATACACTGTTGATTGGTTATAAATGTCCTAGGTTGCGGCGTTTTATTTCTCATCGCAACAGGATGTGACGTTTGACTGATTCGATACATCTTGCGACACTTTCTTTTAAGTGACAAATGTTTGTGACGAGTTGCTTTAGTTGCTAAAGCATTTTTCGATGAAATAATATATTTAGCGAGGTACTATTTTCATCGCTAAACACTAGATTTTTCAAAAATATATTGCAGTGGAACAATACAATAAGTTTAAGAACCAATAAATTGTAAAATAATATCTTTTTCATTTGGATGGAGGGTAAAAAGGAGAATTCATACAAAAAATGGTGCCACGTGAAACTAAGTAAAGTCACGTTTTATGGCAATTATTAAAAAAGTTAAATAAATAAATAATTTAAAAGTACTAACGTTATAATAATTTTGCATCCTCCAAAAAATATATATAATTTTGATTGTAAGACAAAATCTATGTTCCTTGCACCTACCAAAGTTCCAAACCAAAATCTAACCATGGAACTAAAACGGTCCAATATTAACCTAAAATACCAACCTTACATATCATTTTATTTCCGTACAAAAATTTGGAAATAGAAATTTTTAAATCAATCTAGAGGAAAAAAAAAAAAAACATAAGCTCATTATTGTTGAACTATATTTATATTGGTCCATATATTTATTTATTAATCTATTTAAATGTAACATCATGTAAAATTATTAGTCGTAAAGTACCAAATTAAAGTATCAATCATTGTTTCAGTAATGTTCCATGTATTATTTTCAACATTAAATCATTCTATCTCTGTATTCGTTGTACTAAAAAAAATTAAATTAATAGATTTGTTTTAAAAAAAAGTATATTAACTATTTTTTCTTTAAGTTCAGTTTTTAACTATTTATAATATATAAATGCAAGCATTTAATATCTAGGGAAGAAAATAAAATTTTATCTCTGAACTTAATGGATTAAATTTTTTGTGATTTAAAACTTTCTAGCTTTGCTTCATCAATTCAACCACAAGCCATTATTACAAATTTTATCATATTTAATGTTTATTTATTTCGTTGACTAATTTGACAAAAAAGCAAGTTAAAATTTCCCAAAACTCAATGAAACAATAAAGAAATCTTTTTACGTACAAATTTAAAGGTTAAACTCAGTTGGTGTGTCTTTACACACCAACAAATTTCAACAAAATTTTAAGTATATCATCAATTTTATACCAAACATCTGATTATAAATTTATTAATATTTTTATTATTATTATATTAGTACAATAGAGATAGAGAATTTGAACCAATAAACTATAAGCTCTGGTTCCCTAACACACATTCATGTATAGTAGTTGAGTTTTGATGATATAAAAATTGCTTTTAAAAGAAAAAATTTAATATTAAACTAATTTGAGTGATTAAAAAAAGCATATTTTAGAGTGATTTTAAAAATAAAAAAAGTGATTTTGACAATTTTAAAATCCCTCTCAAATATACACTAAATCATTTATCATTTACTTTTTAGAAGTGCCTAATAAGTTTCCAAACTTTCAATTTTATGTTTAATAAGTCTTTGATCTTTCAATTTTGTTTTTAAGGTCCTTCACCTATTCAATAATTTTCAAAATTCACCAAGCTAAGTTAATACAAATTCCAATTTGACGTTGTGAGTTTAGTGTTTGTTTTACTTAATTTGACATTTTTAAAATTCAAGAACATGTTATACAGAAAATTGAAAGTTTAAGGGTTTAGAGTTTATATATATATATATATATATATATATAAAATAAGCCCTTACCATAAGTATATATATTTTAAAGTTCGAGAATCTATTATAAAAGTTTAGACACTAACATTATAAATAACCAATATTTTGTGTAAAAAATATCCTTGAACTTTTAAAAGTTTCAAAAATGTCCTTAAACTAAAAAACGTTTTAAAGAAAAAAATACTCTTATTACTAATATATGAACAAAAACGGTTAATACCTTCATATATATATATTTTTTTTTAATCTCCTACTTCAAATCTATATTAACTATAACAAGAAGCAAGAGAATAATGAAAGCACCAACGAATTTTAGGACTTAAATGTTTTAACAGCATTGTATGTTAGTAGTCGAGCATGTGCATTAATAGCCAAATGAACCTTCAAATATCTCCATAATGGTATGATGATATTATCTATTTTTGGTATAAAACTTCAAGACTTCATTTTTAGTTTCACTTTAAAAGGTAGTGAACATAATTGTCTTTACTTATATGCTCAAGACCATTTCCTTATCTAACCAATGGGGGAGTAAATGAGGTGATAAATTGGTAGGTTTTTTGAGCGATGAGCGGCAAAAACAACCCACCTAACTCAACTCAACTAAGGGGCCAAATGCTCCCTCAAATTTTATTTTTAAATTTCTGTATTTTATTCCTCATCACGTGATCATATGAATATTTTAAAACTTTTAAAAACATTAAATAATATTTTTTTTTCCATTTATGATCATATGTGAAAACAAAGTAAAATCATGTCATATGACATAAAATAAATAAAAAAGGATACTAACATTTTAAAATTGTATTTGTAATTGTCATAAATATTACATTTTACAATTAACACTCTTTTTTCTCAATTATTTTAACGTTCTAATACCATCTCGATTAGGACCAACTATTTGCTTTTTTTTTTTTTTTTTT
>QLSR01000264.1:982029-1024499 GCA_031780015.1 Citrullus colocynthis
TTTTTTTTTTTTTTTTTTTTTTTTTTTTTTAAGCAAAAGTTAGGTAAGTACTTTTGTAGCGCTAATTTCTATGAATCTAAATTAAGAAAGAAAACATTTTTACCTAATGGAGTTCGAATTAGATAATAAAGAATAATAATAAAAAAAGGTTAAAATAATCCTTTTGAAAAAGAAGGCCATTTCGATTGTAATAAATTAAAAAAAAAAAAAAAATTGATAATTTTCCGTATTTTATTTTTCCTATTTATTTCCACTTCAACGATTTCGTTGAACCAATCAATCAATTTTCTTCTTCCTCTCTGTTTCCTTCACCAGAAGTTATGGCGGTCCAGCAATCTTCTGCTACTCAGCTCGAGCCTTGGAACTGCCTTCACGGCAAAGTGGTGATGGTCACCGGAGCCTCGTCGGGGCTCGGCCGTGAGTTCTGTCTCGATCTTGCTAAAGCCGGTTGCAAAATTATCGCCGCCGCACGGCGAATCGATAGACTTCAATCTCTCTGCGAAGAAATCAATCGACTCAATGTCCCCTCATCTTCATCCGTCGCGGCAGATACCGGCCCTAGAGCGGTGGCTGTGGAGCTCGATGTTAGCGCCGACGGAAAGAGCATCGAGAAATCCGTAAAAAATGCTTGGGATTCATTCGGATTCATCGACGCTTTGGTGAATAATGCAGGTTTTAGAGGTAATCTCTTTGTTGGAAGTTCAGATTTATTTTCTCTTTAGTTCTGGAGGAAACGTAGGTCGGATATTCAATTTTTCGGTAGGTTTTAATTGGAATCTCTAGTAGAAGGTCTTACGGAGCTCGATTTTAGCCGTTAAGATTCAATTGATTGCAGCATAGTCTGGATTATGAATTCATCTTCAAGAAGGGGAAATTTCTGAATATGAGATAAATCTGAAAAATGATTAGTAGCGAAGGGTTATTTACTTGAATTCTTCTTTCATTTTGATTGAAGAAGAAGTCTACGTAGTTAACTCTGTATTTCAATGGTCATTTCATTATATAATCACAGGCACTGTGAAGACTTCTCTAGAATTGTCTGAAGAGGAATGGGATCAAGTGATGGGAACAAATCTTAAAGGTTCTTGGTTAGTATCAAAGTATGTGTGCAGTCACATGCGTGACTCGAAACGAGGTGGATCTGTTATCAGTATTTCTTCCATTTCTGGTATTGAAAGAGGCCAACTACCTGGTGGCCTTGCCTATGCTGCTTCAAAGGCAGGCATAAACACTTTGACAAAGGTATATGTTTATTTGTATGGACTAGTTTTCCCTCCAGATTTTTGGGAAGTATGAAGGTATATAGGTTGTGTTTAGTTTATGAAGTTATAATTTATAGAACCATGGAGCTTATGAGGTGAGAGTTTTTAAAGTTAGATTAGCAAACTTCATGATATTGACAAAATCCTTATACCAAACATAAGCTTAGTTTCACAATCTCATACCATTCAAGTCTAACTTATAAGCCAAACACATTCTCAACCATTGTTAAACTGTTGATATAATTAAAATTTACAATTACCCATCAACTTAAGCTTTCGATTTTCGCAATTAGTTCATCATGGATGGTTTGATTTGAGTTTTTGTATTGTGCTTGTATGTATGATTCATGTTATAATTTGTTTGAATATGCAGGTTATGGCTCTTGAATTAGGGCCACACAATATCAGAGTAAATTCTGTAGCGCCTGGACTTTTTAAATCTGAGATTACAGAGGGTCTCATGCAGAAAGATTGGCTAAATACTGTAGCCTTCAAAACTACTCCTTTGAGGACATTTGGAACTTCTGATCCAGCATTAACAACACTCATCCGATATCTGGTGGACGACTCCTCTCGATACGTCTCGGGCAACATTTACATTGTTGATGCTGGAGCTACATTACCTGGTTTCCCAATTTTCTCATCCCTTTGAATATATATGCTCCAGTTGATGATTTTTTTTAGTGAAAGATCAGTCTTAGAATGGTCAGACCATCTCCTACCTGAAGATTTGAAAGGTAATTTATTTGAACTTGCACTTTGTTTTAATACCAATTGATTTCAGCCTTAGGATTCTCCATTACTTTAGCTACTTTGAAACAATGTCCACTTTATTAAAAAAATTATGTGTTAGGTGAATGGTATCTTAAAAATTTGTACCATTGTTTAATTGAAATTCCATCGTCTTTCCTCCCTCAATTTATTTGGACTCTTTAACCTATCCCATGTGAAGAATCATAGAAACAGGAAAAAGAATCTCAAAATAATGACAATAACAATAAACAATAGGATTGTGCATATACAATAAAACATAAGTTATGTAAATATAACTGCACGTTATTTGTGTGTTGAGCTTTATTTTTGTTTTTGTGGTTGGTAGGTTTTGTGGCTGGTATTCTTCTTATTTTAGTAGTGCTTTGTTTGTGCCTCTCGACCTCTGGGTGTGAGCTTTATTTCTCATCTTCACAATCTGATACATTTGCAAAATAATAATAATAATAATAATAATACAAAAGTTGAATAATAATTGCATATTTAAATCTCATTTTGCCTCCTATTTTTTTAAATTTTTAAAATGTTCATTTCTAAGGATCCAAATTTTGTAAGATAGAAAGGATTCAAATTTTTTAAGATAGAAATTCGGTTAAAATACAACTTTCAACTTTCAGTCATAAAATACAACTTTCAACTTTCAGTCATTACTTTCAGTCTTGTTCAATGTTAGGCCTTTAAGCTATGTGCTTTCAAAGTTTAATTTTAGTTCATATACTTTCAATAAATTTCAATTTTTATTCCTACAATTATTTTTTCAATTTTATTTTGTTATCTATTAATATTTTTTATATAAACTTTTAAAATGTATTCATATATTGTATTTTATTGTATGGAAATTATTATTATTATTGAACTAATTTTGATAAAGTATAACTTTGATGAACCAAATTTAAAATTCACGGAAAGTACAAAGTTTAAAATTGAACATTTGAAAGTATGAAGTAAATTTGGACAAATTTTAAAGTATAGTATATTAAGGGTCTAAATAAAAAATAGCTAGATTTAGGTGGTTGCATTAAAAAATACCTAAAATTTAATTTTTCATTTAACAGAATTTGTTAGATTCGTCACATTTTAGTAGAATTTGTTAGATTCGGTGTGACAGAAATACCCCTAACTAAACTATGGTAATGGTCTAGCAACTACCTCAATCCCTAAAAAAAAAATAATAAAATAAAATAAAGTAAAGTCTTATCAAATAACACTGTATACAAAATTTTTAATTAACCTAAACAAATTTATATACAACAATTGCCATCTAATACAATTTCAAATTCAATATTATTAATTTCCTCCCACTTATCCTCAAACTCATAGATGTATATATGCATCGAGATACTAGTATTATAGATATCTTATAGGACCTATCACATGCACAGAAGTGTAGACATGTATATAAATAAATACATCTATATCCAAGTACAACTAACAAAAAAAATATAACTATCAAGGATAAAGAAATAGTCGAAAATTGCTAATCTTCCTGACTATCCTCAATCTCACAAACAACTTATAGGATCGACTGAGGGGTAAATAAATATCTGAAAAAACCTGTCTTATGGATGAGTTCCATGAAGTATACATACATAAATACAACATGGTACATTATAAATAACATGAAGCATCTATGTAAACTTATGTAAACTTATTACATATGGGGTTACAATGGTATACATAGATGAAATTTCTAGTAATGATTGCATGCAAGAATTAAAACTAACTTGCCTCAATGACTTCGTAGAATGCACTCCTCCATTTGAAATTCAAAACCCACCTTACCCTCCAATACCAAACGTTAATAGAGAAATTCATCAAACCCTTTAATTTGCTTCCATGACTACAATTGCAATTGCAGTGTATAACTTCAACTATAATTTCCTAATAATGTTACACATAAGAAATGATGAAAGGTGCACAACGCCATGCCTGAAAATCTGAATAAGTTTAGTTTGCTTGGGTCCAATAGAAGGCACAATTGAGGTGGGACCAAAGGCAAATAGAGAAGAAAACTTCACCAACGAACATTGTCTTTTTCTTTCTCATTCCTTCACCATGATTTACTACCTTTGTTTCTATTTTTGTTGTTATCGACGAAGGAATTTTGTGGTATAGTAAGTGGATGAGCATATTGTAAAAAAAATATATTATATATATATGTGTGTATTTGCAATATTACGTTGGTTTTGAGTTATAGAAAATATATATAATTCAAATCCTCTTGAAACTCTCTTACTTCTAATCGAAATAATTTTATTTATGTTGTTATAGCATATATGTAAATAACTAAATATATAGGGGTATTATGGAAAAAAGAAATCTCCACTTCCTCTTTAAAAAATGTGGTGGACATTTTTGCAATATTATTGACAATCTAAACATATCTTAAACTTGGATATTTTAGGTGGAAATTAACTCAAGTATTCTAGGGGGGTTTAATATGAGGTACGATATGGGCCTAAAGTTGGATGAAAATGAAAGGAGTGGGCTTCTTGAGCTCTTCTGCTTCGAATGGGCCTATTTAAGAATGATGTCAAGAGGGCTAAAAGCCATGGAAAATGATGGCCCATTTGGCCCATTAGAGGAAATTGCTGAGATATGGGATCATAACCAAAAGAAAATCTACCTAACAATGTTCTCTCGTTCATGTGATCACGTTCGCATTAGCATGTTATTATACATATTTAAAGCCATGTACTCATATTATTCCAAACAATTAATTGCTATAGGACGGTATAATTCCAAAACTGTTATAAAATTAAGGAGCAAAATGACATAAAAATATGAGCACGAAAATCGAAAAATTATAATATTAAAATATTAAAATAATAAAATTATATGAAATAAACTAAAATAAATAAATTATAGAAAATGGAAGTGAATTTTTATGGAAAATTAAAATCAAAATTCTCCAATCCTTTCCTTCTTTTTCCAACTAATGTGTGCACTTCCAACATCTACCAAATGCCTCTATTTATCGGCAATTTGGGAAGTAGGCGGTGGAACTATATGGCCACTCGCTCTCGCTGATCTCGTTGATCCCGCTCTCGCTCTTTTTGAACAACATCATTTTCTTCTGGTTAAGATTCCTCTTATTCTGATTACGAAAGTCTCGCTGGGACTGTTAAAAAATGGAAGAAAAAAAAAACGACATCTCCGGAAATCTTCTTGTCGGGAAGATGCATGAAAAAAGATGAGATCAAGAGCATTAACAAAGACAAAGACGAAAAGAAGAAAAAACGAAGAACAAAAGAAAAAAAACAACGAGAACGAAATGGCGGAAGAGAAGAAGAAGGGTTAAAGTGTTAATTTCACACAATGGTGACATTAGCAAAAGGCCAAATTTTGAGTGTTTTTGAATTTGAGACAAAATTTCGAGTGTCATTATGAGACACGTGGCATTTAAACACTAAGCATGGTGTTATATAATGGACATCTATTTTATTACAATATTTATAATACTCTCGCTTAGATGCCCATTATATATATATATATGAAATATGCCTCGTTAAAATCTTACTAGGAAAAAACTCAATGGAAAAAAAAAATCTAGGAAAAGAGTACATATTTCATATAATCTAATATTTCTAAAATAATACAATACATTTGTTCTCCCTCATAGGAATATTACTTGAGATCTCTGAGTTGCCGCATTCCAATGTTCTGCACCAATTTTTCAAAGATTGCGGTAATTAGTGCTTTTGTAAATATGTCTGCCATGTTATCCTTCGAACAAATTTGTTGTACAGAGATGACACCATTTTCTTTAAGATCATGAACGTAGAAAAGCTTTAGTGGAATATGCTTTGTTCTATCTCCTATAATATATCCTCATTTGATTTAAGTTATACATGCTGTGTTGTCTTCGTATAATGTTGTTGGAGGATTTTTACTAGAAGACAAGCTACATGGTTCACGAATATGTTGAGTAATTGATTTTAGCCATATACATTCTCTACTAGTTTTATGAATTTCAAAAATTTCATCATGATTTGAGGAAGTAGCCGTTATAATTTATTTCACTGATCGCTATGTGATATAACAGTTCCTCCACATGTAAACAAATAACCTGTTTGAGATCTAGTTTTGTTTGGATCAGATAAATATCCAGAATCTGCATAACCAACTAAATCAAAAATTGATTTATTTGAATAAAACAAACTCATATTAATCGGTCCCGAAGATAACGGAATATATGCTTAATTCCATTTCAATGTCTTTTTATTGAAGAAGAATTGTATCTAGCTAATAAATTTACTGAAAATGCAATATCTAGTATTGTACTATTAGCAAGATACATAAGTGCACCAATTGCACTAAGATATGATACTTTAGGACCAAGAAGTTCTTCATTATTATCTCGAGGTCGAAATATATATTTCTTTACATTTAGTGAATGAACTTCCATTGGAATGTTTAATGGATGTGCTTTGTCCATATAGAATCCTTTTAAAATTTTTCCTATATAGGTTGATTGATAAACAAATATCTCATCTGCTAAATGCTTAATTTGCAATCCAAGGCAAAATTTTGTTTCTCCAAGATCTTTCATCTCAAATTCTTTATTAAGATATTCTATTGTCTTTAAAAGCTCTTTAGGAGTTCCAATTATATTCAAGTCATCAACATATACAGTTATAATCGCAAATCGTGACTGTGGTTTCTTTATAAAAACACATGGGCATATTGGATTATTTTGATATCCTTCTTTCATCAAATATCCACCCAGGCGATTATACCACATTCGTCCTGATTGTTTCAATTCATATAGTGATCTATGTAACTTTATTGAATATAGTTCTCGAGAACTTGATTTATGTATTTCAGGTATCTTAAATCCTTTTGAGATTCTCATATAAATGTCATTATCAAAAGATCCATATAAATATGTTGTGACTACATCCATAAGATGCATATCCAGATTTTCATACACATTCAGATCAATTAAATATCTTAATATAATTGCATCCACCACTGGAGAATATGTCTAATCGTTATCAATACCAGGTCTTTGTAAACAACTTTGTGCAACTAGTCTTGCTTTATATCTTGTAACCTCATTGTTTTCATTTCTTTTTCTCACAAATACCCATTTGTATCCTACAGATTTGACATCTTCTAGTATTCAAATTACTGGTCTAAAAACTTGATGTCTTCAAAGTGAGTTTAATTATGCCTCAATTACTTCTTTCCACTAAAGCCAATTTTTTATATGTCGATATTCTTCAATAGATTTTGGTTTGGGATCCTCATTTTTAGATACAATATCAAGTACAATATTATATGTAAAAATGTTATCAATAACTATATTAGTTCAGTTCCATCTTTTCCTTGTCATAACATAATTTATTGGAATCTCATTATTATCTTTAGATATTTCACCTTCTTCACTAATTGTATTATTAGTCATGTGCAAGGTTTCTTCATGGATATTTATATTCTCAACCAAGTCTTTTTTTTACTATTGTTTATTTTTCTTTCCGAGGATTTTTATCTTTGGAACCCACTGGTCTACCACGCTTCTAGCGCGTTCTAAACTCATTAGTGATAACTTGCTGTGTTGGGATATCAATTTTCGATGGAACATTTACAACGGGTATATGTGATTTAGTTACTTTCTTTGCATCTATAAATGCATCTGGTAATTGATTTGATATATTTTGCATATGAATTATTTTATGAATTTCAAGTTCACATTGATTTGTACGAGGATTTAAATGAGACAATAAGATGCATTTCATGCAATTTCATCTTCCAACTTCTTCGTTCCTCCCCTAATATTTTCATTAAAATGACAATCAGCAAATCGTGCAGTAAATACATCACCCGTTATGGGTTTAAGATATTTAATAATTCTCATATGGGAAATACTTGGCTCCTGGTCATAAGCTAATTGTAATGGCGATTATTTATGATAAGCTACTGGTCTAATGCATGCAAGTGACGCAACATGCAAAATAGCATGTCTCCATACAGATGTAGGAAGCTTAGCTCTCATAAGTAATGGTCTAGCAATTAATTGCAAACGTCTTATAAATGATTCTGCTAAACCATTTTGTGTATGAACATGAGCTACAAGTGTTCAACATTTATCCCAATTGATATACAATAATTATCAAAAGTTTAGAATGTAAATTCACTAGCATTATCAAGACGAATGGTCTTAATTGTATAATCAGAAAATTGTGCTCTTAACTTAATTATTTGAGCAAGTAATCTTGCAAACGCAAGGTTTCGACTTGATAATAAGCACATGTGTGACCATCTATTAGATGCGTCTATTAATACCATAAAATATTTAAATGGTCCACTTGGTGGGTTAATAAGTCCACATATATCACCATGAATTCGTTCTAAAAATGCAAGTGATTCAATTCCCACTTTGGCTAGTGATGGTCTAATTATTAATTTGTCTTGAGAGCAAGCATCACATAAAATATCAGCTAAAAGAAAGAGTTGAGAAAAATAAACAAGAAATGTGTATGCATGGATAAGGGTAAAAAGAACTACCTTTGCTGTGATCAATAAGGACGCCTAAGAATTGACTACGTATGAGTCCCTACAGTGAATATGTGAAAGCTAGTGCCCAAAGGTAAGAGAATGCAAGTTTACGTACCCTTGAATGTGATATTTCAGGCACCTTAGTTAATATATTACCATCTTAAGCCTTATTAAATGCTTAATGATTGGTGCATGAGCCAAAGTAGAGGAAAACTGGAGAAGCTCTGTTAAGTCTAAAATCAATTTCTAAGTTTTGGATTGAATGTGACTTACACACACTCGTGAGGGATAAAAAGATTTGGCTTAAAATTTCTTTAACAAAGGATGTGCTTGAAATCTTTTGCTAATGGATTTAATATGCTTATTTTGAATAATAAAATTTTGAGTTAGTGCTTGTTTAGATGTTCTCTATGGTCTTGTTTTATCTTTGGTCGGGACTAACAAAGTTCTAAGTTTGAGATGGTGAAAAGCCCTAAAATGTGCTTTCTTGGGCTTAGAATATATTTAATTTTATTGCTTAAAATAAGTTCTTTAGTGTTTTTATGTTTAATTGTAGGAAATTGAGCATTTGAACCGAAACAGGCTAAATTTACTGCAAAATGACCAAAATACCCCCAAAGAGGGCCAAGATTTGACTAGGGCAAGAAGAGATGTAAAAATAGGTCAAAAGGGATGAAAAAATGAGAGAAGTGCATGCACGGCACGTTGTAGCATCATGCTCCTTGCTAAAACCTGAGAAGGCAAAATAGGGAAGCATTACAGTGCTCCGAAAATTTCATCACGTGTCAACATCGTTTATTGGACAGTGTCGCGAAGCTACATCGATCTTTATGATTTCAAGACAGAGGCTGATTTTAGGGTTTTACTTTGGAGTCATCAAGGCCTCCACCGGGTGCCGATTTCCGGGCAGAGGAGACATCTTGAAGCTTTCAAAGGAGTGGAGATTTGAAGAAATCGTTGGAGCGCAATTCCGGATTCAAGGACAATCATGAAGAGCTCTCCTTGCATCGTCTTTCCTTTTTCTTTGTCTTTTTCTTTGAGTTTGGTTGCATTATGAAAGTCTATATTGGCATTGTAGCCATGAGTAACTGATTTGTAGTCCTTAGGGTTTCTATGTATATTTTGGATTGTGAGACTTTGTTGATTGTTCTTGAATTTATTGAATGCATAAACTATTTTGGATGCTTATATTTATTGCTTTCAAACAATTGACCAATGTTTGAATTATTTAAATTTGATGTCTTACTTGGAAGAGAGGGCATTAGATTGGAACTAGCATGTTAAACTGTTAACCAAATATGCTTGTAGATGATAGGAGATTAATGAAGATCAATAATAGAGGAACCTAGTGTTGTGTCTAATTAATTGATTACATGATAATGAGTTGATAATTAGGTGTTAGAAAGGGTTGAGCTTGATAGAGGATACCTGGGCAAAAGACTCTTAGATTTATAGTTAGCATAAAATTAATTCGAGATCTAAACAATTAACTTAGCTAATTCATCAATGAAATCATCACCCTAGAATGTATCTTTGTAACGATATTTTGTCTAAAGTTTAGAATGCATGTTTGGAAGAAAAAAAACATTTGTTTTTCTTATGAAAACACACGTTTCAATTTTTTTAACACAAATGTATACGCGTTATATAAAATTTTCCTATGGAATGTGAAATGTTAATTTTTTTTCTAACTACGCATAGTATTATGGGGCTATAGAATTGTTCTTTTTTAGAAAAGTTCATTTTTGACACTAAACGACAGGTTGTATCAATTAATTTAACCATTATTTTTTCCTTTCATCAATCTAAATCTTAAATACTTGACAAATTGTGTCAATTTTTAACCCTAAACTTTTAATAATATAATTATTGAAGCTTGAAATTTAAATGGAAAAAAATTGAAAGTTTGAAGTTTAAATTAATGAAATTGAAAGTTTAAAGTTAAAATTGAAACAATTTCCCAGCTTTGAGATTTAAATTGATGAAATCGAAAGGTTATGGTTGAAGTTGATACGCCAAACTTAGGGATAAAATTGATTTTTTCCCCTCTTTTTTTAACATGTCATTTTGATCCTTTTTTTTATTTTCAAAAAGTCATTTTTATTTTATCATGTGCTTTACTATGTTTTCTTAAAAGTATTTTCATACACAAGTTTATTTAGTTTGTTGGAATACTCAAGTGCTTCTATTATTGTCAATATTAAACACTATTAGCTAATAATTTAAATTTTGTACTTATAAACACTTTCAGTGACTATTTTTTTTTAAAGTATGTTGTGGTTGTCTTCTTTGGACATTTATTTCACCCAAAAGGTCTCATACCATTGGAGACCTTTTTTTCCTTATAAATCGATGATCATCTCCTTATTTAACCAATGTGAGACTTTGATAGCATTGCCAACACTAGTCTCGGCTGGTTGACTTTGGTTTGCTTATCCTTTTCTATCGTGCATATATATGAGATTGTTTCATGAGTTTAGTGTTACGACTTTGAAGATATCTTGTGTTATGTGTTTTAGTATATTTATTTGTGCTCTACTTTATGTTCTCTAGATTGTTGTAATATTGTGTGTTAAATAATCCTTCTTTCAGGGACTGTTATATAAGCAGTCTAAGCTTATTTGTATGTAAGAACTTCAAATAATCTCTAGAAATTAAACATCTTGGACGTGTTGTCATACATTTGTAGGCTCTTCTTCAACTTCTAGTTCATATTAAACTATACAACTATGTTTGAATGTAATGAAGCCACATATTTGGAGTACCGCAACATGTAAGGTAATTGTCTCTCTTAATCTCAATCAATCTGCTTTGCATTCAATTTGAAAGAAAAGTCCTCTTAAAACACTTTTCTCTCTTCTATAGCGTACAGAGAAAGTGAAGAAGAAACACATGGAATGTTAGAGGAGGATGAAGAAGAAGATGAAGACAAAAAGATTTAGTTGGAAAATAAAATGTTGATTTTATTTATTTACATACGACATATAAAGTATATCAGAAACTGAAAAAGTATTTTGTTTTGTTTGTTAAGGAAGAGACTAAAACGATGCGTCTAGCTAGTAAAAGAAGAAAACAAATCAAAAGACTTTCATGAGGCCACGTTGCAACCACAAGGAGTATCAAATTTTGGTTGGCAATTAAGAAATCACCAATTGTGGACACTTTTCATTTTACTGATATTTTCTTTTTATGAATTCATTTGAAATAGAATGGGTTGTCCTCTGTATAAAATGGTAACTTTACCCTCTGTGTAATTCAATGAAAAGAATCCTTGAAAACTTCCCAAATTGTCTCTAAAGCTTTTCTTAGTATCAGAGCTTCTCATGGCCAACGTCTCTTCATCCAGCAACTTTACTATGGCCTCACCGCTCCCTACTTTTAGTAGACTTCCTCTTAACCAGTTGCTAAACCAAATCACCACAATAAAGCTTGATCGTGAAAACTTTCTTCTGTGGAAAAATCTAGCTCTTCTGATTTTGAAGAGCTATAGACCCGAGGGCCACTTGTCCGGTAAACAACTAGCTCCACCAAGGTTCATTCAATAGACCACTGCTTCTTCTAGAGCTTGACAAGGGAAAATATTCAGACTAATCTAGAGGCAGCGTCTAGCTCTAGGGTAACTACTGCTCTATTTATAATCAACCCATAATATGAGAACTGGTTAGCTATAGATCAGTTGTTGCTTGGCTTGCTTTACAACTCAATGACACCTAAAGTCGTGATTCAAGTAATGGGGCATGAAAATGAAAAGGGATCTGTGGTTGGTCATTCTACAGCTGTTCGAAAGTCACACTCAAGCAAAAAAGGACTATCTATGTCAGGTATTCCAACAAGCTCGAAAAGGTTCACTTAAAATGTTTGAATATTTGTGTGTCATGAAGTCAAATGCAGATAATCAGACTCAAGCAGGAAGCCCTGTGCCTGAGAGAACTCTTATCTCTCAAGTTTTGCTGGCATTGGATTAGCAATATAACCCTTTTGTAGCTGTGCTTCAAGCTCAGACTGGCATCACAAGGTATATGAGTATCAATCTTAAGCTATCAGTAACATATACAAGAAACAGATGCAGTCATAAAAGACCTTTCAATTAGTCCAACTACAAAGTTAATCAGCTATCTAATTGCCTAGTACATGAAAAAAGTCCAGAAGTAAGATTACTTACTTTGAATCAATTATGAATAGCAATTAATGAGCAGACCTCACCTCTTCTTTGTGTGATCCTCCTGAGCAACAGTCAACTTGCTAGGGAAGGGAGCACGGGGAACATGAGTGGAAAAATTGAGAGGTGGGTCGAATCTTATCCCACATTTCCTTGGTGAGTTAGCTATCTCCACAAGTTCACCCATGGGCTCATCAGGCAAGGGGTCCATCCCACAGCTCATAGAGATGGTACTCACGTTCCGTACATTCGGTGTGGGCTGGGAAGGAAGCTTCCCCGGTTGAGTGCCCAGCATGCTCACAATGTCAGCTAGTTGGGAGAGTTGGTTGGCCATGCTCTAAATATGGGAGTGGTGGACTGGATAAACTGCTCTTGGGTGCACTGAATCTGAGCGTTGGACTCGGCTAGCTGCTTCACCATATCCTCCAAGGGCATCCTTGAATTTCCATGGCCTTGGTTCGCCTGACCACCCCAACGGTTGGAGTTGTACATCCGGCCACCTTGCTGATTGCCAGCATAACTTACCTCAGCTGGCTCCTAGGGTTGCTGCCTGGCAGCAAAGACCTGCTTCACCAAAGAAGAAAGTTCAAAAAGTTCAACTCTAATTTCACTTACCTCTCGTGAGGACGTGGTACTGCCGGGAGCTTGCGTCCCAAACTTGTAAGCCTCGTACCTAATATTGGGAGAAGGTAAGTAAGAAGAAACTATGAGACGGGCATTGAGTAAAGAAATTGGCCGAGTTGTGTGGGAGCAAAAGTGGTTAAGTGTTGGCCATGCGATGGGGTGATTATGCGTTGAGAGTATGTTTGAGGCTTGACGAGAGTTGCCGCTGGTAGCCATGCGTTGAAGAGGGTAGCTCGGCATGGATGCAAATGTGAAGGAAGGAGGGTGCAATTGGCGTTGGTGGAAGTATGCATTGAAGGCTACTATGCGTTAGAAGGTTAGCATTGCTAAGCGTTGAGATGGCCTATGCGTTGAAGGTTGGTATGGGTTGGTGCATAGAAAAGAGGCCGAGAAGACTATGCGGTAGTCGGCTTTTCGGCGATGGGGCGTTGGGCAATTAGTAGCACAGTAAGTTGAGGCTATGCGTTGCTGAAGCCATGCGCGGAAGGTTTGCATTGGCTAATCTAAGAAGGAAGACGATGGTAGTACTGGTAAGTCGGTGATTTATATTGATATGTAAGTGAGTGCATCGAATAATTAAACCCTTTTGGACATATTTTCGAACTTAGATTGATTCCATTTCGCAGACGAACAACGAGGAGAGGTGGAAGAAGGTGTTTATATCGAATTTAAGAAGAAACCAAATTATTTTCATGGTGACATTGAAGCTGGAATCAGAAGCTTGATTGTTGTTGATAAATCTGGACATCATTCGGTATTTGAAGAAGAGTGAGCTGAGGAAGTTGAAGCTAGGACTGGAATTTTAAGGTTAGTAAGTTAATTTAATTCTTAGCAACTTTCATGAAGGATGTTTAAGCTAAATCCGATAAAAAATATGTTAACTTCTAGAAGGGAGTAATAGGAGTGAACTGCTAGACAATACAAAGTAGTCGAAGTCATTTGAGAATAGTTCTCAAACGAAGACGAGTTATGGTCTGAAATTTTGAGGTAAGTTAGAAAGCTCACTTCTTCACAAGATTGTAGAAGATAGGAAGTTCTGAATTTGGCTGGAATATGATTTTTAGCAGGATAAAGAAAGAGTTAGAAAGGAAGGAAGAAAGCAGTGGTCATCAGGTGTCGTTAAGACAATGGTATCGCTAAAAGAGCTGGAGAGTGAGCAGCGGAACGAGTGTCGCTGAAGTCTCGCTGGGTGTTGCTCCTTAAGGTAATCTTGCTAGTCTTGTTCATTCCGGTCTCGCTAGTGCAGTATCCTGTGGTGTGATTTCGCTGGTAATCTCGCTAGTGACATAGAGTATCGCTAGTTATGAATAGTTTGGAAAAAGAGAGTCTCGGTGATGGAATGAGAATGGAATCTAAATATACATACTTAATGATTATGGAAAGGAAGTTCAAAGAAAACCTAACGTGAGAAATGTGTTTTTACAGGCCAAGAAGAGCTCGGAAAGGCATATAATTTGCTTGGGCCCTAAGACAAATTGTGAGTGACCTTCTATTTCATACAAAGATTATTTTTAGCAATGTGTGAGTGGAAACTATTATGTCATATGGAATCCTGTATGCGTGTTATCTAAATGCAACCCACGGTCGAGAGACCATGTGTGAAGGCCTATGGGAATACGTATTTAATACATAGTGCTGAGGGACTTTGTGTGAAGGCACTTGAGAAATTGATTGAAATGGAATCCAATGCCGAGGGACCTTGTGAGAAGGCATATGGAAAACCAGTACATGATAGCTCGGTGCTGAGGGACCACGAGTGAAGGCACTTGAGCAGTGAATTGATATGGAACTCAATGCTAAGGGACAACATGAGAAAGCACTTGAGGGTTGAAACGCCGAGGGACGAAGTGTGAAGGCGTTTGAATATATGAATAATGGGAATTGGTTCATGAGGTTGAGTGCGTTGAGCTTTGCTCCGCTACATCTTGGGAAAGATAATTGTATTACTTTTGTTTTATGGCATGGGTGACCTAGGAATCTTTATTTATATAAATATATGGTAGTTATTATGATCAATATTAATTCAAGAAATTTAATAGTAATTGGATAAACTCAGTCACTCACTGAGCTTTTGGCTCACGCTTCCTTGTTTATTGTTTGTTCGTTTCAGCGTGTCCGGGATGCCTAGCCTACAGAAGATCCTCGTCTGGGCTTACTTTGCATCAGTTCTCTGGGATAGTTGTAAATACTCAGTTTATGTACATGTTTTTGTCATCCATGATCCTTGGAGTATAGTGAAAGTGGATTTTGTATGGTGTGTAGAATAAATACCTGTTATGATGATTTATGAATTAAGCAATCTAATGTAAGAGGTTATGTTTAATTTATGATGTTTCGCTAGCATATAGCTTTGTATAACTGATCTGGTATTGATTTATGTTTTAAGATATATGGAAACGGGTGTGCATAGGTTCACACTCACTTTTAGGTTAGGAAGGGAATCTAGGGGGGGGGCTGACAAAATTGCTGCGCAGTCTCTGCCATGGTAGAAATGAATGCCCTAGCCTCCGTGGGAGTCTTGTTAACCAAGGCGCCACCACTAGCTGCGTCGATGGTACTTCGATCACTAGGGACAAGCACTTCATAGAAGTATTGTATCAGCAACACATTCGAGATCTGGTGGTTGGGAAAGCTGGCGCATAGGCATTTGAACCGCTCCCAACACTCAAATAATGTCTCGCCCGCCATCTGAGAGATTCCGTAGATTTCCTTCCTAATTCGTGCGACACGTGATGCGGGAAAGAACTTTCCCAAGAATTGACTCTGCATCTCCTTCCAGATGGTTAGAGAACCTGGAGGAAGGAAGTAAAGCCAATCCCTAGCATCATCTTTCAAGGAGAAAAAGAAGGCTCTGAGGTTGATCTGCTCCTCAGTTACACCATGGGGCCTCATCCCCTCGCATACGATGATGAACTTCTTAAGATGCTTGTGGGGGTCCTCACCTGCACATCCAGAAAACGAAGGGAGTAAGTGGATTAAGCCTGATTTAAGTTCAAAATTACCTGTCGTGGCTAGATAGGTAATGCAAAGAGGCTGTTGATCAACATTTGGGGTCGAGAGGTCCCGCAATGTGTGCTTTGCTGGTTGCGCCATCGATGTTTCTTTTTCTTCTAAAAGCTCTTCAAATGTGCCTCCTACACGAGTATGTTCCTCTGAAGCTCTTCGTTCTCTAGTTTCCCTCCTACGTTGTCGTTCCTCTCTATCGATGTCTGCAAAATACAATAAATTGTTTCGATTCTGGGAGGATCGGGTCATACAAAGGAGGAAAAACTAAAGAGCGATAAGGAATTGTAAACCCCACAAAAGTGAAATTTTTTGGCTCCCCAACAACGGCGCCAATTTGACGAACGGAATTTGTCGCCCAATTCTGTGCTAAATAAATTTTCCTAACTTACCCACAGTAGTAGTGGCAAGCTGGGTCGAACACAGGGAGCCCTCAAATTTCTCAGTTGAAAAGTTTTCAATTCAAGGTAACCAAAAGGCGGTTTTGAGAAAAACAATTAATGGCAAGAAAAAGTAAATTTCATAAAAATAAATTGCGCGAAGTAAAAAGAATAAACATTCAATGGAAGAAGCTCTAGCTTGAGTTACGCGGGATTTCCTTCATTCGATGTTCTTATCATTGGTTCGCTTAATCAATTCAACTGGAAAAGCCATAATTGAATTGTCCTAGTCGACAAGTTAGATTTAAGGTAAATCGATGAAAAGCATGCAAAATTTGACTAAACCTAACCGCATTAAGTTCAAAGGAAAATTAGGCGGAACATTCAACTGGATAGATCTATATTGAATGTTCTATTGATTTAATCCTAAGTTGATTAGAACAATACGCATCATCGAGATTTGCAACCTAACCTAACCTATTGCTTCCTATGATTGACATACAACAAATTGTCACGAATTGTAATACAACCAAAGCAATAATCAAAATAAACACCAACGTTACAAATTGATCATAATTCTTGAAAACTCGGAATTAAATCATGCATACACTAAAATCAAATTTAAAACCTCAAAAGAACATCAATTACAAAGAAAATCCCTAATACCCAAGCTAGAAAACGTTACCTTAGCCTCGATACATGCTTGTGCTCACCCAATAATTGTTCAAAGAAACTCTCCTCAAGATGAAAAGAAGGAAAAATGCAGTGAAAAACTCTAAAAACAGACTTGGGGCTCGTGCTGCTATCTATCCCGAATGGCTAGTGGCTAGGGCTAATTTATGCCAAAATTGGACTACCGCCACAGTGCTTTGTCCGTGTGAACTTTTCGGAGCGTCGTGGCACTCCAAAGAACTTCTTCAGTAGAGCGTCTCGGGAAAAAGCGTCGCGGTTGCGCTTAGGCAATGCCTCGGCGCCGTGGCTTCAAGGGCATTTTTGTCCTTTTGGAGTTCTATCTCCCGACTGATGTCGTAGAACTCCGTTTTTGCCCGTTTTAGCCCAGTTTTGGTGCTAACACCCCATTCTACCTGTTAAGTGTTCGAAACCTACAAAATAACACATTAGACACATTAAACAACACAACGATCTCAAGTTAAGCTGAGGAAAATAGCACATTTTAAGTACTATCACTATGAGCCAAATATTTCCCATTTGAGAATTTTTTTATGTGCAGTATATGTTCCAATTGATCCACCACAACATACTAGGTCCTCAAAAGAGGTTAGATATACATTTTGAATTTGATTCCTCATCAATTATTAAATATCTTGAACCTCTTAAGGGTGATGTTTGTACTGCACAATTTGCTAATTTTTATTTTAATGAGACAAATTTTCCAACATTAAGGAGAGGAATTAAGAAGTTGGAAAAATAAATTATAAGGAATACATCGTTATTGCCTCATTTAGATCCCCATACAGACTAATGTGAACTTGAAGTTCATAAAATTATTCATTTGCAAAATATAGTAAATCAGTTACTAGATGCATTTGTAGATGCTAAGAAAGTAACTAAGTCATATATACCAGCTGTAAATGCTGCATTAAATGCAACAAGTTGTAATTAATGAGTCCGGGACACGCTAAAAGCATAATAGACCATTCGGTTCCAAAGATAAAATTCCTTGAAAAAGAAGTAGTCAATAATCAAAATGACTCTGTTAAGAATAAGGCTATTCTAGAAGAAACCCTAAATATAAGTACTCATAAGGATATTGAACTGAATGAGAATAATAATGAGATCTCGATAAATTATGTCATGACAAGAAAAAGATAGAATCATATAAGTTGACAACATTTTTGCATACAATATTACTCACGATATTATTTATGAAAGTGAGTATGAAAAATGTTGACATAGAAATGATTGACTTAAGTATAAAGAAACAATCCAATAAAAATAAGCCCATTTCTCAAATTGTGAGGACTAGTAGGCCAGACATTAGAGAATGTCAAACATGTGGGAGTTTGTTGGGACAGGTGTGTCTTAAATCTCTTGGGTCTTGTAGTTTTTTAAATTGTAAGTACATTTTATTTATTGAATAAAATAAGAAGTCTTCTTACTTTATCTATCTTATGCATAACTCAATCCAATAAACTAAGATTCCATTGTTATTTTATGTAAACTTAAACATGTATGTGGTTGACATATAAGGTTAGATCATATTTAAGTAATAACTAAAAGGTCTGTAGTAAAAGAATAAGGTTGGCTGCCTTAATCTCGTAACACAACTGATACAACCCATTTTATAATTGTTACAAGGAGTTGTAAAGTGTTACAAACAATTTAATCCTAATCGTTCATGTGGAGACATGTGAGTTGGGGTATCCTATTGACGGACAAAATTTGTCGTCCAGTTCCGCACCAAATAAATTTTCCTAACTTATCCACAGTAGTAGTGGCAAGCCGGATCGAACATAGGGAGCCCTCGAATATCACAGTTGAAAAGTTTTCAATTCAAGGTAACCAAAATGGGGGTTTGAAAAAGGTTGATTGCAAGAAAAAGTAAATTTCATAAAAATAAAATGCGAAAAGTAAAACAGAGTAAAAATTCAATGAAAGAAGCCTAGCTTGGGTTACGCGATATTTCCTTTGTTCGATGTTCTTATCATTGGTTCTTCATTACTAAATTCATTGAAGCTAGCATCTAATCAATTCAATTGGAAACGCCAGAATTAAATTGCCCTAGTCGACAAGTTAGATTTAAGCAAATCGATGAAAATTATGCAAAATTTGACTAAACCTAATCGCATTAAGTTCAAGGGAAAATTAGGTGGGACATGCAACTTGAAAGACCTATATTGAATGTCCTACTAATTTAATCCTAGGTTGATTAGAACAATGCGCATCACCATCTAGATTTGCAAGCTAACCTAACCTATTGCTTCCTATGATTTACATACAACAAATTGTCACGAATTGTAATTTGAACTTCGTATTTGTATTAATTTGAACTTTGTATTTGTATTAATTTTAGTATTTGTGGGTACAATCTCTAATGTTTGATCCCTTGATTCTTCCTCTCGAAAGAAGTAAATACGTGCAACTTGAATTCTTGAGATCTTCTGTGAGCCTTCGCTTTCAAAGTCTTCAACTCCAGAGTCTCCGATTCTTCAAGCTTCTAGAACTTTAGTGCTTTGGAACCTCGATCTTTAGTTTCTTTGGAATTTCAAGGCTTCAATCCTCAGAACTTGTGAGCTTGGGAGCTTCGGTCTTCAGATCTTGAGTTTCAGTCTTCAATTCTTCAGAATTTGGATTTCCAGAGCTTCAACACCTTTTCTTCAATCTTCCAACCTCCTTTCATGAAGAAGGAGACCTTCAATTTATAAGGGTTTTTTGTGGGCTTGGGCCAACTTGCTTCTTGTCCATTGGGCTTGGGCCCAACTTTCTCTTGGTTTGGGCTAAAGTTGGATTTGGACCCAATACTTTCTTTAGCCCAAAATTGTCAAAAAATTTTCTCCAACAAATGCCCCTTTTTCGAAATTTATACACATTCACGTGTGAGTGGATTTTGAAAACATTGAAGTTGAAACTTAACATGTAAGTCATATGCTCTTGGTTTAGTCCCTATTCGACATGCTAATTTAATCAAACTATGAATTTGGTACATGAGTTTAATCTGAATTTCATGTATATGCACATACACATATATGTTGGATTTTCTTTTTTTTAACTTATTTATGCTGCCTTATCGAAAGCATGAACTTGAGGTCAAAGTTTTTTTTTTTTTTTTACTTTCTCTCGGCGAAACCTCCCGTTTTGATACGACTTGTGCTCCACTTAATTAAAAAAACGATGGAATTTGTAGCGGAGTTGGGTTTTCACCCAAAATACTTTATTTGGGTTTGGCGTATGGCCAAATTTTAAATAGAGTACATCCGGCTTGGCTTAAGGACAAGAATCCAAATCCCTATAACTTGAATTTTGAGATAAATTTAGGAATATAGCCAAGCTTTGTCAATGGAAGTAAATTTTGGAGCATAACCAAACTCTAATTTACTTTGAATTTGAGGTCTTAATCCGTCAATTGATTTGATTAGAGGGATAGGAACGTAAAATTGTGATTTTGCTTTTGAAATATTTAGAATGTACTAAAATTTAGATTTAGGATGAATACAACTAAATTTTATGGTTTGCGTCGACACGAAGGCTTTTCTTTGTTTTTTTTTTGGTATTTCATGTAAAATCCAAACTCAATGTGCAAAAATTGGCTAATTTTGGGTATCAAAATCTGAATTAAAATCCAAAAGGTGATTTCGAACTTGAAGCTTGGATGGTATGGATTTTGCTAAAAATCTGGATTTGAAGTTTGGGTATGGTTAAACTCAAATTTCAGAGGCTTGAGGATTCCTAAATCTGTTTGGATACCAAAAAATTCCCCGAATCATGCGCGAGAATCCTGTTGGCGATTGGCTATATATACCCAAAGGCACGATGCTTCCATCATTTTCAATTTGCTTTGCCTTCACCGCCCGCTGCTGCTGTAAGAAGTTGCAGAACGCTGCTAGAGTACCACGCCGAAATAAGTCATCATTCTGCTGCTGTCATCGGAAGTTGCGGAACGCTGCCGAAGTGAGACGTCGTCCCGTTGCTGTTCTGTCGTTGGGTAACTGATTTCGCCGAAGCTTCGTCGATCACTGCGAATTTGAAAATAATGCATTTTTGTGCTAGAGAGGGCATGAGTTGCGTCGGGGAAGGCGAGACAGCGTGAGAGCGAGAGTTTGAGCGAGAGAGCGAGAGTTGGGCGAGGGAGCGAGAGTTGAGCGATTTTTTTCTTCTTGTTTTTACTTTTGTCGTATTATTATTATTATCATTATTTTACTCTAATCACTTACTCCCGTTGTTTGCAGGCTAACTTGCATCCCAATTAAAGCAAAACAACTTTTTTTCGACTCACGAACCTTCAAATTGTATTTGCCAATGGTTGATCTAATGTCTCCACTGTGGATTTGGTGCTTGCAGATTTGAATTATTCATTCGTCCTATCTCTATTGCTTTGGTGCATGAAGATTTGAATTACTGGCTCACTCCCTCTCTGCTGCCTTGACGCATGAAGATTTAAATTGTTGATTCTCCGTCTCCCTACAAGTAGGGACGACCCCGGAGCTCTAAACTATTGAGTTAGGGATGAGCCTGGGAAGATCTTAGCGACTATGGTTCGCCGTCACCCTACAGGTAGGGATGACCCTGGGACTCTGAACTATTGAGTTAGGGATGAGCCTGGGAAGATCATAGCAATTTGAAGGTCTTAGCGACTGAGGTTCGCCTTCACCCTACAGGTAGGGATGACCTTGGGACTCTTAACTATTGAGTTAGAGATGAGCTTGGGAAGATCTTAGCGATTTGAAGGTCTTAGCGACTGAGGTTCGCTGTCACCCTACAGGTAGGGATGACCTTAGGACTCTGAACTATTGAGTTAGGGATGAGCCTGGGAAGATCTTAGGAACGCGATTTAAAGGTCTTAGCTACTGAATTTGCTATCACCCTACAGGTAAGGATGACCCTAGGACTCTAAACTATTAAGTTAGGGATGAGCCTGGGAAGATCTTAGCGATTTGAAGGTCTTAGCGACTGAGGTTCGCCGTCACCCTATGGGTAAGGATGACCCTAGGTCTCTGAACTATTGAGTTAGGGATGAGCCCGGGAATATCTTAGCGGTTTGAAAGTCTTAGCGATTGAGGTTCACCGTCACCCTACAGGTAGGGATGACCCTGGGTCTCTGAACTATTGAGTTAGGGATGAGCCTGGGAAGATTTTAGCGACTACAATCTTGGCCCTAAGACTGGGTCGTCGCCTAGGGGTGGTGACGTCATGATGTCAACATCTAGAGCGGACAAATGTTTCTTTTAGTGTTCTTGCTTGGAATATGTTCATGTCTGCTTCACCATTTAAAACTTTCATGTCTTTATTTCTTCTAGATCGAGCAATCAAGACCTAACTTCTTATGGTGACATTTTCTTGCAGGACAATGGTTTACTATGCGAAGCACATCTCGTCTGGAAAAACGCAGCTCGTGATCCTTGCAGAGAGGCATCAACCTATAAAGAACAGACTTAGCTTTCCTTTGGAGGCTCCTCTAACTGGTCCTTTTTCAGATATCTGGCCAGAGTTAGATGACGATATGACCCTCCCTAAACTATCTGTTAAGGTGCCTTTTCATCAGGGGGAAAAGGTGTGGATCCTAAGGTCTCCGATTCATGACATAGCCCCTTTCTCGAATCGATTGTTAACTCTCGGACGGCGTATACTCGAAGGCGAGGCCCGTTGGAATACCATTGTGAAAGTCCATGGTGAATTCACTTTTACCGACTACTACTGGGAATGGCAAGAGCTTATAGTTAGCCGAAATGAACGGTTTCTTCACGACGTTCGTTTGTTTAATGCGGTGATGGCCTCTTCATATGCATATGATCGTAATAATGATGTGGTTCGGGCCTTTTGTGAGGTTTAGTGTCCGTCTACTAACAGTCTACATACCATGGTGGGCGAAATATCCATTTCTTTATGGGACCTATGGTCGCTTGGGGGTCTTTCGATCAGGGGGACTTTGTATGAGGAGGTCATTCCTTGCTATAAAAAATTAACCGGCTTGCGAGAGAAGAGAAAATATCTCCCGAAGACTTGTGAGCATCTATTTGCAGCCTACTACTCGATAGTTTACTCCCAGAGGAAAGATCGTGCATCGTCCTCAAAAAATGACTCCCAAGTAACTATAAGCTCCTGGATCTCATTCTGGTTCCTTGGGGCTCGAAAATATGATAAGCCTCCTGCACGGAAGCTAAAGAAAGCTTCCCGCTCTCAAACCACTCATAACTCGGATGGTGCAAAAATCAAGTATTGAGCCTGGTCGCCTAGATAAAATATGCATTTCAAGGAACTTAGGATAGAAGACACTTTGAAAGACAAGACATATCTGGCTGCTTTTTTGTCTTGTTGGTTGTGTCTTTCCGTGTTCCCCCAAAAAAGAGCTTTCCTTCGCCCAGGAGTTTTTAAGGTTGCTAGCACGATGGCGGAAGGGAAGTTTTACAGCCTTGCTATTCCTGTCCTAGCCAATATATATCATGGTCTAGGGCTAATTACAGAAGCTTTCAACCCAATTGGACACATGGACTTTCACTTTCCTATGCATTATGTCTACGGCTGGCAGGCCCATTACTTTAACACGCATTACTCGTTCCCATGGATGTGCGGGGTCCAAAGATGGCCAATTTTCCTGGGGAAGGTGGCTCGATCTATTTTGGGGAATACGAAGAACAATAGTTGACCCATATAGGTGCAAACATCCAATGGCATGTAACTATCTAGGGCCGAAATAGGCATGAGCGCTTGGTTGATGATAATGACTTATCGTCTTAACATTCTTGCCAAATTTTCAGCATGCGATCCGGTTATATATCGTCCCGATGTGGAGATGCCTTGATACTAGAATCATACAATATTTATTGATTTAAGCGGCAGTTTGGATTTTATCAAGACACTCCTAATGATATAGGGGGGATGCCTCATACCGCTACACTTAATAACATTTTATATTACTTCTGGGTTTGCACTAGACGTAACACATTATCCCAAGTGTTCTTGCCAGCTTGTAAGCTGGAGCCACGTAACCATGTTACATCCCAATACAGAAACTGGTGGCTGTCAAAACATGGGAGTTACTTTGAGGATAACATACATCAACTAGTAAGTAGCGCTATTCCTCCCTCATCGCAACCCCGACTACCCAAGAACAAATGGGCCAACCAAGGTGGCAAACAACTTTGTCCTATTGAAGAAGCGATTCGTACCTCTCAAGACAATGATGCGACTCATGCGGAAGGGAGTCACAATAGTACTAGTGATCATCATTGGAAGAGACCGCCAAAGAAGGTGAAAGCATCCTGCGATAATTTTTTTGAAGAGGTTCCAAGTGCTTCAGAACTCCTAGTGCTACTATACCGCTGGTATGTATGCTCTCTTCTCAAGTTCTCTTTTTTTTCTTCTTTTTTTTTTTTTTTTTTCTTTTTTTTTTTTTTTTTTCTTTTTTTTTTTTTTTTTTCTTTTTTTTTTTTTTTTTTCTTTTTTTTTTTTTTTTTTCTTTTTTTTTTTTTTTTTTCTTTTTTTTTTTTTTTTTTCTTTTTTTTTTTTTTTTTTCTTTTTTTTTTTTTTTTTTCTTTTTTTTTTTTTTTTTTCTTTTTTTTTTTTTTTTTTCTTTTTTTTTTTTTTTTTTCTTTTTTTTTTTTTTTTTTCTTTTTTTTTTTTTTTTTTCTTTTTTTTTTTTTTTTTTCTTTTTTTTTTTTTTTTTTCTTTTTTTTTTTTTTTTTTCTTTTTTTTTTTTTTTTTTCTTTTTTTTTTTTTTTTTTCTTTTTTTTTTTTTTTTTTCTTTTTTTTTTTTTTTTTTCTTTTTTTTTTTTTTTTTTCTTTTTTTTTTTTTTTTTTCTTTTTTTTTTTTTTTTTTCTTTTTTTTTTTTTTTTTTCTTTTTTTTTTTTTTTTTTCTTTTTTTTTTTTTTTTTTCTTTTTTTTTTTTTTTTTTCTTTTTTTTTTTTTTTTTTCTTTTTTTTTTTTTTTTTTCTTTTTTTTTTTTTTTTTTCTTTTTTTTTTTTTTTTTTCTTTTTTTTTTTTTTTTTTCTTTTTTTTTTTTTTTTTTCTTTTTTTTTTTTTTTTTTCTTTTTTTTTTTTTTTTTTCTTTTTTTTTTTTTTTTTTCTTTTTTTTTTTTTTTTTTCTTTTTTTTTTTTTTTTTTCTTTTTTTTTTTTTTTTTTCTTTTTTTTTTTTTTTTTTCTTTTTTTTTTTTTTTTTTCTTTTTTTTTTTTTTTTTTCTTTTTTTTTTTTTTTTTTCTTTTTTTTTTTTTTTTTTCTTTTTTTTTTTTTTTTTTCTTTTTTTTTTTTTTTTTTCTTTTTTTTTTTTTTTTTTCTTTTTTTTTTTTTTTTTTCTTTTTTTTTTTTTTTTTTCTTTTTTTTTTTTTTTTTTCTTTTTTTTTTTTTTTTTTCTTTTTTTTTTTTTTTTTTCTTTTTTTTTTTTTTTTTTCTTTTTTTTTTTTTTTTTTTTTGCAGTCTCCATTGAGTCCTCACCTTCAAGAGCTTGCAGGGCCGAACAGTGAAGAATCTTTAATGGGATCTTATAATTTGGGTTCATACATGGACAAGGTCGATACTTTTACATTGCCGACAGTTGAAACAATTGAACCACCCTTACAACCTCGTGCTATTTTAGAAGATATTCGACGCGGCAAGGAGAAAGTAGGTATTAAGAGCGTTGAAGTTTTAACCTCTCCACTTAAAGAAGTCGGTTGTTCTGAAGCCCTATTTATAGAGAAAACCATTCCCCCTCCTGGTCCACTCAGAATTTCGAAACCGACCCAACGCGTCTACAAAGAATCGAATGTTAGGAATCCCAAGGCTTCTCTATATTGCAGCGTCAAGTTTCTATCAACAAGCAGCATTATCCCTGTGGGAAAGCATTCGGGATAAGATTGTGCGTACTTCATATGAACAGATCCCGCATCTCAGATCAGAAGTTATGAAGGTATTCTCTGGTACTTCGAAGATTCATGCAGAGAATATGGTTCCACTTCAAGAGTTTATGAGCAATTATCTTAAGAGGGTGGAAAATTTCAATGTGCCACAATCCTCGTATTCCGCACAATTATCTTCGACTGACAAAGATCATCAATTGGGAGAGAAAACATCTTGCATGAAAGAACCCTCACTTTGATCGACCAACTACGAAAAGAGGATAAAACCATTCGAGAGCGAGCTGCGCAGTTAGCCTCGAAAAAGCAAGAATTAGAAGCCAAACTTCAAAAGGTCAATACCGAATGTGGGAAACTTTTGAGTTTGTGTGGCGAGAAGAAGGAGGCCATAGGCAGGAGGGAACTTGAAGTTGCCAAGATGCAAGAAGAAATCAATACTCTTGAGAGCACTCCTACTATAATCAATGAAGGTGTTGAAGCTTTCTCTACAGTTCGAGATAACATGGAGACTGCACGCGAAGAGTTAAAGAACTTCAAATAGAGGCTTTGATTCTACTAAATTTTTTTCCTTTTTTTTCATTTTTTTTTATTATTGTTATTTTTCATATGTAACCATCAAGATTCTGATTCAATGAAGAAAGTTTTTTTTTTTTTTTTTTATGTGACTGCACTTAAAAAATTTTAAGCTGCCTACATATCCTTTTATAATAACGGGATCAAGTCATAACATAGTTCATTACAAATATGCATTTATTTTTACATATGGTCGTTTGCCTTTTAAGCTCATGCGAGCCAGGAGCAACACGCGGTTTACATTTAACACGTAATTTTTTTTTTTCATATAGCATTAAGCATGAAATCTTTTAAGGAATTTGCCATTGATTGGGCCAATTTTTAATCCATCTTGGTCGATGATCTTGTACGCTCCGTTTGTGTAGACTTCTTTATCAACATAGAGTCCGTCTCATTTAGGTGTGAACTTATTTCCTGTATGTCTCGTTATGATGATAGGTCTTCTTACAACAAGTACTAGGTCACCAATCTGAAATGATCGAGGTTTCACATGCTTGTCGAAAGCTTTAGACATTCGTGCTTGACAACACTCCAATGCCTATTGAGCCTCGAGTCTCTTTTCATCAATTGCTTCTAGCTCTTGAAGACATAATTTGGCATTGTCTTCAATAGTCAACCCTTCTTGAATTGCCATCCTCAACGATGGGATTTCCCTCTCTAATGGAAAAACAGCTTCTACTCCATAGTCTTGCTCTCGCTCTTGCTAGTCTCACTCTCGCTAGTCTCGCTCCCCAGAGTTGGTTTTGTCGGGTCATTTCGCTCTCTCTAATATCATCTGGCTAGTCTCGCTCACAAGAGTTGGTCGCGTCGAGTCATTCCGCTCTCTCTGGTATCGTCTCGCTAGACTCGCTCTCACTCTCTCTGTATCGACTGATGGTCTTCTTTGCAAGAGAGTTGATCCATCGTGACCAACTTTGGTGAGCGAGACTAGCAAGACAATACCAAAGAGAGTGAAATAACCCAATGCGACCAACTCCAGAGAGCAAGACTAGCGAGACGATACCAGAGAGAGCGAAGGTGAGTCACCTTCAATTGAACAAATCTCCTTTGATTGCACAATATAAAATGTTTGGAAAAATATTAGATTGAAAGGGAAGGCGAGTCACGTTTTATCTCATACGTCCATTAGGATCCAAGCAGTAATTTTATCGCAAAGTCATAAATCTCACAATTATAAAACAGTCTTTTATCTTCTTGGTTTGAACCGGTTCAATTCTAAACTGACCCAAGCTTGAATCAACCCTACAAAAAACTGTACACATAGATCCTAGATGGCAATCACCTCACACTTCTGTTAGATCTTAACAGCAATTTTTGCAGTAAGGACCAAATCATTACCATTTTGAAAGTATGGGGACTAAAATGTTACTTTTGAAAGTTTATGGACCAAATTGTTACTTTTGTGAAAGTACAGGGCCCAAATGTTATTTTTAACCAAAAGTTTAATATAAATTTTATGGATGTAGTTATACCACATTTATATGAATCTCTTACTAATGATATTTATTTATGAAAATCCAGGAAGGATTAAAGGTATCATAATCATATAATTCAAATATTAGAGAATAATATAAATATCATAGAGATTCTTATAAAATATTCCTAACGAATGTGATATAATTATCTTATTCAATATTTGTTGATATGAGCGTACAAAAATAACCCTATTTGTCCATATCTTTTAATAAAGAAATCACAACTTGAGATTTAATATATATATATATATATATATATATATATGTTGGTGATTTGAGCAGAAACTCCTGAAGAGATTTCAAACGCAATAGAGTTTCGTAAGAAAGAAATTGAGATAATAAGTTCTGTCTGAGCTTGCAAATAACGCATAAAGCAAATGGAATTACATCAATTTATAAATAAAAGATCTTTTATGGATTATGTACATCATTGAATACTCCTATACTGGTTCATTCACTCGATGTGAAAATCATATAATCTGATATTAGAAAGATGATGAAGAATATTAGGTCATGAAGAACCATAAATTTTGAGAAATAAGTGCAATTATATAGCTTTCCTAGTTTATACATTGTAGTATTTTTCAGTAATTTTGTTACATATATATAATATTCCTCTGAAAAGGAGAATATTGGAGTAGACTTAAACATATAGTATGTTTTATTTGAGAATTAGTTTACATGGATCTATTTTATTCTAATAAATTTAATTGGTGATCTAGTTGGTTGTGAAGATACAGGTTATCGCTCAAGTGATAGCAGTCTATCTCTAATTGAAAGTGAAATTTTCATACATTTGTAAATAATTTTGAAGTACATTGTTTAAGACTTTTTTTTTTCCTGGCAGGTAATTCAAACAAACCTTTAGTTGTACCAATAAAATTTTAGGAAAAATTATTCTTGACTCTAAACTTACCATAGGTTTTATCAAAACTATAAACTTTTAATTTTATCGATTTAAATCTCAAACTTGGCAGATTGTATCATTTTTAAGTTTTAACCCTGCCTTCTAATTTTATCAATTTGAACTTCAAACTTGAAAAAGTCTCAATTTACACCATTGGTTAAATTTTCATATCATAATCCCCGTTAAAAATGTTTCTCACACATGCCCAAAGCCACATGTTGTAACGACCCGATCCCTAGGACCCAAGTCAGATCGTCACTCATGCATACATACAACTTAACCAACACCCTTTATAAAGAAAATACCATAAAATATGCATAAAGTATAGAAACCCTTCAAAGTTTGACAATTCAAAAGAAAACGTTCAGATGGACGCCTCAAAAGAAATTTCAAAACATCAAAATAAGAAATTTGACTACAGAAACATTAAAGTCATAACATGGTTTTCAAAACAAGCGTAACTCAAAATACTAGAACACTTAGAAATATACGTAGTTCATGCAAAAGCTCTAGCCTAGTCCCAATTGGTCATTCAAGGTTTCTTCCCATCGTTTGCCAGAGTGTCCTTTCCTTTTCTAACAAAAGAGTGAGTATAAAATACTCAGTAAGTAACCCCACTTCTGGGATCAGGCTAAACACCCATATCAAAAAGGTGCAAAAGCATAAATATCATACAAATCTTATTTAAATTGTGATAGCCATCTAGTGAACGATTTAACCCATCCTAGCACACATCTAGTGCCCCGAAGGCTTACAAATGTAGCAAGGTATCTATCGGTTCCCGATAACATAGTAGAAAACCTGTCGCCCTCTAAAACATAGCAAGAAAACATGTCGGCTTTCAAAACATAGCAAGAAACCCGTTGGCTTCCGGAACATAGCAGTACTAGGAGGGCAATCGTCACGTCTTAATTTAATACATAATATGCTTTCAATGAAATTCAACATAGATCTAACACATAATCTCAAAGCTCCACATAGGATTCTATCACTTACATGCTAAAATCAGTCTCATGCTAGTGTAAATCTCATGCTAACATAAGTATCATGCCATAATCATTCTCATACTAGTGTCAATCTCATGCTATCATCAACACATACATGAAACAGATCTAGTCATAATAGGTCTTTCAATTAGCCTAAACTAAACAGTCAATCAGTTGTCTAATTTGCCTGACATATGAGCAAAATTCCAGTAGTAAGATTACTTACCTTGCACCCGGTAAGCCTTCTCTTTTGTTGGTAAGACTCGCCACTCACGCCCTAATCATAAATCAAACCCAAAACATAAATTCCTACAACCCTTAGGTGCAACAAATCAACTAAACAACAATTTCCCTTTTATTCTCCTCGTACACTGAATCAGACTTCAAAACCAACGCCCCTAACAAACACCCAAGTAAGATCGACTCAAAACCGACAAAATCCACCCTTAGTGTTACTGACGATAGTTCCAAAAACTCCAAATCTTCAATCTATAACCAAATCACAAAGGAGTAAACATAAAGAAAAACGAAAATGATGGGCAATCAAGTTTCAATTGAGAAACCCATACCGAACACCAAAATCTCCGGCGACAACCACAACTGGCGAAACTAACTGTCAGCGGCAAGACTATCTGACCAGCAAGCGAAACCAACAGATCAGCAACGAGCAAGATTAGTGAGATCAATGATTAGCGAGACTAGCGAGATTAGCTGAAGGCGAGCAAGACCAGCAGATGGCCAGCGAGACTTGCAAATGGACTACGAGCGAGACTCACAGATTCGAGAAGACTAACAAATGGCGAGCGAAACTCACAAAACCAGCGAATGATACTCACCACTTGGCTAGCGAGCCTATCAAATGGCGAGTGAAACTCACAAAACCGGCGAGCGAGATTATTAGTTTGGCAACCAGTAGCGATGGCGTGAACGGACACTGTGGTGGCAAACCAGACAGCGGTTGGCAATGACACGCTCGGGAAGAAAGGAGGAGTCGCTGCTATGAATCATGCTGAAAGAGAAAAAGAAGAAGATGAAGAAGAAGAAGGCGTCGGGGAGGAGAGGAAGAAGAGAGAGATAATTCTCACTTCTTCTTTTCCCCTTTTTCTTTTTTTTTCTTCTTCTTAATTTGGCACAATTCCCAAAGCCCTAATCCCCTTTTAAAACAAATTCACAACCCAATTTCCACAATTCCTTCAATTCCTCCTAAACTCTCAATCTCTTCCAAATATTCCCTCTAACCATCTTAAATCCAAATTCTAATTTTGGAACTACTCGATTTAAATGGGATCACTTAAATTACGAACAAATAAATTTCTTAACCTTCAAACTTGAAATAAATTCCCAAATAATAATAAGATACATAAACTAACCAAAAGGAAAATTACCTCAAATTTGGGTTGTCACACTTGTAGCTCAATAGTAGGTGTTTGTTATTGATACATTTATTTAAGTTTTTAATTTAAATTGATGAAATTGGAAGTTCAGGGTTAAATTTGATATAATTTGCCGGGTTGAAAATTTAAATCAATGAAATTGAATCAAAATTTGTCAAATTTAAGATTTAAATCAATAAAATTAAACGTTGAGGGTTAAAATTGATACAACTTATTCAAGTATAGGCATACCACTTGAAACAAAATAGAATTTTATTATTTTGTGAGTTGAACTTCATTTGTCTAGTAACATCGAAATGGTATAACCACATGCTTAAATATGCTGATAAAACAATAATTTAGGTCTTAACAATTTTTGTCTTCTAATTTTAAAATTTATATTTGTTTTCTCTCAATTTTTATTAGAACAAATATCAATTTATATCCTTAAACTTTGAAGGTTGTATCAATTAAAACCTTAAATTAATAATTATATCAATTAATATTCTGAACTTTCGTAAGTGTATCAATTTGCACCATTCTTCAGATTTCATTCAACAAATATGGTGTGAAACTTACAATTTTAGTCAATTAAACTCCTAAATGTTCATAAGTCGATCAATTTGGACTCTTCATTACAATTGCCTTTAAAAAAATCATCTATACGTTAATTTTCAAATATGTGTAAACATTTTCAAATGTCAATTTTACAAAATGGACTACTAGAGTAAATGAATGGACAAATTTTCAAAAAAATTTTTGTCTAAGAGTCTAAATTGATTAATTTATGAAAGTTTAGGGGTTTAATCGATATAGTTGTGAGCTTCACACAAAGTTTTCCCAAACACAATATAATGATGAGTGTAAATTGATTTACTTAAAAAAAATTTATGGTTTAAATTGATATGGTTATTAGTTCATTAGTGAAATGAACTAAAATTTAAGAGTGTAAATGGATATTTCTTTTTTCCCATTTGAAATAAATCACACTTAATTTTTAAAAAAACTACTTCGTTTAATTTTTAACTCTATATAGTACTTGAAAATAGATAACCAAATAAGAAAACTTATTGGTAGTAAAAACAAAATTATTATGAATCGGACGTGAAAATCTAAAGTATGAAAAACTTTCCATTTGGTGCTAATAAATTTAGTTTTTTTTTTTTTATCGAGGACTTTCTTGGTGTAATGTCATTGCCACGTAGCTGCTACTCTCATGGCCGTCGTCTTCTCCACTCACACTCTTCCAACCTGTTCTGCATTTTTACTCTTCCAGCTCTCTGTTTCTCTCACATGGGGATTTGGTTAACCCATCTCAAGGTTAGTTCCTTCTTTCAAATTCCTCTTTCGCGTTTCATTTTCTCATTTAATTTCTTCCACTTTCTGTGCTATTAGGTTTTGCTTTATTTGCTGAATCACTCATTTAGAATGGTCCTTTTGGTTCTTATAACCCGTTTCAGTAATTATTGGGAAGGCGATTTCAGTTCATAGTAGTTCATTGCTTCAAGTCGATTCCATTTCTCTGATTGAATTGATTGAACTTTAATACTTAAAGAAATCAAGTTCAACCAAAATCAAATAGCCCCTGATGGGTTTTATTTGAGGGATTTGTGAACCCCCTTTTGCTTAATTTGAAGTTATGAGAGTCTGGGGTTGGAAGGGTCTTGTTTGAACACTTTTTTAACTTTATTGCTCATTTTTCATGTGGGGTTGGGGGATACCTTTATTTTAATAGTCTATAACCATGTGGGGCTTTGAAGACGATTCCCACATCGCTTAGGATTACTAGTGAGATATTTTGTATAGGGAGCTTTGTGCAAGCATATGTTTGTCCCTTTGGGGACATCCGATAAAATTGGAACGATACAGAGAAGATTAGCATGGCCCCTGCGCAAGGATGACACGCACAAATCGAGAAATGGTCCAAATTTTTTTTTCCATTTTTGTGCTCCGTCCTATATCATATCCCCCCTGCTTAATTTGTTTTCAATTTGCTCTTGCAAAGTTATTAAACTGCTCAACCATTTACTTATTTGTTCCAAAATTCACGAAGAGTTATCTCAACTATCAACTTTGGTTGAAAGTTTGCAGCAGACCTTTTGAGACAAAGTGAGCTCCAAACTTAGGGTTTTGGTTGAGCACTTCTTTAACTTTATTGCTCATTTTTTATGTGGGGTTTTCATGTGGTGTTAGGTTAGGTGGTACCTTTATTTAATAGTCTATAACCATGTGGGGGGTTTGAGGAGGATTCCTACATCGCTTAGGAACAACAATAAAATATCCTATATACAGTTCTTAGTAGAATGGTATTATTGTCCCTTTTGGGACATATGATAAAATTGAAACGATACAGAGAAGATTAGCATGGCCCCTGCGCAAGGATGACACGCACAAATCAAGAAATGGTACAAATTTTTTTTTTTTTCCTTCATCTACTAACTTAAACTTTTGAGTCAATTGGCGATTTAACATCTATTTTTCCAAAATATCCCTACAAATCAGATCCTATTTGTTTGAAAGAAAATGTTGATTTGGTCAGCTGACTTATGCTGTGGATTTGGAGATTTTGTGAGAATTCTTTTCCCCTGCTAAATTTGCTTTCAATTTGCTCTGGCAAAGTTATTCAATTGCTCAACCATTTACTTATTTGTTCCAAAATTCATGAAGAAGAGTTATCTCAAATATTTACTTTGATTGAAACAAACCTTCGGACCCTTTAGTTCTCTTACCCTTGTTTTTCTCCTGGTTATTAGAGCAGGTGGATTCTATTGTTTACTATTGTTCCATTACTTTCAGATTTCTCCCTTACTCATATGAGCTGGAATATACTTGTCTTAGACAGAGGAAAAAGAGGAAAGATAAACACTACTCAGTTTAGACTCTGAACTTTTAAGTTTGTTCATTTTAGTCTTTAAACTTTCAAAATGTCTCATTTGGTCATTTGACTTTCAAGATTGTTGGATTTTGTTCATGAACTTTTGTCTATTTGTTTCTAAACTTTGAAAAAAAAACCTTCATCTTGGTTCTTCTATTTTACTTTTCTACCTTAAACATGCTTTGTCCAATGCTCTATTGTATTTGGCTTCAAATCACATTCTTATAAACAACGCCATTAATTTGTTAAAATGAAAATAAAATTAGGACTAAAAAAGATATTCTTTAAAAGTTCATGGACTAAATAGATAATTAAAAACAATTAAAATTTTGGGGACCAAAATGAAACAACTTAAAAAGTTTAGTGACTAAAATAGAGAATTTAAAAGTATAGCAGCCAAAATAGAGTGAGTTCATAGGTACTAAAAGCCAAAATAGGATTTAAACTATGAAATTAGGCTTAGATAGCCTGCTGAGTTAATTTCTTTGAGTTACCATACACTATACTACTTTATAGGCTTAAGTTTGAAGGTTACCTTGAACATGGCTTATGACTTGGGCATTATATATATGGAAAGAGAGAGCCTTTGGATGAATATCATTGAGTTTGTTTTGTAGATAATCTGCTTTCATTTCTCTAGTTACAGCTCTTGCTGTAATGTGCTGGACGTGGAACTTACCGTAGAAATCCCACGTCACTTGCAAAACTTGGTTGCCTCTTAGAGAAACGTCCCACATCGCGTAGGATCAAAGTTGAGATATTCTATATGTGCAGGTTAGTGGAATTGTGTAGTTGTGTTCCCCCACAATATTGAAATGAGATAGAAAAGTATAGCAAACGAATGGCCTCTTAAATTAGTGGTTAAAGCCCACAATCCTTTTTCTAGTTAGAAAAACACTGCTTTCATTTATTTTACTTGTAGAATTTAGCTAAGAATTTATTTTTTAAAATTTGCACGTTTATCAAGTTTTTGAAAACTAGAATCTTTTTTTGCAAAAACAGTAGTGTTTTCCTAGAATAGTTAAAAATTCATCTTTTTCATTTTTTTTAATTTGCACGTTTACTGCTTTCACTTATTTTACTTGTAGAATTTAACTTATTTTACTGGTAGAATTTAGCTAAGATTTTTTTTTAATATTAAGTTTTTGAAAACTAGAATCTTCTTTTGCAAAAACAGTAGTGTTTTTCTAGAATAGTTAAAAATTCATTTTTTTCATTTTTTTTAATTTGCACGTTTATCAAATAACTTCATTATCCCATTTTTTTTAATTTTCATATTTTTCTTTTAATCTTAAAAATATTCACTATTTAAATCTCTACATCTACAGAGTAATTTCATGTAATTTCATTTTCGTCTCTTCCAATAATTTCCCCTAAAAATAGTTAATACTAAAAAAAAATTTTAAAAAATGGATATTTAAAACAAACTTACAAACTTATCAACTTGGAATCCTTATCCAATTAGGAATTTTCATTTAAATGAGAATTTACAAATTTGTCAAATTTAAATGAAAACAATAAATCTCCAATTTGAATAAGGCATAATCAAAATTTCATCTCAAGTTAAATTTCACAAAATCTATCTTAGAATTCTATTCCAAATCTAAACAACATTTGGATAGAACCTAACACTAACTTGTATCAAATTTGGGCATATTCGAAATTTTATACCAAGTATTTCTAAAATTGTAAAATTCAAATTAAATCATCTAAAGTTGATCTCAAATAATAATAACAACAAGGAAAAGAAAAATTCTTAATCAAATTTGATTGAAATTAAAAATTAGAAGGTAGAAGTGGAAAAATTCAAAATCAAATTTGTTGATATTGAAATTTTTGATTGAGGTATAGTTTCGATTGTGCAGTGCATAAAAAATTAGCAACAAAATAAAAGTATGCAATGTAGACTTCATAACTGATGTTAAATTTTTACATCCTAAACTCAAATTTTTAAACATAGACTAAACAACTATATTGTTCGAACATAATTTTAGTTTCTATATTTATAATAAATATTAAACTTAGTCTCTCAAAGTTAAATTTTATCGAAATTGGCTAAACAATAACAATATTTTTCATGCATGGAAATATAATATGTGAATATATTTTCAAAATTTAGAATGCAAATGCTGGTGAATAATAAAAAGTTTTTTGAAAAAATCAATGATAAAAAATCAATAGAGACTAAAATAAAATTTCTTAAAAGTATAAAAATTAAAATTAAACTTTTAAAAATACATAACCTAAACTTAATCAAAATGGAAGTACATAAATTAAAACGATATTTTAACCTTTATTTTAATATCAGGAGGAGTTCAAAATTTTAGGGTAGCTAAGAAAAACAAGAGAGGACAATTGTGTGGCCACCATCACCTGCAATCCCTATTTACGAAGCAATTATGTGAAAAGGAAATATGAGAGTTATATATATATATATATGCTGTGTACGAAAAGATAAAGATTATTTTTATTTTTATTAAAGGAAAATAATGATATCTAACTCGTTATTTCTCCATAACCTTATCCCTTAGTCTTCATAATTTTCGTGAGAAAATATGAGTTCTAAATATTGTTTAATGAGTATAGACATTAAATATATATGAAATTTGAATGTCAAATGTTCAGGATAGGTAAGTATTTATGTCTAATTTACTAATTTTATATATAGAAATTAAAATTAAATAATTACTTAATAAATACGAGAGATTAATTAATCTAGTCATCAATTAAATTTAGTATTATTTAATTTGTTATTATATTGATTAATTATTTAATCAATTAAAATAAAAATAAGTGAATATTTTCATTAAACATAATTAAATTATTTAAATTAATTACTAAACTAATTAAATTAATATAAATTAATTAGAATATTGAAAATTAATAATAATAATTTTTATTAAATAGTAAGATAACATAAAATATTAAATGGAAAGGTATTTGTTGAAATTTATTAAGTCTAATTAATATATTTATATTTAATAATTAATTAAAATTAATAGTGATGAATAATATATATTAATTCATTAACTAATTAGGCTATGTTTAGACTGTTCATCTGCCAGGTATAAAAATTTCACAATTATGTAGGGTAATAAAAAACCCATATCATATGAGATTTAAAGTTCTGTCTGAAATTCTATGAGAAAACTCGTGAAACAAACGACCTTAATTTTCGGGTTTATATCAATTTAAATCATGAACTAATAAATGTGTCAATTTAAATTCTGAACTTTTGTAAGTGTATTAAAAGGTATGTTCTATTTGAAAGAATATAGTGTGAAACTTATGATTATATCAATTAAACTCATAAATTTTCATATATGAATTAATTAACTTAAACTCTTAGTCAGAATTTCTTTTAAAAATTGTCTATGCATTTATTCTAATTACCATTTTGTAAAACCAATATTTGAAAAGCCCTACACACATTTGAGAATTAATTTACATAGATGATTATCAAAGATAATTGTAATGTATGGTCAAAATTGATTGGCTTATGAAATTTTAGGAGTTTAATTGACTCAAATTATAAGTTTCATACAATATTAATCGAAAAATTTTGATAATATACTTACAAAAACTTATGATTTAAATTGATAGAATTATTAATTTAGAATTTGATTGATACAATTCCAAAATTTAAATGAACAAATTGATATATATTAATTTGAATGATGAGGATAGTAGAAATGTGAGAATTTGATTAGTTGATGAAATATGTCTTCACTCATTGAATTAAGCTAAGTTGGCAATACCGAACATAATTAATTAGAAATTAGTCCCCATTTTTCTTAATCATTTTGTTTTTTAAAATTAAACATATTTTCTCTTAATTTTCTTACAATAATTTGCATCTTTCTTAAATAAAAGTGTAACGACCCGACTAATACAATCTAAACGGACCATTACTCAATGCATGCAAAATTTCAAGAAAGACACTGTGCGGTTAGTAAGAAAGAAACAATGCTTTCCATGGAAATTTCTGTTTATTTAAATTCAAGAAAAACAATGCATAACATATAAAAGAGAATTTTGGTTCGGGGTACCCCTAATAAAATCGATAAAATTTCATGAACAGGAATCCACATGCAAAATAAAAGACAAACTTCAAAACAAAATTTGACAATTTAACAAAACTCATTAAAACATGTAGTTCTAAGCGGAAGCTATTGCGGGTCCCGTGAAGCCATCAAGGATTCCTCTTGTCATTCGCCAGCACATTCTTTCCCTTACCTGAAAAAAAATAAGATGAAAGGGTGAGCAATTATATTACTCAGTAAGTGACCCCACTACCGGAGCCGGGCTAGGCACCCAAGTCCTTTAGGTGCATTAGTCATACGACAGGCATATCTAACATACTTTTATAGGGAACTGGTTATACTGGCACCCAAGTCCTTTAAGTGCATTAGTCATAAAACAGGCATATCTAACATACTTTTATAGGGAACTGGTTATACTCTCCCTACAGTTGGTTTTGGATGTCCACAAACCTCTAGAGCCCCGAAGGAACTCTTACCTCTGGTGATCCCGAAGGATCACAAACCTCTGGTGATCCCGAGGGACCACAACCTCTAGTGAACCCAAAGGAACACATCCTCTGGTGACCCCGAAGGACCACAACCTCTGGTGAACCCGAAGGAACACAACCTCTCGTGACCCCGAAGGACCACAACCTCTGGTGAACATCCAACCGACGTAGGGGAGTTACCACTACCCAGCACACATGACCAATTAAATTCTCACTCCTTTCCTTCCATGAATTCATACATTAACAGCACTGTTTACAAACATCTCATAATACAAGCATATGCATTTCACATACATCCTTTAAAATATGGGAATTTCATACAAGCATGCTATCTCACATGGGGCTTAGAAATTTTACTCATCATGGCAACTAAACAATTTCACATACATCCTTTAAACATGGGAATTTCGTACAAGCATGCTATCTCACATGGGGCTTCGAAAATTTTACTCATCATGGCAACTAAACATATGGCGGGAAGGCGGTTCAGGTAGTAAGACCACTTACATTGAGACTAGGTGCAAATAGCTAACCAAGCAGCCAATTCTTACAAAATGCTTGAGTTAAAACCCCAAAGTGCAACTAAGCCACAATCTTCTTCCATACTTCACACAATGAGTCCAACCAAAATGGACCCTTAAACCCGCTTGGACAGCTTGTTTCTGATTCCAAAATCCATGGAAGCCTGAATCTAAAATCCAACCTCAATGAGTAACAACAATTAAAACCAATTCACGAAATTACGAGAAAATCAACAATACTTACCCAAACAGTCCTCACCTAACCAAGGCTTGAAATCCTAGCGTAACTCACGAAAAGGGATAATGCCAGAGAGAGCAGCTGGGCAACAACTTGCAAACCCATTGTGATCCAAGATTGGCTTAAGTATATATATATATATACTTCTGTAAATTCTCTTTCCTTTTCCTTTTCCAGAACCCTAAATATATATATTTAAATTTCCATTTTCCTTTGCCTTTTCCTTTTCCTTTTCCCAAAACAAAACACAACTTATTTAATATAATATTCCTCAATCCATCAAATCAAATTTTTTCCAACCACCACTTAATAATTTATTTAACCAAAATATCTTCTAACAAATCAATTCCCCAACTTAAATTCAATTCTAACTTATCCTCATATTTTCTTAAATTAATCAAGTTCTTAAATCTCACACAATTTCTAATTTAAATCCAACTTTTAAATCTCTCCCAAATAAATTCAATTTTCCACTAATTGAATCAAATCCAAATCTTTTTATCACGATTACTTTAAATTGAATTATTTTCTCAACATAATCCAATTAAAGCTTCAAAATTCAAACAACTAACCAAATAACTCAAGAAAATAAATTTTTTTAAAAAAACAAATTACTTGAAAATTTGGGATGTCACAAAAAGAGTTGAATTCTCTTAGCCAAATTCCAAAAAATAAAACACAGGTTTTTAATAACTATTTTTTTAGTCTTCAAAATTTTGCTTGGTTAACATTAGTAAAAAATAAATAACAAAGTAGAAAATTTAAAGATGGAATAAGAGTACATAGGCTCAATTTTCAAAAACTAAAAACCAAGGTCCTGCTTGGTAACCATTTGGACCTTGTTTGGCAACCATTTCGTTATTTGTTTTTGTTTGGTAAATTTCTTTAGTTAAATTACAAATTTAGTCTTTGAACTTTCAATTTCTTTTTTTTTTTAAATTTACGAGGTACTAGAAACCCAATTGAATTTTAAAGTTTTCGATAGACATAAAATTCAAATTTATATCTAAAAGATGAATTAATTTTAAATATTTTTGAATTTTTCATGAACCTAATAGACACAAAATTGAAACTCTAAGAATTTATTACATATAAAATTAAATGTTTGAGGACCTATTAGACCCTTTTAAAACTTAGAGATGAATAAATATATTAAAAGTAGAAAAAAAAAATTTAAAAAAAAAAAAAAAAAAAGCTTGTAAACTAACTCACTTATGATTGAATTAATTTATGGAAAGTGAAGGCCTCATTCCAAATTAGCGGTGGCATTATACATTTTCGGAGAGAAATACCATTTAACATGACTTTCAATAGCTATTGCATATTAAACTAAATGTCCTTTTTAACCCGTAGGGTAAATAATAAATTTTCAACTATTAATTTCTACCACAATACTCATCTTTGTGGAACTCGCTTAGGTGTGCTTAACCATAAGTTATTATATGTCAAATTTTTCTTTTCTAAAAAAAGATAGCATTATTTTCAAATATAGGAAAATAAACCAAAATATTTATAAATATAGCAAAATTTTACTATCTATTTGCAATAAACAGCGATGAACTACTATTTGTGCCTATATGTGTGATCATGTGTGTCGTCTATTGCGATATATTGTGTGATTGCTATTATTTGTAAATATTTTCAACAGTTTTGTCATTTAAAATAATTTTTTAAAAAGATGTATATTTTATATCCTTCTCCCTTTATAATTGAATGAAATGTGTGAAAATGAGAAATTGAACTTTCGATTGAAAGGAGGAAGTATATGTTAACTATTGCTCAACATACTTAGATAATGACTAATTATAATTTGGGTCAAATTGTACGCATTAAGTATATTGCTATTATAAGTTATTTTAATTTTTTGGAAGATTTTATTATAATTTATTTATATTCATTAAGTACACCGTTCTTTTAAATTTTTGTGAAGTACTTTTCCACAAATGAAAATTACTATAATGCACTTTGAAAGATAGGTTTCATAAAACATACTCCACCACAAAACAACAATGACAACCAAGGAAATGGTGGTAAATGACAGAGTTGCCCTTTAAATTTATTGTGTGAATAAAGACATACACTAAAAAGGAAAGCATTAATTACAACAGACTAGCTCAGGTAAAGAATACTAGTTGGAAGATATGTACGATACACGTGGCTTAAAAAATTATTTGATATAAATTTTTAAAATAAAATTAAAATGTGATTTAAAATTGTTTTTAATAATTTGTTTTTATTCAATATTCATCGAATTTAATTAGTAAATATTTGATAGGAAACGAAGTAATTTAAAAATAGGGTCTAAAACTATATATTTCTTAATTCAAGTTAATTTATAATGAATATGAGATATTTTGAATGTTGAAAATTTTTTAGACAAATTTTAAAGAGAAATAATTTTTTTAATAGAGATACCTATTATAAAATTTAAAATTTAAATAGTTGACATGAAATTTAAAACTACACGAGTATAAAAATAAATGGATGAATAGAATTAAAATATATATAACGTAATTGAAATAAAATTTTTGAAATAAAATCTGTAATAAAGGACCTAATAACATATCTTAATTATTATTTTCATGTGTTAATTGTTTTATAGTTTTTACACTGTAGTGACTTTAAGAGGAAAAAATTAAATAAAAGCCAGATTTATATATATTTTTCTAAATGAATCTTCTGGTTTTCTGGAAAAAAAATGTTTTTTTTTTGTTGTTTTTGTTTTGTCTTTTTTGTAAAACCTCCCATCAAAGTTTTTTTTTTTTTTTTTTTTTTTTTTTTT
>QLSR01000264.1:1024902-1067912 GCA_031780015.1 Citrullus colocynthis
TCATTTGATATATGTGTCTTAAATTCTAAATGATCCAATACTTAAAAGCAAATAAAATTATAAAGTTATTCTATTTCATTAATCTAAGAAAAGTTCAAAAACGTATTTGTAAATTTATGTTAGGGAAGCTAAACACAAAAAAAAAAAAAAAAGAAAAAAACTCATATTATAAAATGAAGGATTGTTTTCAAATATTTAAATGAACAAAAAAAATTTATAATTATAACAAAATTTCACTGTATACTTTTGTGTTAGCATAGACATAGATAGTAGTCTATCACGACCTATCATAGATAGACTGTGATATTTTTCTATTATTGGTAAATATTTTAACCAGTTTTATCATTTAAAATAATTTTTCCAAAAAAAAATAGAAGAGGAATAAAAATAATCATTGAAACACAATCGAATTTTGAGGAAAAAAATGAATAGTAAATATTGAAACTAAAATTAAAAAAATTAAATTAAATTTTACTTAATATCTCTCTAATATTTTCAACTTCTCTTCTAATATAAAAAAGAAGTAATGTGTTCTAAAAAGAATTAATAATGGCTAACTAATAATTATTATTTTAAATTCGTTAAGAAAACTTATTTCTTTAAATGACCTACTCCTTCAAAAAGGAATAAACAAAGAAGCCAACTAAAAAAACTATTTAAAGGTATAAAAACATAAAATATAAGTATTTTAATATCTAATCTGATTGTTTATTTAAGTAACAAAATCAAAGTTGTACATCCTTTTAATTATCTTATATATAAAAAATATCTCGTTATACAAGGAACAGAAAAGTACAAACCTGGGTAGAAATATTTTAATTAATTTGATACATTAAATTATATTATATTCAATTTTGATTTATGTTTATTTTACTTTGTTGTCCTATTCTAAAATTTTCATTTTAACGCATGTTTACTCATAATATATTTAATTTTTATTTTCTTTTTTTAAAAAAAAAAATTTGAAGCCAGGGCTTTTTGATGTCTGTCCAATGCACCAGCAACTAGCTGATGTTGTGATGAACATGCTGTGCTGTAAGCTAAGAAATTCGAAGCAAAATTTCAATGGCAGAATAAAAAAGGTAATGTAAAGAGAATTTATATGCAAATAAAATATTTAATGAAAAAGTTCAATTTGTTCTCCAATACAATTTAAATCCATGCAAATTCAAGATTTAAAGTGTTTCACTTGTAAAAATCTAAAAGAGCAAATAAGAATGCATAAACATTTATGGTTCAAATAACATCATTACATGAAATAAATTAAAAGATTCTCAAGTGGTTGATTTTTCATAATGAAATGAATCTCCGTCAAATTAAAATCTAACAAGAAAAAATTATAATTACTTCAACTTCAATGGCTAATCTAAAAAAATAAATTTAAAAATTGATACAAAAGAAAGATTTAACAGTAAAAAAAATTCAATAGCCAAAATTTAAATGTTTCACTCATAAAAATCTAAAAAAAGTAAAATATAACAATTTAGAGTTGAAATAACAACATTGCCTCTAATTAATAGATTCTCAAGGCTGGCAGTCGTTTTTTCATAATCAAATGAATCTCCAACTAATCAAAACCTAAAAAAATAAATAAATAAATAAATAAACTCGATGGCTAGGAATCTAAAAAATATTAATTAAAAGATTGATACAAATGAAAGATTTAATGAAAAAAATTCAATTTCCTCTCCAACCCAATCTAAATCCATGAAATCCAAGATTTAAAAATCTAAAAAAGTAAACAAAAATCATAAAGATTGAGGGTTAAAATAACAACATTATCTCGGATTCTAAGGCTGCCTTTTGACATGATTGAATATTAACATGAAAATTAATCCAAACGCAAACAACAACCAAAAAAAAAAAAAAAAGGAGAAGGTTAAAAGGCCAAAGGGTCAAAAGGAAATGGAAAGTACCTAAAAGAGAAAACGAAATGGAAAAAAGCAAAGTTGAGAGAGCATATGTAAATCACTCCAACATTAAGGGGAACCTGGCGTTTAAGAGGAGGATATGGAAGATGACAAAGAACTCATGGGAGTGATGGGCGGGATGGTGAAGGAAGGGCGAAGAAAGAACTCATCTCATCGATTTAACTACATTACATCTATTTAAATCTAAAGTAACAAAAGAGTGAGAATGAAATAATTGGCTAAGTACTATTAAATCTAAATCAAGAAAGGGTGTAAATCAATAACTAACTATTAAATCTAATTCCATTAAGAAAAAACCATTAAACTAAGACTATAATAGGTATATACTTAAGAATAAGGGACAAAATGGAAATGTAAAAATTCTCCCCATTTTGCCCTTTTTATATGTAATATAGATTGTTGATCCGTTTAATAAAATGTCAATACCCACGAATCTCCACAATAAAGAAATGTTAATAGATAAGAAATTCAGGAAAAATATTTAAATTAATAAAAATAAGCATTTTAGACTTTTAAATAAGTTAAAATGCTTATTATTTATATAATGTTATGGTGAATTTGGACAGGTAAAAATAGGCCAAAAGCTAGGGGAAGACCAAAAAACATAAGATGAGAATAAAAGTAGTGTGATAGTACTAAAAACGTGCAAGTTTGCTATCCTTAATTTGAGGTTATTTCTAGATTTTATATGTTTATTTTAATGATTTTACAAGTATCGAGCATCCGAGAGGTAGAGCTGAGCGTCAGTGCTGAAATGAAGCAAAAAAGGGCCAAACCTGAGCTCAAATGCATCAACCAGAAAAGAATAAGTGAAAAGTATTAACTTGCCCCTGAAGAAATGGTGTGGAGGCGCCACGCTTGACATTGTCCACCTGAGAGCAAGTTTTCCTGAGATGCATAGAGCTCCGCAACGCTACGAAGATGGATGTTGACGTGCGCGCGACAGTTGTAACGAATTGAGTTTAGGAGGGAGACATGAATGAAGTGAGATCGCATTTGAATGAGAGGGATCCCAAGGATATAAAAGTATGATTGAGAAAGACTTAAAAAGAATTGAAGGTTACTACTTCTATCGACAAGGTGTACATTTCTAGATTTTATGCGTTTATTTGGTTATTTGATAGGTTTCGAGCACTTGTTAGGTAGAACCGGTTGTTAAAGCTAAAATGGAATCAAAACATAGCTTACTTGCATCAACCGAGAAAGAGAGAAGCAAAATGACTATTTTGCCCTTGAAGCCATGACGTAGAGCCGTTGCCTGGGCACTTTTTCCCAAGAGCTAGGTTTTTGGAGGAAGCTCCTGGTGGCCTAGCACTGCGAAGTCGTTTGCGCGAAGATTTCTGTCAACACCATGGCACTGCCATACAATGTTGTGCCGCCATCGCGATTTTATAAATTTGAAGTTTAGTTGCTAGGTCAACTTTCTCTGCCATTCTAGTAAGCTTCTATACTGTTTTCTCTCCATTTTCTCTCACTTTTTGGTTAGTTCTTATAGCCCGACGATACTTTGATGTCCGTCATGTTTACTGTAAGCCCCGTACTTGTTGTTAAAAGAAAGTAAGTAAAGAGAAATTATGGGGCAAGTAAGTAAAGAAAATTTGCTAAGTTGGGGGAGAGTGAAAATGGTTAAGTGTTGGCTAGGCGATGAGTGACCATGCGTTGAGGGATATTTAAGATTGACAAGAGTTGCCGCTGAAAAGCATGTGTTGAAGAGGGCAGCTCTGCGGGGAGAAAGATGTGAAGGGAGAAGGGTGTCATATGCGTTAATAAAGGTATGCGTTGAAGGCTACTATGTGATAGAAGTTGGCATCGCTATGCGTTAAGATGGCCTATGCATTGAAGAATAGTATGTGTCGGACATAGAGAAGTGGCCGAGAGGGCCATGCGGTAATCAGCTATCCGGCGTGAAGCAATCAGTGGCATAGTAATTGGAGACTATGCGTTGCCGAAGCCATGCGTGGAAGGTGGCGCTGACAAATTCTAGAAGGAGGATGAAGTTAGAGCTGGTAAGTCGGTGATTTATATGGACATATAAAGGAGTGCATTGAATAATTAAGCCTTTTAGATACATTTTCGAACTCAGATTAACTCTATTTCGCAGAAGAACAACGAGGAGAGTAGAAGAAAGTACTTGAATAGAATTTGAGTAGAAATCAGATTAGTTTCGTGATGATTTTGAAGCTGGAACCAGAAGCTTGATTGTTGTTGATAAATTTGAACACCAATCGGTGTTTGAAGGAGAGTGAACCAAGGGCGTCGAAACAAGAACTGAAATTTTGATGTAAGTAAGTTGAATCAATTCTTAGTAACTTCCATGAAGGATGTGTAAGCTAAAACCGAGCAAAAATGTGTTAATCTCTAGGAAGAAGTAAGCGCAGTTGAACTGCTAAGCAAAGTAGGACAGCCGAAGTTATTTAGGAATAATTCTTAAATGAAGATGAATCATGGCCTGAAATTTTGAGGTAAGTTAGAGAACTCATTACTTTACAAGATTGTAGAAGGAACAAAGTTCTAATTTTGGCTGTAATAGGGTTTTTAGCAGGATAAAGGAAGAAGTTTGAAGAGAAGGAAGGAAACTGTGATATCAAGTGTCGCTAGACAGTGATATCGCTAAGGAGCGGGAGAGTGAGCAGCGGAACGGGTGTCGCTGATAAATGCAAAGGGCTCTGCGTCTCACAATTCTCGCTGAAGTCTCGCTAAGTATCGCTCCTTAAGATGATATCGCTAATCTAATTCACTCCAGTTTCGCTAGTGTAGTGTGAATCTCGCTGGTAGCCTCACTAGTGACATAGAGTATCGTTAGTTATTAACATGCATACCTAATAATTTTGAAAAAGGAATTCAAAGGAAATCTAATATGAGAAATGTGTTTTACAGGCCAAAAAGAGCTTGAAAAAACATACAATCCAGTCGAGGCCTAAGACAAATTGTGAGTGATTCTTAAATTGTCCAAAGATTATCGTTATTAATGTACAAGTGGAAGAGAATATATAATAGATGAATTCTTGTATGTGCGCTATTTGAATGCAAACCATGGCCGAAGGACCCTGTGCGAAGGCCTATGGAGATATATGATACATAGTGCTGAGGGACCATGAGTGAAAGCACTAGTGAGATTGACTGAGATAGTTTCTAATGCCGAGGGACCTCGTGAGAAGGCATATAGAAATCAGTATATGATGGCTCAGTGCTGAGGTACCATGAGTGAAGGCACTTAAGCAGTGATTTAATATTGAGACTCAGTGCTGAGGGACAATATGAGAAAGCACTTGAGAGTTGAAACACCGAAGGACTAAATGTGAAGGCGTATGAATATATGAATACTAGCAGTCGAAGTATGAGGTTAAGAGCGTTGAGCTTTGCTCCGCCACTCATTAGATAAATGTTTATGTTCCTTGTTAAATGTCACGAGTGGCCCTGTAAGTTGTACTAGTAAGCTATATAGTAGTTTTATGGTCAGCATGAATTCGAGAATTGAATTGTAACTGATAATTTAGTCACTCACTGAACTTAAGCTCACGCCTTTTGTTTATTGTTGTTTGTTTCAGGTAGCGAGCGTGTCCGGGACGCCTAACCTACAGAAGATCCTCGTCTGGGCTTACTTGGCTTTAGTACTCTGGGATAGTTTTAAATACCTAGTCTAAGCACATATTTTGTTGTATATGAGCACTGTGGCATAACGATTGTGGGGTTTTGTAACATATGCCGAACAAATACACCTGTATGATAAATTCTAGTGTTGAGTAACCTTATGTATAACTTATGATTACCTTAGAATGTTCTCATTAGTATAGAAATTAGTACATTTGATTGGGTTTTCAACTATGCTTCAGTATACAAGATAACGCATATATGTATAGGTTGCACCTACTTCTAGGTTAAGGGGGTAATCTGGGAGGGGTTGTGACATTTACTATAGGCTAAAGGTATCATTTTCTAGCTTAGGCGTAGAGTAGATTTGCTTGTGTTGCACCCTTGTGAGGTTTAGATCTTTAATTATTAAATTATTGTAATATTTCTAAATACTTCTCTTACCTTATGAACGATTTTTTTAATTGTATTTCAACTTTTCGACGTTTAATTAATTGCTATGTTTTAATTGTAATACGTGACATTCAATTGCATGTTAATCTAGTGTAGCAATAGGTTGAATCAGCTTGTAAGTTGTAAACTCACCTCAATGAATATTGTCTAATCAACCTAAGGAAGAATAATATTGAATATCGATTTGGCATTTCCAGTTGGGCATTTAACTTAGCATGTTCCTAGTTCTTAATGCTATTAGCCAATTAGTTATGATGCATTTCATCTAATTAAATGGTTAGTTAGATAATTAGAGCTTTCACATTGCGTTTCTAAGTGAGTTGGCTAAGATTAGGTGTTACGAGAATTATCTGATAAAACTGTGATCAAGATGCAAAATTGGGGAAACAACTCTTAAGCTTAAACTAGATACTTTTTTATTCGAATTCATTCTCATTTATTTTTATTTTATGCAATTTATTCCTCAGAAATTCAACAACCAATTCTAAGAAACCATTTACTTGAGAAATTTGAATGCTCCCTATGTTCAACTTGGCCTTGCCACTACTACGATTGAGTGAGAACGATTAATTCATTTGGAGTGAAATTGGGCGACGAATTCCGCCTTCCATAGAGTTGGACTCAAAGAAGTCTAGTGTCAACTAATCATTTGGTTAATCAGATTAAATCCTAACTTGTTCATCATTATAGCTCAATAGGCCATTATTATAAACTCCATAGTATATAACTTAAATTTCTAACATATTCTCTATCCTACCCTTCTTCATCTTTAACTTTAGCATCAAAATCCTTTTTTCTTTGTTTTATCGGTCACTTCTTCCCCCAAATGACAAATTTATCATTGAATCACATGAAGATCAGGTACGCTTTCTTTAGTTTAGATTTTGGCATTAACATATATGATTAATGACATTTTGTTACTTCTTTTTCAATATTTCATCAATTTTTTTCTTTTGATATAATGAAAAATATTGATTCACCACTTATGATGATAAAAAAGTTACATACCATTTAGTTCCCAACATAGTTTTTTTTTTTTTCTTCAAAAAAAAAAGAATTATTTAGAGTACACCTAGTTCTCTCTCTACAATGTTATATTATTTTATTGAGGTCAGTGTTATAGTACTAACATCATTTTTATTTTATATATTTTTTAATCTCATCCCAATCTCACAATCTATGAGAATCGCAACAAAATAAATGTACCCTATTAGACTTATTTTCTACTTCACATCTGAATGAAGCTCCCATGCAATTTCTTTGTCAATGTTGTCCATATTTTGTCTCTTTCTGCTCATTTTTTAAAAGAAAAAATGGCATTATCTCATGCCTTCTTGTCTTTTTCTCGATGGGATATGGATCTAATTTGCATCTGTTAGATGCTTAAGTTATAAAAATAAATGGAGAATTCAAATCACAGTTTTGTGACTATTTTTAGTTTAAATTTCAGTTTCCTAAAAAAAAAATAGTTGATATTTAATTAAGCTTGATCTTCCTCAAAAATAAAAAATAAAATAAAATAAAATAAGAGAAAAGTTATTATGTGATAGCACTGAAAATGTGCTATCTAGCTCCGCTTAATTCGAGGTCGTTTCTAAATTTTATATGTTTATTTTAGTGATTGTACAAGTATCGAGCACCTGAGAGGTAGAGTTGAGCATTAGTGTTGAAATGAAGCCAAAACAGGCTAAACCGGAGCTTAAATGCGTCAACTGGAAAAGAATAGTGAAAGTATCAAATTACCCCTGAAGAAATGGTGCGATGGTGCCATGCTCAGAGCTATGCACCCGAGAGCAAGTTTTCCTGAGATGCATAAAGCGCCGCAACGCTACGAAGATGGATGTCGACATGCGCGCGACAATTATAACGACTTGAGTTTAGGAGAGAGACATTAATGAAGTGAGATTACATTCAAATGAGAGAGATCTTGAGAATATAAAAGTATGGTTGAGAAAGACTTAAAAGAATTGAAAGTTACTACTTATACCAACAAGGTGCACCTTTCTTTTCAATGGCTAAATCATAAGGACTCCACAGTTAAGTGCACTTAGCTTGGAGCAATCCTATGTTAGGTAACTTCTTGGAAATTTTCCTAGGATGCATGTGAGTCAAGACAAAGCATGTTGAAATGACTCATGTTGGTTTGTGGGAATAGTCTTCACTCTTAGATGCAGTTCAAGATAAGCAAAGATAACGTTGTCAAGTCGCAGGGGAATGTCGGGGTCATCAGGTGCCGAATTCGGAGTTTGAATCCTAATCTGAATCTTGGGCTTGGGGCATTACAAATGGTATCAGAGCGAAACCTCTGTCACACCCCTACCTAAGTTACCTTCTAACCTAGGTAAAGATGCGATGACAACAAACATTGACCCTTTTACGATGCTTATTGTCTAACCTGTTTCCTTCCTAAGCAACTTATTAACCTGATAGACATTTTGAGTGCAACTATATTTATACATCTTACACTTCTTCGTCATACAATTCAATTACCAAAAACTTAGCACATGCATACAACCGAAATTAGTTACAACACCTCAAAGTATAAGTTTACATCCTTCTATATGTACAAGACATTCTCAGAGTTCATTTCATACAAAGGAACTAGACAACTCAGGAACTTATAGCTGAAGTAGACGAGGCGGAGTAGGCTAAGCACGGGAACTCGCTGGCTACATAGAGAATAAGAAAAACAAAGGAAAACTACGAGCTGGATTGCGTAGTGAGTGACAAATAACACTTAAGAAACTTAACATATAATCTACTAGAAACTTTCACTAAGTTAAAACGTGGAGAAATTAAGACCCTCAATCATGGTTCTAGAGTTAAAAACTTATAAGAGAACATGGCTCAGATAACATATCCAAACATACTCATTGCATCCCCCTAACCATAGTTGAGGTAGAGTAAACTCAATACACTCAACGTCAATTTCCTCCTATGTGCACATAGTAATTTTCCACAAATACCTTCTCATTGTCCTTCAGCATCAGGTTCTCAAGGTATTTCCCAATGTATTCTCATTGTCTTTCAACATTGGCTTTCACACTATCTGGGCTATCCAAGTACCTTCTCCTTGTCCTTCAGTATTGAGTCCCAGTCATGATAATTCTAGGGTTGCCCAAGTACCTTCACTTTTGTCCTTCAGTATTGGGTTAGTCTCATACATTACCTAAGTACAATTATGCATTGGAAGTACTTTACATCTAACTAAAATACTTTGCTCAAGAATATCTATCATGAATAACTTACTCATTACTAGTCGTTAAAGCTAAACACATGCTCATCAATCTTCTTAAAATTATATGAAACATGCTTGGAAAAGCTTGCAAAATCATCATGGAAAACCATACATTCAAGATAACATTATTTAGAAAAGTACTAAAGAAACATTTATTGTCAATCACTTCTTTTGTTGAGTCCCAAATGAATTGTAAATCTTCCACAACTCTTCTTGTCCCGAAAATAAGATTTACTTCCTTTGTTAGGTTTTCCTATAAGTCTTTTGATCTCATTCAATGCCTTTTATGTCTTAAAGAACAATTTCACATTTGAAATCACTCACCCACACTAGTTGGGTTAGTGATTCCCTAAGTAGGATGTGTTGCCACTAGGCATGTAGCTTAGCCAAACACTCGCCCACTGGCCTAGCAGCTCACTCCCACGACATTGCCTTGTGAGGCAATACCCACACACTCGGGCAGTCACACGCCCGAAGACCCATGTTGGGCGGCAACAGCCGCACAGGCTCACTACTCACATGCGCACGCACATAAGCTGGCCATGTGTTGAAGTGCCCCTATGCATCCACCTTTGCCCATCATCAGGCGTCCAACACCTGCTTCCTTCAACCACACACTTACCATACCATTGTTGCCCACACAACTACTCCACATGCACCCCACCTTACCTGCCTAGGCACTCAACACCTCAAAATAACTTCTAAACCCTTCTCAATTTTCTTGCCACCAATATCCACTTTCCACGCCAACTTCCTTCAACTTTTGGTTGATAACTACCTCATAGCTTCTACAACACAACGTACATTTCTAGCCATTAAAATCAATCTCACTAACCATTTTAAATGCTAATTCCTTCCATAGACCTTAAAATGAACTTCTTAACTTACTTATCTTCTAGTTTAGGCTTCAAATTCCTCTTCTATAGCTTGAAATCCACCAATCTTCCAACCTTGCTCCAGATTACTCGAGAGCATGAACAGCCTCCAATTTTTCTCAAGGTTCAAGTCTTTGCCGTTGAAATCTCTCTCTGACAACCTTGAGAGAGTTTGGTCGAAAGATTTCCTCTTTGGCACGAGTGAAATGGGCAAATCGATTCTTTTCTTCCGACGCTCTATTTATACTCCTACTGAGAGCTTCATGCAACATAAGAGTTTGCCACCTCCTGCTTCATTTTTTCCCACTTTTGATTTTGACATGCCACCTAATTATCCTTAATTAAATAAATAATCATAATTAACCAAATTTAGGAGGAAACTTGGACGCCTACCTTAATCTATCTCTTCAATGCATAACTCTCAAAGACTTTGAGGTTCTTGGCTTGGCCTCACACAACGCCTCATGCCTCATGCTTGTCAACGTTTGTGCACCCTTTGCCTCTTAGCGCCCACTCAACTTAAGTCACTGCCAAAGCATGCCATCTCTACACATGCTTTTACCTCTCAACGCCCTACACCTTAAGACTTTACCAAGCTTTTCCGCCTAGTAACCACTCCTTCAACACTCGGCTAGCCCTTCAATAAGTTCAATGCCTAGCCTCATGGTGCCATCCTCACTCTTGCGGCTGAGGCCAACTCTTATATCTCTTTCATAGCATCTCTTTTCCACCCATGCTTGGCCCTAAATAAGGTAAATTCATGTCACTTGAGATTAGGAAGGGGGACATGAATCCAAGCAAAAGATGGTGGCCATGTTGCGACCTGAGTTAAGGAAAGAGGACATGAATGAACCGAGATCACATCGGAATGAGCTTAGCTTGTAGCAATCCTATGTTGGGTAACCTCCTAAGAATTTTCCTAGGATGCATGTGAGTGAGGCCAAAGCATGCTGAAAGAATACATGTTGGTTTGTGGGGAATAGTTTTCATACTTAAAAGCAGTTCAAGACAAATAAAGATGACGTTGCTAGGTCGCAGAGGATGGAGGGGAATGTTGGCGCCATCAGGTGCCGAATCTGGATTTCGAATCCTAGGCCTAGGGCATTACAACAATGCTACCTTAGCGCTGCGACACGATGCTTTCCACCAGAGAGCATGCTATTGAAGAGCGCCACGACGCTCTATCCTAGCACAACGACCCTAGCCCGATTTCATTATATAGAATTCTAGCTGCCTAGGGTTGAACCCTTTGCCACCAGCTGAATCTCACCCATGTTCTCCCTATTTCCTTCCATTTTCTTGGTTCCTAGATGTATCAAAACAACTTCTTGATGTTCATGATGCCGATTAATTATGGGCTAAGGTATTGGTTCTAGCTTGGTGTTAGGATATTTTTCCTTTTTCATGTTAAGTTGTGAGAATTTGAATTTGGTTTTATTTTTTGTTAATTTCTATTTCGATTTAATAGACATTGATTTTTTATCTTGCAATTTGTTTGAAAAAATTTGTTGTTGATATGAATCGATAACTAGAGATTGAATTGCAATATGTGACATGTAATCGTGGTTCAATCCATAAGTAGCAAAAGGTTAAGTTAGCTTGTGAACTGTTATCAATGGCTGTAAATATACTCTAATCAACCTAAGAAAAAATCGTATGAATATTTAGTCATGACTTTTCGTGTTAGATATTCAACTTTATCCTAGAACTTAATGGTATTAGGCTAATTGAATTTGTATGCTTTTCATTTAATTCAATTTGAGCTAATTAGATAATTAGGTCTGTTAAATTAGCTTTTCTAATTAATTAGATTGAATGAGAACAAATAATTTAAACCAAATGATAGGAGAATTCAACGATCAAGTAACTTGAATTAGGAAAATCCAATTCAAACCCAAGCTAGGCATTTTTCTCATTCTTATCACAACTCTCTTTCTTTAATTTTATGCAATTTATTTTTCTTGCTTTCCAACAAATCAATCTCAAATCCATCCCCTCCCCCTTCGGTTACCTCGGATTGTAAGCAGTTTAATAGAGAAATTCGATGGTTCCCTGAGAGTTCGACTCGTACTATACCACTGCTACACTTTTTGGTAGAAACGGTTAATTATTTGGTTTGAAATTAGGTGGACAAATTTTGCGACCATTAGGTAACACTCCAGGTTTAGGATTCAAAATTCAGATTTGGCACTTAATGTCTAGGACATTCCCCTGCAGCTTTGCGATTCATTCTTGATTGTCTTGAATTGCTATTAAGAGTGAAGACTATCTCCCTATAAATTAACGCACTTAACTTTGAAGTTCCTATAATTGAACTATAGAAATGAATGTGAACCTTGTTAGTATAGGTAATAGTTCTCAATTCTTTTAAGCCTTTCTAAACTACATTTTCATATTTTCAAGATATCTCTTAGTTATATATAAGTGATCTCTGTTCATTCATATACCATCTCTACACTTAGATGTTACTTATTATATTACGTCTTGTTTCTATATATTAAAAGTTTATGTTAATAGAAAAGTATGATAGTTTATGGAGACCAATGTAAAAGTATAAATGTAGTTATCGCTGCTAAAATTTAATCAATTCTTTTATTTAGGACTTTAAACTGTTGGAAGTTTAATTTTCAAACTTTCAATAAACTTCACATTTTAGTTTCTACCATAAATTATTTTGTCTAATTCATTGATAAGACGACGTGTAATTTCAAGACTGAAGATTCGAACAACCAGATGGGTTATACTTGGTGACCCAACCAACTTGGTTAAAGCTGTTTGAACATCAAATATAAGTATATAAAACAGTTAGATTCTGTTCAAATTTAAACATAAATTCTTTATTTCGATCAATGCAATTCAAAATTTAGTATTTTTTTTTTTTATCGATTTTGATGATTTTTCTTACAAGACAAGACTTTAATTTAGGGAAAAAAAAAAACAATTCAATACTGGTTTTCATATTTTTTAAGTCGATTAGTTAAAAGTTTAGTCAAATCAACTTTGGTAGTAACCTTAAAGAGACCAAGACCATATTTATGATTTATGAACCCAAATAAACTGATTTAATTCATTCTTAGTGAGAATGGGATACTCAAACATGAAGATGAAAGTATGGTTAGATATGAAAGGAAAGAGACAAAAGGCCATCAAATGGTCAAATAACAAAAGGAAAGTTGAGAAGATGAAAAATAGAACAAAAAGAAATTAAGTAATTCCCATTCTCACTCTTTAGCTAACTTTCCAAATTCCCATCATTATCTTTTCTACTTATTTATTTAAAATAAAAAATTAAAAAGAGAGAGGGGAAAAAAAAAAACGCATTCAAGTTTCAATTACCACTCCCCAACACAATGCCTTGAGCACCCTTCTTATTTCTTTGTGTACCCAACAATCATTTCAATGAAACACTTTCTATATATTCTTTCTTCTTCTTTTCTTTTATATCATTGTCAATATTTTGTATTATTATGTATATTTTCCAACAATAATTATTGTGTGGGTTAATTTAATATTTTAAATTTAACAATGATTTAGAAAAGAATTAATAATTATATATCAATAGTTAAATTATGAAACAAAATATAGTACTAATATTTTTACTTTCTACTACTTATTAATAAAGATTCAAGCCTACCCTCAATATATATCATGACTTAATTATATATTCATTCGATTGATTTGATTATAATTGAATTTATAACACAATGAACTCCTATTTTTTAAATAGGTTGGCCAAATTAATTTAAAACTTATAATTCATAAACTAAAAAATATAATTTATTTATTTTTTCTCATAGAGGTGGACATGACATGGTGGAGGGAGAATGAGAGGGGAAAAATTATAAGATACAAAAAGGGGGTCCTTTGGCAATCATTTTATAAGAGAAATTAAAAAGAATGGGGGATTGCTTTTTAGGAATTCTTCATATTAAATTACTCTTACCTTTTCAAGAAAAAAAATGTAGCAATTTTTTATAGATCCCCAATATAACAAAAACAAAATGTTTGGGAGCATTAAAAAAATTCAACCTCATGTCATGTAAATTCATATATGTCATGCATTTAATCAATTTATCCCAGCGGAAAAAAAATAATAAATCCAAGAATAAAATTTTCCAGGAAAGTTTCTCTTGGAAAATTAAAACCCTAATGAGATAGAAAAGAAGAATCAACATTCATCAATCTAAACCCTCATTGGAGGGGGAAAAAAAAAACCAAGCCAAAATAATATTCATTGATTTCAATCTTGTTAATTACAAACAGAAAATTAATTATATATAATTTTCCTAAACAAAATCTCATTTACATATTATAACTTCAACATATAATAATAACAAGAATCCTCCTTTTTTCCAACAAGAGTACAATCAAGAAGAACCAGAAGAAAGTTGAAGAAGAACAAGAAGAAGAAAAAGATTGCACTTTCAACCAAAAAAAAAAAAAAAAAAAAAAAGAAGAAGAAGCTAGAGAAATAAAGAAAGAATATATGAAGAAGAAACTTTGAGGGGGTTTAATTCTTTTTCCCTCTTCTTCAATTACTTATCTGTTATGAAGAGGATTTGGACCAGTGTAGACTCTTCTCTTCTGAGCACCAAACACGGTGGCGCCACCGTCATGGGGGTGGCTTTTAGGGCGGAAGACGACAGTGGCAGAGACATCGGCATCGGCATCAGCGGCGATGGCGGAGGTGGGTGATACTCTTTCAATATTGAAGGGAAGAAGAAAAAGAATAAGAAGAAAAAACAAGCTTATAAGCTCTGAAATGTTCTTCAATTTCATTTTTTCCCTCTTAAAAAAAGTTTTTGGCTTAATGGGTTTTCTCTTTCACTCCAAAGTTTGCATCTTTGTCCCTCTCTCACTAAAAGGATGTAATTTTTGTTTCACTTCTTCTCGAGAATCAATGAAGAGTGAGTCCAAAATGCATAGGATTTGGTGCTTTTTTTTTTTTTCTTTAAAAGAAATGGCTTACTGGGTTTTGTTGGAAACTTCTTTAGTTACTGTTTTCAGAGCCCTTTTATGTTTCTAACTTTGGGAAAAAAAAAAACTCTTAACACTCAGAGAGAGATTTAAAAAAAAAAAGAAAAAGAAAGAAGAACAAGAAGAAGAAAAAGATTGCACTTTCAACCAAAAAAAAAAAAAAAAGTTTTAAACTTTTTGGTTTTAATTTTTTTTTTTTTTTCTCTTTCTTTTTTCTTTTTTCTTTTCTTTTTTAAATCTCTCTCTGAGTGTTAAGAGTTTTTTTTTTTCCCAAAGTTAGAAACATAAAAGGGCTCTGAAATCAGTAACTAAAAAAGTTTCAAAAAAAAACCAGTAAGCAAATTATTATAAAAAAAAAAAAAAAAGTTTTAAACTTTTTGGTTTTAATTTTTTTTTTTTTTTCTCTTTCTTTTTTCTTTTTTCTTTTCTTTTTTAAATCTCTCTCTGAGTGTTAAGAGTTTTTTTTTTTCCCAAAGTTAGAAACATAAAAGGGCTCTGAAATCAGTAACTAAAAAAGTTTCAAAAAAAAACCAGTAAGCAAATTATTATAAAAAAAAAAAAAAAAGTTTTAAACTTTTTGGTTTTAATTTTTTTTTTTTTTTCTCTTTCTTTTTTCTTTTTTCTTTTCTTTTTTAAATCTCTCTCTGAGTGTTAAGAGTTTTTTTTTTTCCCAAAGTTAGAAACATAAAAGGGCTCTGAAATCAGTAACTAAAAAAGTTTCAAAAAAAAACCAGTAAGCAAATTATTATAAAAAAAAAAAAAAAAGTTTTAAACTTTTTGGTTTTAATTTTTTTTTTTTTTTCTCTTTCTTTTTTCTTTTTTCTTTTCTTTTTTAAATCTCTCTCTGAGTGTTAAGAGTTTTTTTTTTTCCCAAAGTTAGAAACATAAAAGGGCTCTGAAATCAGTAACTAAAAAAGTTTCAAAAAAAAACCAGTAAGCAAATTATTATAAAAAAAAAAAAAAAAGAAAACCAAAAAGTTTCTAACTTTTTTTCTTTTTTCTAGAGATATGCAAAATTATGGTCGGTGGGTGTGGGAATGTGGGGAGTTTACTTGAGTATTCTTAGATGTTACGATTTGTATCTCTAGTTAGTTATTTTATTTTTTAATGGTTTTAAACTAATTCACTCTATAGTATTAAATTTTGGAAATTTTATCACTTAAAACTTTAAATTAATGCCTAGCCTAACTTGACCAGTCTCAAGTGAGCAGCATAGCTTATTTGACATAAAGAATCTATTATAAACTTTGATCTCACGCTCCTATATTGTAGGAGAACTACTTTTTCAGTCTCTGAATTTTGAATAACAGGTATATTTGGTGCCTAAGTTTTTAAAACATACCTTTGTAATCTTTGATTTGTTTTGAAATATGTGCATTTGGTTCTTGATGTTTTTAAAATATAATTTTTTTAATAAATTTTTTGACGAATAAGTTTCAAAGGGTGGATGAAATAATTTTAACCAATAACTTTTTATTATTTAAAATAATTATGACATTATGAATTGGAAAAATAAGTCAAAGAATAATTTTAGAGCTAAGAAATAATTGTTTTGAAATTATTTTTCTAATTTAAAATAATAAAAAAAAAATTTACTGCATGTACCTTTTATATCTATTTTTAAAAATTTAGAGACGAAAAGGATCAGTTTTAAATTTAGGGACCAAGTGCACATGTTCTTAAAAGCTCAAGAATTAAAAAGTTACATTTTGAAAACTTAGAGACTAACATACATGTTCTTCAAAGCTTAGAAACTTAAAAAATAAATTTTCAATTAAAAAAACATAACTTAACTAATAAGGCATATGTTTTCACTTCGACCAAAAACTAAAAGTTTGAATCTCTCAATCCCACTTGTTTGTTAGCTCAAACATGATTGTATAATTAAATTAAAAATCTAAACATTCATAAATAAATCAATATATTTTAGAACTTCTATAAATAATTTTGACTTAAATCTATGAATGCAAGTAGAATTTTTACACGTGTCTAATGAATAAAATTTAGTTGAAACAATACAAAGTTAAGGAGGGTTAAATAGATAAATGGACGTATACAAAGTAAATATTCTATTTTTTATTAACTCCTTAAAATGTGGACTCCCTAAACTAAATAATTTCATTCCTTATCCTACTAATCAACCCACGGAATTACAATTTAAAATTGAAGACATTTTTTTTTAAAAAAAAAAAAAAGTTTAGGTACATGAGTAAATATGCTTAAAGTTTTAAAGTAACTTTAAAATTTAGTTACCTAAAAGATCAAGGAGATTGCAAGCCTCGTCTTTGTGGTTTAGTTAGCACATAGTGGTGGATTTTTTGGTTTAGGTTTAGTCATAATCATCTTCTCTTGTTGACTAAGCAAACAACTTTCAACCTAAAAAATACTTGAAAGAAGATTATCAACTACATCAAGTTGTCACAAAAAGAATTTCCCAGGTGGTATTTGAATAAATTGGACCTTTGCTTCTTATATAATAATAATCAACTTCCTAAAGAAAATTTTAAAAAATTATAATTATTTTAAATGATAAAATTACTGAAAATATTTTTAAATATAGCAAAATATCGCTTTCACTGATAGACTACTATCATCTATCAAACAAAGTCTATCAGTGTCTATTGCTAATAAAAAGTAGTATTTTATTATGCTTCTAAATATTTTAGCTCATTTTGTTATATTTCAAATCGGACCTTAAAAAATATATAAACACATTTTAAAACTTAGAAAAAAGATCCAAACAACAAAAATACAAATCTAGCCGCAAGATAAAAGCAACCAAAGAAAGGATAGAAAAATAATAATAAATAAATAAATAAACCTCTCAGGTCCAATTAAAACAGATGGACCCAAAAGTCACTAATATAAAAATGGCTTCTTCGATGATTCCATAAGATAAAAAAAATTTACCTATCTTTAAAAGATATATAAGTTAATTGATTTTTATTTAGTATAGTATGAGAACATATGAAATTAAACTGGTACTTAATTTAAGAATTTGACCTAAAAGAAGCACCATTTGAAGAGACGTATTGAGAAAACTACGAATTTATCTAATAGCGTCAACATAAACATAGCTTAATGATGAAAAAATTCATTCTTTTTCTTAAATATTAAAAGTTGAATTCTCAGATGGTAGTCTTCTCCACCTATCATAAATCTTAAAATAAATTAATTAAAAAGAAACTTATTTTGCCATTAATTCTAAAAAGGCAAACAAGTTAAAAATTTAAAAAAAAAAAAAAAAAAAAAACCCACATTTTTGTAGGGCCTTTGCCCACTGCAATCTCTGCTCTGATGAAGAGCCACTTGAAAATGGGCAGGCTGATGATTAATGGCTCTTGTCATTATTGATTTGGAGTTTTTTGAAGTATATAATATAGTGTTTGGGAGAAGAGAAAATGGTGAGAAAATAATTCTAGTGGAATTTTGTTGGACTAAGAAAATTTTTGCCATGTTTTAAAGAGAGATTGAGAGAGATATTGAGGATTATTGGACCACTAAAGAAAAGAAAGAGAGGTGAAAGTCAGATAATACATTTGAGTTCTTGAGAGAAATGATGATGTCTTTTGCAACACTTTAATTATAAAGAGAGGAAAAAGGAAGAAGGGCATCAAAAGGGTATCATAAAGCTATATTATTTTCAACCCAAAAAAAAAAAAAAAACAAAAAAAAAAATCCATTTAGATAAAACCTCCATTTCTTACTTCTCCTTCCTTTCTTTCTTCTTAGTTACTTTGTAATTGAAAATGATAACTGCTAAATGAACTTAATCACTCTGATACTAATTGAAATATAGGTGAATCTAACACAGAATATAATGTCAAGCACGATGTCACAAACATACGTATGACAAGTAGGCAACACAAAAGCAAATAGAAAAATAATGACACGGAGATTGGTAACTCAGTTCGGTGCAAAATTACCTGTGTCTGTAGGTTGTGTGCCCAGTGGAACAAAACTTCACTGTATAAAGAGTTTAGCAATTACAACGACAAGTACTTATCTGATGGACTCCCTCTTTAGGGACTCACGTATAGCTTCTTAGCTCTCCCTAAGTTTGAGCTCCCCTCAATTCCAAAATAATGTTTCTCCAAACTTTGTATGAGATCCTCCCTCAATACAACATATTTAGGCTCCCCTAAGTTTGAGATTCCCTCACCTTTATTAAGCTAGCTTTCCTCAAGTTTTGATTGAGATCCCTTCAATCTAGCATACTTATGCTCCCCCTAAGTTTGAGATTTCATCATCTTCAACATACTTAATCTCCCCTTAAATATAATATCAAAATAAAACTCCTCCCGCGTTCTACAACAGTTGTCGGACCAAAATCTCAATGACAAATAAAAAGATCTTCACTAACAATACAAGAGGTTGATGCTTAAACAAAATCTAAGCTCAAAACTCTCAATGCACACTTTTCTAATAATGCGGTTTAACTCTAAAATTGAATAAGATTACAATATAAATATGACTAGTTTAGAAAATATCTTTTAGGAGTGAATAAATCTTCTTTGAAAATAAGAAAGGTAGATACGGAAATCTGCAAATCACGCTAGAAGATACGGAAAAGATATTGTACAGAATCTGCTGCCAAACATGCAACAATGTCCCCGACAATTTCTTCGACATGTTGCTCAAGTTTTGCTTGTAATAAAATTAGCCAACCATGATGTTGTAACACTTGTAATTGAAATCCGTAAGATATGAATCGGACGAAAGAATAACTATAACGAAAAGCTATATGGTTAAAGATTGAGAATCTCGAGTTGTTAGCAAGGATTAAAACATTGGTTGATATCTTACAGTAGTATTCGTTCCATACATCCGTAAATATAAAACTTCGATATCGATATTGACGTTTAATATCTGTATTGATGGAAGAAGTGAGAGAAAAAGAGACACTTTGAATGTCATGGGCAGTATAGAACTTACTGAAAAATATACATCAGGATGATTTTTTTTTATTATTTTTTTAATAGTTTTGAGCTGATAGGAGTTAGGACCTCTATTATTTTAAAAAAAAATAATAATAAATTTACAATTATGATTTATAACTTGTTTAATAATCATTTTATTTTGTTTTAAAAATCTAAGGTTTTTTATTAAAAAAAAAAAAAATTTCTCTTGAGGATATTATTTTTTTCTTTTGTTCTTTGATGCTTTAAAATTAATTTCTTTTTCATTTCTTTATCACGTTGGATCGTACATGTTACGTATAAATTTGAATATATTTTAAATATAAATAATTTTTTTAATATATTGCATCACAAATGTAGATGTAGACATCTTAAAAGATATATAGTAGTGAAGATTAAAATAGATGTCTTAAACACTAAACTATGTAATTCAAATTTAGTTATGGGTGACTTCCTAAAGGTTCAAACTTTCATTACATTCATAATATATTTTAAATAATAAATATCAATGCTACATACTAAATTTATGATTTCTTTTAATTTCATTATAGTTTAGTAGATACAGTTACTTATTACCCTCTAAAGTGGATAGTTGGATGTTGACTCTCCATCAATGTACAATTATCATTGAACTAAGAAAATCATTGATTTTCTATAATGTCCATGAATTGAACCTGATTTAATTTAAGGTTTGATATCAAATATAAAATGGCATGAACATTTGATACCATATCTGGATAGATAACAATGGTACTGTATGAGTGTATCATATAATAATAAATTGAAATATCTATATAATTTTGTATGAAAACAAAAAGTAAGATATATAGTTTCTGTTAAAATGAAATTATGTTAAAAAAGAAAAAAGAAAAAAAAAAAAACATCTCTTAGAGAATATATCTAAATTCTTGGAGTTTGAAGTTTGTATTTATTTAGCCTTTTGAACTTTTAAATTAAGTATCTAACAAGTATTTAAATTTTTAATTTTGTATCTAACAAGTCTCTTAACTTTAAAAAGCTATGATATTATGATTTTTCAATTTGTCCAATATTCTTTTATTAAAAAATATAGCAATTTTTCTAATAAGTTTCAAAATTGTGTATAGTCCAAATTTTTTCATTCTACAAGATAAAAGAAACAATGTTTTATGTTTGCATTTTACCTATTAAGGTTTGTTGTAGCATTTTTGAGAATGTAAATAAATCTATTATATTTTATCTATAATGTGTACAAATGTGACTTTATTGATGATATAGGAAATATTGTGGAAAATAGAAATGAGTTGCATTTAAGTTTATATGATAATTTGGACAAGCAATAAGCAAAAAGGATCAAATCCTTTAGATGGAGGCATTGTCTTGATGAGTACCCACAACATCATTAAGCTTAAGAATTTTAATTGCTAACTTTTTCTTTTGTTGGTCAAAGTACTTGATATATATATCATTGTTCTTTTGTTTTTTTTGTCCCCACATTCTTACATATTTCTTTAAATTTATTTTATTTGCATGCAATTTCTTAAGAGGGTGTGTTTTCACATTAAATATTTTTTAAGAACTCAAATTTTGAGTCATAACATCATTATTAATCAATTTGAAGCATATTTAGATTTTTTGGAGGGAGGTATTTAAGATGCTAGGAAATCATGCAAGAGTATTGAAATATATATATGTTTAATCTATAGAGCATAGCTATATGTTTTTTTTTTTTTTTTCCTTCCAAGACTTGTCATGAGAATGTAATAAAATGATGAAGTGTTCAAGTAACATATGTCCCTATGATTGGATTATTATTAACCGTAATGTTAATCTAGGCATAGCTCAACTAGTTAAGATGATATTGACCAAAAGATTTAAATCTCCACTCTTCACAAACACATGCGAGCATGCAAACACATACATATATATAGTAGTTTTACAACAAATGTTAACATAGAGAGTCAAATATTTAATTGATAGATTTTAAAGCAATGTGTGTCTTATCTACTAAATTATATGTTTGAATTGATTTGACTTATTTTAAGTATATTTAAATTTAAAAGGATGAGAGATTTCAAAGTGAGCTTAAATTAGTAATAATGGACGTGTACTCTTTCTCTAGAGTGGGGAGTTTCTATTCATGAAAAAAAATAATAATAATAACAAATAGATATATAAAGGGGAGGAAAAAAAAAAAAAGAAAAACCAAACCAAGGTTAAAATGGTAAATGGAAATCAATTTGAATGCTGACCTCACCCATCAATGGCCCTTTAATTTTCATCAACATTTTGATTGGTCCCTCATTATTCACTATATTTGGATATGATTTATGGGTATTTGTGTGCGGGTAATCTTATTAAACTAAGTTTGTATTATTAATTTGGAGGCAAAAATTTGATTCCTCCCCTTATATTGTCAGAAAGGATTAAAAATAATAAATAATAAATAATAAGTAAATAAAATAATAATAAAATTGAACGGTAATTAACATCTTATACTTCATATTGTTACACTAAACAAAAGCATTTTATTTAAAATTGTAACGACCCAACTAATCAATCTAAACGGACCATTACTCAAAGCATGCAAATTTTCAAGAAAGTCACTGTGCGGTTAGTAAGAAAGAAACAATGCTTTCCATGAAAATTTCTGTTTATTTAAATTCAAGAAAAACAATGCATAACATATAAAAGAGAATTTTGGTTCAGGGTACCCCTATCAAAAAACCAATAAAATTTCATGAACAAGAATCTACATATCAAATAAAAGACAAGCTTCAAAACAAATTTGACAATTGGACAAAACTCATTAAAACATGCTATACTCTACGGGTCCCGTGAAGCCATCAAGGATTCCTCTTGTCATTCGCCAGCACGTTCTTTCCCTTACCTGAAAAAAATAAGATGAAAGAATGAGCAATTACATTACTCAGTAAGTGACCCCACTACCGGAGTCGGGCTAGGCACCCAAGTCCTTTAAGTGCATTAATCATAAGACAGGCATATCTAACATACTTTTATAGGGAACTGGTTATACTCGCCCTACAGTTGGTTTTGGATGTCCACAAACCTCTGGAGCCCTGAAGGAACTCTTACCTCTGGTGATCCCGAAGGATCACAAACCTCTGGTGATCCCGAGGGACCACAACCTCTAGTGAACCCGAAGGAACACATCCTCTGGTGACTCCGAAGGACCACAACCTCTGGTGAACCCGAAGGAACACAACCTCTAGTGACCCCGAAGGACCACAACCTCTGGTGAACCCGAAGGAACACAACCTCTAGTGACCCCGAAGGACCACAACCTCTGGTGAACATCCAACCGACGTAGGGGAGTTACCACTACCCAGCACACATGACCAATTAAATTCTCACTCCTTTCCTTCCATGAATTCATACATTAACAGCGCTGTTTACAAACATCTAATAATACAAGCATATGCATTTCACATACATCCTTTAAAACATGGGAATTTCATACAAGCATGCTATCTCACATGGGGTTTAGAAATTTTACTCATCATGACAACTAAACATATGGCGATTTCACATACATCCTTTAAACATGAGAATTTCATACAAGCATGCTATCTCACATGGGGCTTAGAAATTTTACTCATCATGGCAACTAAACATATGGCGGGAAGGCGGTTCAGGTAGTAAGACCACTTACATTGAGACTAGGTGCAAATAGCTAACCAAGCAGCCAATTCTCACAAAATGCTTGAGTTAAAACCCCAAAGTGCAACTAAGCCACAATCTTCTTCCATACTTCAAACAATGAGTCCAACCAAAATGGACCCTTAAACCCACTTGGACAGCTTGTTTCTGATTCCAAAATCCATGGAAGCCTGAATCTAAAATCCAACCTCAATGAGTAACAACAATTAAAACCAATTCACGAAATTACGAGAAAATCAACAATACTTACCTAAACAGTCCTGACCTAACCAAGTCTTGAAATCCTAGTGTAACTCACGAAAAGGGATAATGCCAGAGAGAGCAGCTGGGCAACAACTTGCAAACCCATTGACATCCAAGATTGGCTTAAGTATATATATACTTCTTTAAATTCTCTTTCCTTTTCCTTTTCCAGAATCCTAAATATATATATTTAAATTTCCATTTTCCTTTACCTTTTCCTTTTCCTTTTCCCAAAACAAAACACAACTTATTTAATATAATATTCCTCAACCCATCAAATCAAATCTTTTCCAACCACCAATTAATAATTTATTTAACCAAAATATCTTCTAACAAATCAATTCCCCAACTTAAATTCAATTCTAACTTATCCTCATATTTTCTTAAATTAATCAAGTTCTTAAATCTCACCCAATTTCTAATTTAAATCCAACTTTTAAATCTCTCCCAAATAAATTCAATTTTCCACTAATTGAATCAAATCCAAATCTTTTTATCACGATTACTTTAAATTGAATTATTTTCTCAATATAATCCAATTAAAGCTTCAAAATTCAAACAACTAACCAAATAATTCAAGAAAATAAAATTTTTTTAAAAAAACAAATTACTTGAAAATTTGGGATGTCACAAAAATAATTTTGTAAATTCTACATGTAATATATGTGTGCAAGTGTATATACATATATTCTTCGTATATTTTTAATTTGTGACATTTTTGTTTTTAATTTTTGCGATAATTAAATTAGTGTATCAAGTAATTCCTATTAAATCTTCTAAATCATCGTTGCCAAATCATCATTGCCACTGTTAGATATATTAACAATTCTTTTATATGACTCATTTTCTTTGTTTTCAAAGTTGATGGTTTATTCGACAATTTTAAAATTTAAAGTTTAATTAGATACAAAATTAAATGTTCATGTACTTATTTGACAAAACTTTACATGCTAATTAAATACAAAGTAAGCACAACTTGAAAGAATTAACAACGTGAAGATAGCTAAGTGGAAAAAAAAAATGAAAATTGTATCTACAAATGAAAACGTACAAACTACACTAATTAAAAGTAAAACACGGTTGTCAAATTGAGCTTAACTCAATGGTAATTGCACGACCTTTCATATTCTAGAAGTAGAAGGTTTAATCTTCGTCATTCTTGTAGTTGTTGTACTAAAGAAAATGTAAAACGACGTTATTTAAACTTATTTTAGTATAATTTTCCTTTGATGAGTTTTAAAATACTCTTGAAATCATATGGAAATATATTACATCCGCATTTTTTTCACCTCATATGTGGTTTGATAACAAGATGTCCGGTTTTAATTCGAAGTTCAACATCATGTGAAATGGAGGACTTGCAAGTTTGATTTTTTAGTTGATGATATAATGTCTTATTCAGTAAATCTACATGCTCTCCAGTTGACAATATACATTAAACCAAACTATATGGATTTCTTTATTATTTTATTTTATTAATTATATATTCTATTTTTTATTTTTAATTTAATCGACGAACACTACCCTCAATTAGTGCAATGAAACATGCCCATGGTTGTTCCTTTCTAATTTATCAACTGATAAGATATATTGAAATGAGCAATGATTAGAAGCAGTCTAGGTTGTACATGGCCATCATATTTCTCTTTGCTTTACTACACAAATAAAAAGTCTAAAAAAATATATTTAAAAAAAAAATTAATACTTAAAATTTTTTCATTAAATTGCAGCTGCGGACTGCATTCAAGTTTTATCCTATTGAAATTGACTAGCTAACTGATACATTACCTTTTGATTTTTTTAAATATGGATTTTACAAGAATGTGATAAAAATGGAATGAAACAATTGTGAGCTTTTATTCCACCTCTTTGATTAATATTTGAAAGTTGATTTTCATATAAATATTAAAAGTATATTTATAAATAATTGCTAATCATGATTACAAATATAATCTCTCAGTGACTTCCGACTTCAATTATATAAGCTTTGTTTGTTCAAAAGAAAAACACATGATGGCAGGAATTTTTGCCTCTCTTCACTCTCACTATAGGAGATATTTTTATTCAAAGAAAATGACTAATCATGATTACATTTTGTTAATCGAATTAGAAATAAGCCCATGTTTTAATTCAATTAGTTTAAAGTCATCCGATATAATTCAATCGGTTAAAATACATATTTAGATTAAAAGAAAAATTATGTGCATCGTACTCATGGCATGGTGGTTTAAGTTCGAAACCTGTATTCCACAAATTAATTGATTTTTTAGATTTTAGCAGTTTAATCAGTTTTTATTAGTATGTATTATAGTTTTCACTTTTCTTTTCTTTAATTTAGGATTAAAAAGTAATAATTTTACTTTTTAAATTTAGGATACTTTTACATTTTATGATAATTTAAAAATATTATATTCAATAAGTCTCTAAACTTTCAATGTTTTGGACCAATAAGTCTTTAAACTTTAAAGTTGTCTAATAGATTTATGACAAACTTTCGATTTTGTATGTAATAGACTTTTGGACATATTATAAAAAAAAAAATGATTAACTATTTTAGACATATATTTAATTTTTTTTTTCAATATGACAAATACCTATAGCATATAATTTTGCAACCGTGAGAATTTATTGGAACACAAAATTGAAAATTCAAGAACTTATTAGATATTTTAGAGTATAAATATCATATATTAAATTTGTAATTTAAGGTAATATAAAATTATACTCTTGACATAATATATATATATATATATATATAAAAGAAACATGTCCTACAATATAAAACTAAAAAACTACCGGTTTCACATGATCTTTCCCAATAATTAGTTAATTAACTTCTTATTATAGAAAATGGGATTTTTTTTTATTAATAATGTTTTTTTAAAACTTATTAGAATTATAATATAGATTTGAAACTTATTGATAAAAAATTGTTATAAACGTGAGGATTGAATCTTTTTACTAATCATCACCTTTTGGAAACACAAGGAATTACAAAATATATATATATAAATAAAGAATCCTCACATGTTCAAAATGCGTGGATACATTAAAATGTAAAAAGAAAAAAAACAAACAACGAGGGTTGACATATTTGTTGTCTTCTTCCTTTGGCAAGCGGTTGCAAAGTGGCTGATCCCATGGCCAATTCGTCCTATTCTAATCGGAATTGTGAGAGATTGGATTGAAGACGAAATGACGAGGGATAAGAATCATTGATGGATCTTGATTTGAATTTGCAAGTAGCTATCGGTCTTTTTTTTTTTTTTTTTTTTTTTAAATTTGTTATGTGTTCGTGAGTTTGGGGATTTGATGTGAACCAAACAACATCAACTATCATGCCTCAAGGTCCCATTAAAAGGTCAAAAGCCAAGAAGCTACAACAAGCTTTAAGAACTTATATCCAAGCTATGGTGACCTCAACAAAGGAGATTGTAGAAGATGTTGGACTTCTTCCATACATGTTATGCAAAGTTGAGATTCAAAATGAAGATGCATCAAATGCATTCTAACTTGCATTTAATAAAAGTCTTACTTAAATTGATGAAAGTCAAGTTGAAGTTAATCAATGGAGTGATAAAAAGACACCACTTTTGTTTTTGGTATTTAATTATAATTTCAATTTTGTTTTATTTTTATTTAAGCCTTGTTTTTAATGGGGGGTTATGGAGAATTGAAATTCATGTAGGTTACCATTTTCTCCATAAATAAGTCATTTAATTGTGTCTTTTGGTTTTTCTTTTTATCAATTATGTTTAGGGTGTAATGACTATAAAAAGACCCATTTTCTTCCCATTGTAGACAGATTTTGAGAAGTGAATGAATTAAAATTTCTTTAGCTTTGTTGAGAGTTAAGTGTTTTTATTTTTGCAATTTCTTGTGTTTTAGAACTTGCATGCTATAATCATTCAAGTGGTGTTGATCAGATCTCTTGTGGAGTGATTCGATTATATTCTCAAGTTTAGAAACGAGTTTTCTCTACTCTTGATCTTAATCATCAAGGTAAAATTCCTTTCAAAACTTATTCCTTGAGTTGATTCCATGTTGAGATCTAAAGGTCTTGTTTCTTAACAAGGTTGTTAGATCTAAATTCTAAAGGGTTTCTTAACAGGATTGGGGAAAGATTATGCCTAAAAATAGTGTGAAATATGGAAGGATGCATCAAATACCAACATCAACAATCATGATTCCTATCAGATCTTTGTATTTTTTTTCCCACATTTTAATGGATCCTCGCATTTCCAAAATGCGAGGATATGTCAAATATTTGTTTTTAATATTTTGTAATTCCTCGTATTTCAAGAAAGGTGAGTGAAATTCCTAAAAAATGGTTTCGTTAAAAAATACTCCTCCACTTTATAACAGCTAATTGCTTCGTTGAAAAAATCTAGTTTAGAAATTCTCACGAAATTTAGTTCAATGCCATAATTTTTTCACTACGTAGGTCTAATACTTTTCAAACCATATCTATAGTCCAAATTGAGTTTTTTTTTTTCTTTTTCTTTTGAATTTTAATTTGGATTAGATAAAACATTGTTTTGGAGCTAAGGTCTAAATTTACTGTAACGACCCGACTAATACATCCTAATCAGACCATTACTCAATGCATGCATATTTCAAGAAAAGACCCGACGCTGAGTAATAAGAAAGAAACAATGCTACTTACGAAAATTTTCCGTTTTATTTAACCCATATAGAAAGAATTTTTGGTTTGGGGTACCCCTAATAAAATCAACAAAATTCCATGAACAGAAAACAAAAACAAAATCCATATACAAAATAAAAGACAAGCAAAAAAAAAATGCAGTGCTAGGCGGAAGCTACTATGGGTCCCGTGAAGCCATCAAGGATTCCTCTTGTCATTCGCCAGCACGTTCTTTCCCTTACCTGAAAAAAAATAAGATAAAAGGGTGAGCAATTATATTGCTCAGTAAGCGACCCCACTACCGGAGCCAGGCTAGGCACCAAAGTCCTTTAAGTGCATTAGTTATACAACAGGCATATCAACATACTTCAATAGGAAACTGGTTATACTGGCACCCAAGTCCTTTAAGTGCATTAGCCTTAAGACAGGCATATCTAACATACTTTTATAGGGAACTGGTTATACTCTCCCTACAGTTGGATTTGGATGTCCACAAACCTCTGGAGCCCCGAAGGAACTCTTACCTCTGGTGATCCCGAAGGATCACAAAACCTCTGGTGATCCCGAGGGACCACAACCTCTAGTGAACCCGAAGGAACACATCCTCTGATGACCCCGAAGGACCACAACCTCTAGTGAACCCGAAGGAACACAACCTCTGGTGAACCCGAAGGAACACAACCTCTGGTGACCCCGAAGGACCACAACCTCTGGTGAACCCGAAGGAACACAACCTCTGGTGANCACAACCTCTGGTGAACCCGAAGGAACACAACCTCTGGTGACCCCGAAGGACCACAACCTCTGGTGAACCCGAAGGAACACAACCTCTGGTGACCCCGAAGGACCACAACCTCTGGTGAACCCGAAGGAACACAACCTCTGGTGAACCCGAAGGAACACAACCTCTGGTGAACATCCAGCCGACGTAGGGGAGTTACCACTACCCAGTACTCATTACCAATTTAAATTCTCACTCCTTTACTTCCATGAATTTATACACTAACAGCGTTGTTTACAATCATCTCATACTACAAGCATAAGCATTTCACATACATCCTTTAAAACATGGAAAAAATCATACAAGCATGCTATCTCAATGGCGCAGAAGTATTACTCATCATGGCAACTAAACATAAGGCGGAAAGGTGGTTCAGGTAGTAAAGTCACTTACCTAAGCAATTATATTCACTTATTCGCACGGCAGTCTGTTGGAAAATTCTTGGTCCACCAAGTGTGGCTTAACTTGCAGTTGCTCTAATCCTTTTTACCCAAGACAATTCCCGGCCACCTAAGGGAATTTTTATCACATAAGTCTCAAGCATCAACAGTTTTTTAACCAAATTAAGCTATAAATTTTTCCTTGGGTCCGAGATACTTACTCTCACGTTACCGGTTTGGTGACGAGAAATCAGGCGTGGTTTGATTGAAATGGCAGCGGAGGAGCACCGGGGTGGAAGAGAGAGAAAGTAGGCGGCGGTGGTGCTGAAGAGAGAGAGAGAGAGATTGAAGCCGGCGGCGCTGCTGTTAACGAAGCCGGCAGCCGCGAGGGAGAAGAAGATCACCCGGCGGCCGGCGACGCTGCAAAGAGAAAGAGAGAGAGGGAGAGATCGCGGCGGCGCTGCAAGGAGAGAGAGAGACCGCAGCGGCGCTGCAAGGAGAGAGAGAGATTGATCGAAACCGCGGCGGCGCTGAAGAGGTCGGGCGGCGCTCCACTTGCGAGGAAGGAGAAGAAGAAGAAGAAGAAGAAGAAGAAGAAAGAAGAGAGTTGGCGTCGGCGGAAGAAGAAGAAAGAAAAAAAAAAAAAAAAGCCAGGGGGGTGGCGACACGCGAGGAAGAAGAGAAAAATCCCTTTTTTCTCTTTTTTTTTATTTTTTTTATTTTGGCACGCAAATCGATGCCTATTTATAAAAACTCAAATTCCCTATTCCTTCCTCTTTTCCCCTTTTCTTTTCCAACCAAACAAAATAAAATCAAATAAAATCTTCTACAACCAAGATTTACTTCAATTATCCAAATAAAATCAAATAAAATCTTCTACAACCAAGATTTACTTCAATTATCCAATCCCACCAAAATTAATCACCTTATTTTACTTGCCCTAAGATAAAATTATGTTTTTTTTTTTTTTTAAATTCCAAATTTTTCCTTAGCTCAAATTTCTAAATTCCAACTTAGCTTAAATAAAGGCATGAATATATAAGGATAACTATATTTTTATTATTATTATCTTTTTTTTTCACACATAATAACTTAAACTTATTTACTAAGAGGATTTACCCCAACGATTTGGGGTTGTTACATTCTTCCCCCCTTGAGAAACTTTCGTCCCCGAAAGTTTTTACTGTTGGAACAACTCTGGGTACTCTGACCTCATTTCATCCTCTCGTTCCCACGTTGCCTCCTCACGCTGGTGGTTCTGCCAAAGGACTTTCACCAATGCTATCTCCCGGTTGCGCAGAACCTTCACTTCCCTTGCGAGAATTTGTACTGGCCTTTCCTCATAACTTAAATCTTTGCGCAACTGTAAGGGCTCAAAGTCGATCACATGGGATGGATCTGCCATATACTTCCGAAGCATGGAGACATGGAACACATTATGAACTGCGGAGAGCGACGGTGGCAAGGCTAACCGATAGGCCAAGGGGCCAACTCGCTCCAATATTTCAAACGGTCCAATGAACCGAGGGCTTAGCTTCCCCTTCTTCCCGAACCTCAAGACACCTTTCATAGGTGCCACTTTCAAGAATACCTTCTCACCTACCTCAAATTCCAGATCTCGCCGTCTTACATCGGCGTAACTTTTCTGTCTACTCTGAGCTGTCTGCATCCTTGCCCTAATCCTCTGTATAGCCTCGTTGGTGAGTTGTACTAACTCTGGTCCTAACAGTCTTCGCTCCCCAACTTCATCCCAGCAAACCGGAGATCTACAACACTTACCATATAAGGCCTCGAATGGCGCCATGCCAATGGTAGCTTGATAACTGTTATTGTAGGCAAACTCCATCAAGTGCAAGTGGGAGTCCCAACTTCCAGGGAAGTCTAGGGCGCAGGCACGTAACATATCCTCTAGTACCTGATTTAAGCGCTCCGTTTGTCCATCCGTCTGGGGGTGAAAAGCCGTACTAAAATCCAATCGAGTGCCCAACGCAGTCTGGAGACTCTTCCAAAAGTTTGACGTGAAACGAGGGTCTCTGTCAGACACTATAGAAACTGGCACCCCGTGTAGCCTTACTACTTCCCTGATATAAATTTGTGCCCACTTACTTACTAAAAAGATGGACTTTCCCGGAATAAAATGTGCTGACTTGGTGAGTCTATCCACAATGACCCATATCACCGTGTGACCTTTCGCTGTTTTGGGCAAACCTACAATGAAGTCCATAGATACATTCTCCCATTTCCACTCGGGTACCGACAGGGGCTGCAACAATTCTGCCTGTTTCTGCCTTGGGGCCTTCACCTGCTGGCATACGAAACACTTACCAACGAATTCATCCACCTCTCTCTTCATATTGGGCCACTAGTAGTGACGCTTCAGGTCCTGATACATCTTAGTACTGCCCGGATGTATTGCAAATGGGGAGTTATGAGCCTCTGACAACAGTTCATCTTTAACGTTGCCTGCTGGAACACACAAGCGTCCGTGGTAGGTAAGGCCACTATCAGAGGACATCAACAACTCACTAGTCTGCCCCGACTCCATCTGGCGAAATTTTTCCTTAAGGTATTGATCCTCCTGTTGGGCGTCTATGATCCTTTGTCTCAAGGTAGGTTGCACTGATAATTGAGCTAACTGAGAAGTGACTTCTCCTAGCGCCACTGCAATGCCTGCTCGCTCAAGGTCCTTGCACAGTGGGGCCTGGTCGGTAATCAAAGCTGCTGAATGAACTGCCTTCCTGCTCAAGGCATCCGCCACTACATTTGCCTTTCCGGGATGGTACAGGATCTCCACGTCATAATCCTTTACTAACTCTAACCACCTGCGCTGTCTCATGTTCAACTCCTTCTGAGTGAAAAAGTACTTCAAGCTTTTATGGTCAGTGAAGATCTGGATTCTTTCCCCGTACAGGTAGTACCTCTATATCTTCAGAGCGAAAACAACTGCTGCCAACTCCAAATCGTGAGTTGGGTAATTCTGCTCATGGCTTTTTAATTGCCGGGATGCATAAGCGACAACCTTGTCGTGCTGCATCAACACACAACCCAGTCCCTTTTTGGAAGCATCACTATAAACGACAAAATTCCCTGATCCATCTGGAACGGTAAGTACCGGTGCAGACACCAGCCTTTGCTTGAGGTCTTGGAAACTCTCTTCACAAGCCTTACTCCAAACAAAGGAATTACCTTTCCGGGTCAACTGAGTCAACGGCCTGGCTACACGAGAGAAATCTTTCACAAACCGACGGTAGTAGCCAGCTAAACCCAGAAAACTACGTACTTCACTAGTTGTCGTAGGGCGAGGCCAGCTCGTAACCGCCTCTATCTTGGCAGGATCTACCGAGACACCATCCTTGGACACCACATGTCCTAAAAAGGATACCTGCTTCAACCGAATTCGCACTTAGAAAATATGGCATACAACTTATGTGCCCTTAAGGTTTCGAGGACTTTTCGCAGATGCCCCCACGTGCTCTTCCTCTGTCTTGGAATATACCAGAATATCATCGATGAATACGATGACGAATGCGTCAAGAAAGTCCTTGAACACCCGGTTCATTAGATCCATGAATACTGCAGGGGCATTTGTCAGACCAAAGGACATGACGATGAATTCGTAGTGTCCATAACGGGAACGAAAAGCAGTCTTAGGAACGTCACTGCCCTTTATTCTCAACTGATGATATCCTGAACGCAGGTCAATCTTTGAGAAAACCGTGGCTCCCTGCAACTGGTCAAATAGATCGTCAATTCTGGGAAGAGGGTATTTGTTTTTGATAGTCACCTTGTTTAGCTCTCTATAGTCAATGCAAAGGCGTAACGAACCATCCTTCTTCTTCACGAATAACACTGGTGCCCCCCAAGGCGACACACTCGGTCGGATAAAACCCTTGTCAAGCAACTCTTGCAGCTGCACCTTCAGCTCTCTTAGCTCTGCTGGGGCCATACGATAAGGAGCCCTGGATATGGGAACTGTACCGGGCTCCACTTCTATGGCGAAATCAATCTCTCGAACCGGTGGTAAGCCTGGAAGGTCCTCCGGAAAAACGTCCGGATAGTCTCGTACCACAGGTTCTGAAGTTAAGGTGGCCTCATCCTCTGTAACGTCCACCACACTGGCCAGAATACCCCAGGTGCCCTGGTTAAGTAGTCTACGGACCTTTAGAGCCGAAATGACCTTGGGTAGGACCACCGTCCCTGCTCCCTTAAATTTGAAGTTAGGCCCCGACGGAGGGGTGAAAATCACTTCCTTTCTTGCACAGTCTATACTGGCATGGTTAGCAGCCAACCAGTCCATGCCTAGGATGACGTCGAAGTCCCGCATTACCAAGACGATTAGGGTAACCTCTAACTCCTGATTTTCTATTTCTACCCGACAGGCCTTTATCTTTTCTTTTGCCAACAAGATCTCCCCGGATGGGGTAGAGACCGATAATACGAAAGGTAAGGGTTCTAATTCTGGTGCAGCATGTTCAACAAATACAGTAGAAATAAACGAGTGTGATGAGCCTGAGTCAAACAACACTAGGGCACGATACCCCAAAATAGGAAGCATACCTGTCACCACCGTGCCTGCCTTATCAGCCTCCTGCCGGGTTGTGGCATAGGCCCGACCATGCTGTTGTTGCATTTTGCCAGAGTCCCCATGGGAGGTACTTACATACTGCCCCTTACCATCTGCTGCTCCCTTCCTTGGACACTTGCTAGACATGTGTCCCTCCTGGCCACACCGGAAACAAACTCCTGATCTTGCTAAACATTTCCCCCAGTGACTTTTTCCGCAGGAACCACATACTGGCTTTTCTCTCTCTACCAAGCCTGAGGCCGAAGGCTGCTGTCTAAAGTGCTGTATGGGCCTGTCTGCCCGGTTCTTTGGAGGAAACTCTGGGATTTTCTGCCCAAATTTCCTTTTCTGGCCTGAAGAGGTCCCTGTGGTCACAGCTCTGACATATTCATCTCCGGCACGGGAGTCAATCCTCACCGCTGCTCGAAAGGCTGCCGCATAACTACTGGGCTCCAGGGCTTGCACGAAACCCCTTAGCCCCTCCCTCAGACCTTGCACAAAGCATTATGTCCTATCTTCCTCAGTAGCCACCATCTTGGGGGCGAATCGGGACAGCTTGGTAAACTCTTGCTCGTACTCCTCAACGGTCATAACTCCTTGCTTCAGCCTCATGAACTCCAGCTGCTTATTGTACCTCGTGTTGGCGGAGAAGTACTTCTCATAGAATCTCTCCTTGAACTGAGCCTAGGTAATCGACCCCCCTGTGGTAACCACTGACCTTTCAGCTGACCGCCACCAGATCTCGGCGTCATCTGTCAAAACAAATACAGCGCACTGAAGCTTTTGATTTTCTGAGCACTTCATATATCGAAAGATAGTCTCGATGGATGATAACCACATCTCCGCCTTGGTAGGGTCCTTCAACGACCCGTCAAAAGTGCGCGGATTGTACTTTCTAAAGTCCCTCAGATGTTTTGCTTCCGGGGATAAATCCTGGTAAAACTGATGCTGGGCCGGCACTGGTGGGGGCGGAACTGGCTGCTCTGGCGCCTATGGTACTGGAGGTTGTTGAGCTAACTGTTCTGCCACTGCGGCGCGAGTTAGCTCCTGAATCTTACTTAGCAAAGTGGCGGTAACCGTCTCCCCTATCTGAGCCACTACTGCAGCGAAATCGGTCTGGCCCGCTGGCGGAACTTGTGCCTGGGGCGGCTCAGGCACGTTACGAGGCCGTCCTCTGGCCCTGGCTCCCCGCTCCTCATGCCCAACGGGATCTTGCGGCGGTGGAGGTCCTTGTGGTGCAGGGATGTCTTGCTCCATAGGGTCTTGGACTTGGGGGTTTGGTAATCCCCTTGCCCCACCCCTCCTGCCTCTGCCTCTTCCTCTACCTCCACGAGCCATTCCTGATTTACGAACAATAAGCACCATCAATTTCCTTGCTAAAGGTAACACTTCAAGGTATCCACACAAGGGTAAACTAACACGTCATAAGTATAACATTCTAAAGTCATGTACTAGAAAATACATACCTGGCGATGACGAAGAATCCTTTAATGGTCATGGGAATCCCTCGACTTACTTAGTAAGTCAGTCTACAGAACCCAAAACTCTGGGCTCTGATACCAACTGTAACGACCCGACTAATATATCCTAATCAGACCATTACTCAATGCATGCATATTTCAAGAAAAGACCCGACGCTGAGTAATAAGAAAGAAACAATGCTACTTACAGAAATTTTCCATTTTATTTAACCCATATAGAAAGAATTTTTGGTTTGGGGTACCCCTAATAAAATCAACAAAATTCCATGAACAGAAAACAAAAACAAAATCCATATACAAAATAAAAGACAAGCCAAAAAAAAATGCAGTGCTAGGCGGAAGCTACTATGGGTCCCGTGAAGCCATCAAGGATTCCTCTTGTCATTCGCCAGCACGTTCTTTCCCTTACCTGAAAAAAAATAAGATAAAAGGGTGAGCAATTATATTGCTCAGTAAGCGACCTCACTACCGGAGCCAGGCTAGGCACCCAAGTCCTTTAAGTGCATTAGTTATACAACAGGCATATCAACATACTTCAATAGGAAACTGGTTATACTGGCACCCAAGTCCTTTAAGTGCATTAGCCTTAAGACAGGCATATCTAACATACTTTTATAGGGAACTGGTTATACTTTCCCTACAGTTGGATTTGGATGTCCACAAACCTCTGGAGCCCCGAAGGAACTCTTACCTCTGGTGATCCCGAAGGATCACAAAACCTCTGGTGATCCCGAGGGACCACAACCTCTAGTGAACCCGAAGGAACACATCCTCTGGTGACCCCGAAGGACCACAACCTCTGGTGAACCCGAAGGAACACAACCTCTGGTGAACCCGAAGGAACACAACCTCTGGTGACCCCGAAGGACCACAACCTCTGGTGAACCCGAAGGAACACAACCTCTGGGGACCCCGAAGGACCACAACCTCTGGTGAACCCGAAGGAACACAACCTCTGGTGACCCCGAAGGACCACAACCTCTGGTGAACCCGAAGGAACACAACCTCTGGTGAACATCCTGCCGACGTAGGGGAGTTACCACTACCCAGTACTCATGACCAATTTAAATTCTCACTCCTTTACTTCCATGAATTTATACACTAACAGCGTTGTTTACAATCATCTCATACTACAAGCATAAGCATTTCACATACATCCTTTAAAACATGGAAAAAATCATACAAGCATGCTATCTCAATGGCGCAGAAGTATTACTCATCATGGCAACTAAACATAAGGCGGAAAGGTGGTTCAGGTAGTAAAGTCACTTACCTGAGCAATTATATTCACTTATTCGCACGGCAGTCTGTTGGAAAATTCTTGGTCCACCAAGTGTGGCTTAACTTGCAGTTGCTCTAATCCTTTTTACCCAACACAATTCCCGGCCACCTAAGGGAATTTTTATCACATAAGTCTCAAGCATCAACAGTTTTTTAACCAAATTAAGCTATAAATTTTTCCTTGGGTCCGAGATACTTACTCTCACGTTACCGGTTTGGTGACGAGAAATCAGGCGTGGTTTGATTGAAATGGCAGCGGAGAAGCACCGGGGTGGAAGAGAGAGAAAGTAGGCGGCGGTGGTGCTGAAGAGAGAGAGAGAGAGATTGAAGCCGGCGGCGCTGCTGTTAACGAAGCCGGCAGCCGCGAGGGAGAAAAAGATCACCCGGCGGCCGGCGACGCTGCAAAGAGAAAGAGAGAGAGAGAGAGACCGCGGCGGCGCTGCAAGGAGAGAGAGAGAGATTGATCGAAACCGCGGCGGCGCTGAAGAGGTCGCGGCGGCGCTCCACTTGCGAGGAAGGAGAAGAAGAAGAAGAAGAAGAAAGAAAGAAGAGAGTTGGCGTCGGCGGAAGAAGAAGAAAGAAAAAAAAAAAAGCCAGGGGGGGCGGCGGCACGCGAGGAAGAAGAGAAAAATCCCTTTTTTCTCTTTTTTTTTATTTTTTTTATTTTGGCATGCAAATCGATGCCTATTTATAAAAACCCAAATTCCCTATTCCTTCCTCTTTTCCCCTTTTCTTTTCCAACCAAACAAAATAAAATCAAATAAAATCTTCTACAACCAAGATTTACTTCAATTATCCAAATAAAATCTTCTACAACCAAGATTTACTTCAATTATCCAATCCCACCAAAATTAATCACCTTATTTTACTTGCCCTAAGATAAAATTATGTTTTTTTTTTTTTCTAAATTCCAAATTTTTCCTTAGCTCAAATTTCTAAATTCCAACTTAGCTTAAATAAAGGCATGAATATATAAGGATAACTATATTTTTATTATTATTATCTTTTTTTTTTTTTCACACATAATAACTTAAACTTATTTACTAAGAGGATTTACCCCAACGATTTGGGGTTGTTACATTTACTGTATATCTTGGTTCAATATTTGTTAATCCTAGTTAGAGAGCTGAGTAGATGTCTTTTCTAAATTTTTGTTAAATCAAACTGAGTCCTAAAACTGCAGTGAAAGTCTACGTATATCCAAATCCAATATTTTGTGAACCTAATCTTAGGAGGCGTATCTCTTGCCAAGCTAAGCTATTCACTTTCCTACAAAATCGAAGCAGCTTTGCTTTACCTTTAAATGCATTAAAGATGTATAGAGATGATAAACTATAGATACCGTATTTTGTTCAACTTTTTTTTTCTTATCTAAAGAATCCTCCCCAACTAAAAAGACTCTTTTATTGTATACCTTTTTCCCAAAGTAGATAAAGTCTTCCTAATGGTTTCAAGCACTCACCCGTCTTTGATTATGAGATTTAGTCATAGCGAGAAATATATTTTGAAGACTAAACATACATATAACGTAAGTACAAGAAAAATTAGTTGTATGTTAATACTTTTGTTGGATTCTTAGTTGATTCGATATTTAATTTCTAAGGGTCATTTTATAAACAATTTATTTTTAATTTTTGAAGATTGAATTTTAGTTTTTACAAAATGGATCTATTTAGTGATCAGTTAAGTTTTCTATTTTTTAAAACAGTTTTTAAAAACAGTTTTTGGTTTCTGGAAAACACCTGCGTGCCCCTTGCTTTATAATAGTAGTAGTGTTTACTGTTTGTCCTAGTTTTGGTGTTGATCACCGGTGCGGATTATTTATTTATTTATTTTTCAGCCTTTTACTATTTAAAAATTGTTCTAATTCTAACATATTATTTATTTCAGTCCATGGCCATTAGCCATGCTTATAATAAAAGAGGGTTTCGGGTTCAATTTTCATAATAATTCACATTTTTTCCATTTTTTTATTTTCCATTTTATGATATAATAATGATTTCTACTTTTTATATGAAATTAAATGAAAAATATTGTTCAAAATATATATGCAAAATTGTCTTTGGAAACAATGTAAATTATTGAGTTTACATTAAGGCCACCTTACCAATTTATAAAGAAAATTGATGTAATCAGAATGAGATTTCGTTGATGGAAGAATCGTAATAGGCCTAAATCTCAAACATAATTAGATTGCTTTTGATTGCATTTACTTAGAATCATGAATCTGTCACATTTTACTATTATCGTTATCGTTACTGTTACTGCTTGATCCTAACAGTAATGATAAAGGTAAAGATAACAAGAAATGTGGCAGATTCATGATGTTGGAGATTTGATTGTAGGCTCTCTATCGTTTTAAGGTAGTTTGTGGAGGATTTTGTTGTTGTCAGAATATAGTCATAATATCTGACTGTGACAATAGAAATTCCTACATAATATTTACTTTCCTTATCTGGAGTTTTCCTACAAATATATTTTGCCTGACATTTTACTTAATGGAGGCAATGATTATTATTTCTAATTGCAGAGTTTATTTCATTTCTTGGCCTCGATTTATAAAAGGAGATTAATGGTGATCATTAGGGTTGCCACATTTATTTATCATGAAGAGAGAGCTTTTGTTCTTGGTGGCTGAGTTGTACAACATTGCGTTTTGTTATTTGCTCACATTATTATGCTATGCAACTTCGTTTGAAGAGAGTAAAAACCTTGAAGATAATCTTTGGTTTTAGGGGGAGCTTAAGGCATTACTACAAAATGGATTCTCGGTCTTAAGGGGAGCATAAGACTTCATTCTCGAGAAGTATTTTTCCATCTCAGGGGGACCTAAGATTTATTTGTGAAGGAAGTTCACTGATGTAACGACCCGACTAATACATTCTAAACGAACCATTACTCAATGCATGCAATTTTCAAGAAAGACATTGTACGGATAGTAAGAAAGATACAATGCTTTCCATGGAAATTTCTGTTTATTTAAAACTCAAGAAAACAATGGGTAACATATAAAAGAGAATTTTGGTTCGGGGTACCTCTATCAAAAATTAATAAAATTTCATGAACAGGAATCCACATGCAAAATAAAAGACAAACTTCAAAACAAAATTTGACAATTTAGCAAAACTCATTAAAACATGTAGTTCTAAGCGGAAGCTACTGCGGGTCCCGTGAAGCCATCAAGAATTCATCTTGTCATTCGCAGCACGTTCTTTCCCTTACCTGAAAAAAAATAAGATGAAAGGATGAGCAATTATATTACTCAGTAAGTGACCCCACTACCAGAGCCGGGCTAGGCACCCAAGTCCTTTAAGTGCATCAACCATAAGACATGCATATCCAACATACTTTTATGGGGAACTGGTTAAACTCGCCCTACAGTTGGCTTTGGATGTCCACAAACCTTTGGAGCCCCGAAGGAACTCTTACCTCTGGTGATCCCGAAGGAACACAAACCTCTGGTGATCCCGAAGGACCACAACCTCTAGTGAACCCGAAGGAACACAACCTCTAGTGACCCCAAAGGACCACAACCTCTGGTGAACCCCGAAGGAACACAACCTCTAGTGACCCCGAAGGACCACAACCTCTGGTGAACCCGAAGGAACACATCCTCTAGTGACCCCGAAGGATCACAACCTCTAGTGAACATCCAACTGACGTAGGGGAGTTACCACTACCCATCTTACATGCTCAAACAAATCCGCACTCCTTCCATTCCATAAATTCATACATTAACAGTATTGTTCATAAACACTTCATAGTACAAACATATGTATTATCATTCACATAAATCCTTTAGACATGGGAATTTCAACAAGCATGTTATATCACATGGGGCTTAGATATTCTACTACATCATGACAACTAACATATGGCGAGAAGGCAGTTCAGGTAGTAAGACCACTTACATTGAGACTAGGTGCAAATAGCTAACCAAGCAGCCAATTCTCACAAAATGCTTGAGTTAAAACCCAAAGTGCAACTAAGCCACAACCTTCTTCCATACTTCAAACAATGAGTCCGACCAAAATGGACCCTTAAACCCGCTTGGACAGCTTGTTTCTGATTCCAAAATCCATGGAAGCCTGAATCTAAAATCCAACCTCAATGAGTAACAACAATTAAAACCAATTCACGAAATTACGAGAAAATCAACAATACTTACCCAAACAGTCCTCACCTAACCAAGTCTTGAAATCCCAGCGTAACTCACGAAAAGGGATAATGTCAGAGAGAGCAGCTGGACAACACCTTGCAAACCCATTGACATCCAAGATTGGCTTAAGTATATATATATATATATATATATATATATATATATATATATATATATATATATACTTCTTTAAATTCTCTTTCCTTTTCCTTTTCTAGAATCCTAAATATATATATTTAAATTTCCATTTTCCTTTGCCTTTTCCCAAAACAAAACACAATTTATTTAATATAATATTCCTCAACCCATCAAATCAAATCTTTTCCAACCACCACTTAATAGTTTGTTTAACCAAAATATCTTCTAACAAATCAATTCCCCAACTTAAATTCAATTCTAACTTATCCTCATATTTTCTTAAATTAATCAAGTTCTTAAATCTCACCCAATTTCTAATTTAAATCCAACTTTTAAATCTCTCCCAAATAAATTCAATTTTCCACTAATTGAATCAAATCCAAATCTTTTTATCACGATTACTCTAAATTGAATTATTTTCTCAACATAATCCAATTAAAGCTTTAAAATTCAAACAACTAACCAAATAATTTAAGAAAATAAATTTTTTAAAAAAACAAATTACTTGAAAATGTCACAACTGAGTTGCAAGGAACATAATCAAGTTGAGAGGAGTCTCGTACACTGTCGAAAGTCAAAGTGTTTTTCACTAATATTATTACACTTAAGGGAAGCCTTAGTATAATTGAAAGGGAGTCTCATATTTAGGGGGAGCCTAGGTGTTTAGCAAGTTAACGTTATAAGAGTCATTGACGTAGTCGATACTTTACAAATAAGTACTTTGTTGTAAATGCTTAACTTTTCAATATTAGTAGATTATCTTTCATGGGCACACTACCCCTAGACGTACCTGGTTATCACTGAATTGGAGTACCAACTTCTGTGTGCAATTACTCTTTTACTTGTTGTTAATTTGTTGGTTGTTACAATGCTTGTTTGTGCTTTCTGTTTAACAATCATATTTGAGTGTCTAGTCATCTTATATTTTTTTCAATTGGTATTAGAGCGAGTCACCTTTAGAATAAAAACTAAAAAGTTGAATGCAACAAAGTTTTGTGAAAGAAATTCATTACAATGTGAAACTAATTATATCTCTATTAAACTTGAAAAGTTTATTAGATAACAAAAGTTAAGTTTGATTTTTTTTCTTTTTTTTGAGGATTTTTTAAAAACAGTGTAAGTAAAAAGTTAATGATAGACAAAAACATCTTTTTAGAAACAAGTCCTTCAATATAATATCAAAATAAAAAACAAGAAATACCTATATTTTTTTTTTAATTGAAACATTTAAAACTATAAAATGTAACATGATTTTCCTAAAGAAAGTGGTAAGAAATAATTAATGAAATTTTAGTACATTTACAGAGGTTTTTTTTTTTTTTTTTTTTAAATAATACATTTATAGAGGTTAAGTAAATGAAATATGAAAACTATACCTCTACATAAATTATTCTAAAATTACAATTTTTCTAATTATATTTAGTTATAGAAAAAAATTAGAATTTCAAAAGTTTCATAATTTTTTTCATTAACTTCAATTCTAAATATACATGTTGATTCTATTTATTTCCAAAACAATTTGAAAGTTTTGTTGTAAGAAACTTAAAATAAGATTTAAGCATATGTCAAAAGTAATTAAGACTCTATGATGAAGAGTAAATGATAAAATACTGACAAGTTGAAAATAAATAAACTAATTTAGATATCATTCTATCATTATAAAAAATGCATAACTATTTATATAAAAATAAAAC
>QLSR01000264.1:1067992-1079767 GCA_031780015.1 Citrullus colocynthis
CACATTTATTTTTTAAACTTATTTAACAACTAAAATTTTATTGATGGTTGTAATTAGAGGTAAGAGAATGGGAAAAAGGAAGAATATGAAATTCAACGTTTTCTTAATTAACTTATAAAATAATTATAAATTTATGATATTACATTTGAAATTTCAATTTTTTTAAAAAAATTGTTTATTTGAAATTTTTAAGAGCTTAACTCTTCATTTTTATATAAATGAAATTTCAGAGTAATGATTTATTTTTAATTATAATCAATAATTAAATATTTAAGTTGTGGAATCAACGGTTTGTTATTCTTTTATCTCTTACAACTAAATGTCAATTTTATACCCATTTTCAACAAGACCTCAAATATTAGATTTGTTTTTCTCATTTAATAATTTTCTTAATTTTCCTTATAACTTTTGGTTGAATTAGTTACATTTGCTTATAAACTCTTTTTTATAAATATTTTTTTTAGACTATGTTATAATAATAAATATAAAAATATTATTATTATAAAAGTAATCAATATATCTTTATTATTTTTTTTTAAATTTTAAATTGAAGTATATGATCACTCAATAATTTCTCTTTTTCTAAGTTGAACAACTCAAGCTAATATTTGTTTGTTGGTTTAAAATTTTTCTAATGAATATTAGATATTAAAGAAATAACTAGACAATTTATTTAGATAAAAAATATATATATAAACGTGCAAAGCATGTGTTAAAATACTAGTTCATTTAAAATTTTATTCTATTTGTTGTTGATAGAATAAATTTATGGTTGTTCAACTAATACAATAGTATGAAAAGATTTTGTGCATGTGTTATAAAAAAGTTCTAACATATTAAACAAACTCAATATTTTTAAAATAAGAATGGAAATCCACTCTAAAAATAGTAATTGTTAAATTATTCTCTTCCAAATCAAAGGTATTAAAATGAAGAACAAAATAGAGAAGATAGAGATATGGACAAGATAATTAGGAGAAGATGGTGATATGGGGAGAGGAGTTTGAGAAAATATTTAGGGAGAAACTATTTAAAATTAATTTGATCATTTGATTCCTTTCTTTTACAGAATCTCAATTAATATATTTGCTCTCCCTCTATTTTTTATTCTATAATATAAATTTTCTTCTATTTATTATTGACTGATAAAGTGGATTTAATAATGACAATATTTTATTTATTTTCGAAAAGAATTAAGAGAAATTATCTTAAATAACAAAATTACTTAAAATATTTATAACTAATAGTAAAATACATTGTCTAGGTAACGACCCGACCTCTTACACGGTTGACAACTAATAGCAGAATATATAACAACCCCACCTCTTAAGACTTGAACTAGGTCGTTACTATATGCCTGCATACCTCTCAAAAGACTATTTTTCATAATTTTACTAAAAATCGAGGAAACATCATTAAGGTAAATAAATTTGTCGTCGTATAAGACGAAAATTTGACATAAAGAAATAAATAAAGAAAAACATAATTTTAGTTCAAATAACAAATCCCAAGTACTAAAATGAAAGGAAAACATGATAAGAAAAACAAATCAGCAAAAAAAAAAATGAGTACAAAATACTTATAAATAACCCCACTACTAGGATCAAGCTAAACACTTATATCAAAAAGTGCATAAGGACTTGTATCATACATTTGGTGGCTCGAAAGCTCACAAATGTAGTAGGGCACCTATCGGCACCCGGTTAGCGTTAGCATTAGGAGGGTAAATTGTCACTTTTCTCTCAAGATGCTTATATTAAATTCCCATAAATCATATTAAACCTGTGCTAATATCATTATATTTATAAAACGATTATAGATATAAGCCACTCAATTTCATCCAAATTAAGCAAATCATTTAAAATTGTTTACAATTGTCTGGCTCAAGGGCAAAGGGCAAGGGGCAGTCACAAGGGCGGTTACATATTACTTAGGATTAGGTACAAGCAACTAACCAAATCTTCTTTAGGCCCGATTCCAAATACAATTTACTCGAACAATTAAATCAAATAATCTTAAAATGCAACTAAGTCACAATATTCTTCCATACGAGTACAACCAAAATGGACCCTGAATCTAGAACTCAAACGCAATGGTAACGACAAATTAACACCAATACCAATGGATAATCACAAAAATTACAAGAAAATCAACTGTACTTACCAAAACTAGCGGAGACTTGCAAATGGCGGACCAAAACCCATTGAAATTATTGGCTTAAATATATATATAGTCCTTTAAATTCACTCGCTCCTTCCTTTTCCAAAACCCTAATATATATATGTATATAAACAAAACACAACTTATTTAATATAATTTTCCTCAAGTTAACTAATTCCAAATCTTCAAGTTAAATTCAATTTTATACTTAGTGAATTAAATCCAAATCTTTTATAATGATTAGTTTAAGTTTGTTTAGGAGCAAACTTGTGGAATATCCATGTAATTTATGAGTACCTTCTCTGAAGTGAGTAGCCAAATCTATATCTATGTCTATATTATATTAAAATATGTAAGAAAAGAGAATTTTTAACTTTCTTCTTTGCCCTTAAAATTTTAAATAATGTCCATTTTACCCTTATAGTCACACAACTTCATTATACCTGCCTTACATGTCTTGGTCAATAACCACATCAAAATTGGAATAGCAACAATGGAAGAAAGAAGATAGAAAATATGGAGAGTAATTCAAGAGGAAATGAAAATAAATCGTCTATAATTAGGGTGATAATTGTATTCTTCCTATAATACGAAAGGAATAATCTATCTTATCACCATGCATCCTCATTGTGTTAATAAATTCAAACTCAACTTAGAAAAAAAAATTAGAAAAAAAAGAATGAAAAATATTTTCGTTTAAATTAAAGTTTAAAATTAGAAGAATATCTAAATCAAGATAAAAAAATATAAAATTATCACGAAAATTTGAAAATATATATTTTTTGGATTTATTTAAAATTTGAAATGAAAGAGATAATCAAATCATTCAAATCAAAATAAAAAAATAATTATTGGTTAAAATATCATTTTGGTCTCTATACTTTGGAGTTTGTTCAATTTTAGTCCCTATACTTTTAAATGTCCAATTTTAATCTCTGTATTTTCAATAAATCTTAATGTTAGTCCATACTACTTATTTATTGTAGACTGTCTCATTACTTTTTATTTTTTACTAGCATTTTCACTATAAAATTTGAAAAAAATATTTACATATTATGTTTCTTTACATGAAAATTATTATGATTATTTAATCAATTTCGATAAACATTAACTTTGAGAGATTAAATTTAAAATTTATTGAAAAGATAAAAACTAAAATTAGACATTTAAAAGTACGGAGACTAAAATTGAAAAAATTTCAAATTATAGGGACCAAAATGATATTCTAGTCTAACTATTTTTTACAAGAGACAATTATTATGAAATTTTAAAATATTTAATTTTGTGAAAAAAAAAAATTAACCAACATGTCTTCGATTACATATTTTTCTTAAATTATTCAAGTATTTATTTTATTCCTATAAAACACGTGCAAAATACATTAGTATTCTAAAATGACCCATTGGCTAATTTAGAGTGAACTATACGTTTTATTTTCATTTATAATTTTGGAAAGTATCATAATGTGCATTTTCTTTTTCACGATTCTCATTTTAGAGAACCAAATGCGCCCTATGAACTTTCCAGAACGTTGGAGAGATTGACTAATTTACGAAAATACCCACAGTGAATATAAAAGCTTTAGGATCCGCCACTGTCTATTTATGTAATTTCAACACTGAAGGCTGCAAAACCCCTCCTTAAACCCTAGGCCATCAACGAGCTCTCTCACAATTTGCAAAGTTCTTCTTCATCGTTTGTTTTAGGGTTGAGGTTGAGATTCAATTTCTCCGATTGCTTCAAATGGCGAAGCGTTTGGTTCCATTGCTGAATCGCGTTCTGATCGAGAAGATCGTGCCTCCTGCCAAAACCAACTCCGGCATTCTGCTTCCGGAGAAGTCCAGTAAGGTGAATCTTCCTTTCCTCTCTCCCCCATTTCGATTCCCTAAATGTTAATTCGGTTGTTTGTGTATGGGAATTCGTGGGAGAATCGGCTTTCTCTTGCAATTTGCTTTTGTTTTCTTTGTTTCTTTACCGAGATTCTGGAAATTTGCGGCACTTAATTCTCTCGGACGACTAGAGTCATTTTTCGTTGATGGGTATTCTTATGGAGTCATTTCCGTTTATGGGATTTTTTTTTCCCTCTTTAGCCTTTTCTTGTTTAATAGTTATTTGATTTATGGTTTGTTGTGAAGTCGGCTTCTAGTTGGGTCTGTGAGCTCATTTAGTGGTCATTTAACTAATTTCAATATTAGCCTATTCAAAGAAGACTTGTAATATGAGTTGAAAGTGTGAATGTTTTCATCTCCTCCTGATTTCAATGTTAGTGACTGAATGATTTATAACAAAATCTTTTTTCAAAGAGTGCGTTGTTAAATAATTCAAGACCGCATGCTTAACATAGATGTGGATGTAGCTGCTGAACTGTGTGAGTGGGATTGACCATGCAATTTTTTTTTTCATTTTCAGCAAAAATCTAAGTTAGTTTAGAAGTATTTTTCGTGGATGAGCTTTGAATAGCTTTGATTTAGAGTACTTCCTTCCATCAGGATTTTTTAGATTCAGAATGATATGACTGTTTTCTTTATGATAAGTTTAAAGAGTCCATGTGTGTTTTATTAATCTTAACTCTCTGCATTTGAAGGACTAAATTTGCAAAACCTTTCGTCCCAAACTAGTATGTCATATTCTTACGACTTTCTCATGTTTTTCTTTGGGGTTGGATTTTAAAGATCTTTTGTAATGATTCAATAGGTTAGGTTCCGTAATGGAGGATTGGATCTTCTTTCTCTAGTTGGGCTCCCTTTTGTGGTCTTGATTTTTTTTTTCTTTTTTTCTTTATTATTATTATTATTTTTTGTATTATTGTATTCTCTCATTTCTTTTCTCAATGAAAATTGTTATCAGAAAAAGTTGTTGTGACGTTCGGCTTTGTTACACGAAAGTTATGGATCGTTTATCGAGTGCCTCTTCCACTGACTTTTGTTTCTCATGTAGCTTAACTCTGGAAAAGTTATCTCTGTTGGTCCTGGGGCTCGTGATAGAGAGGGAAAGGTTATTCCTGTCACTGTAAAAGAAGGTGACACCGTCCTCCTACCAGAATATGGAGGCACTGAAGTCAAGCTTGGAGAAAAACAGTATGTATACTTGTTCTCTTACTTTTGTTATTTATTTAAGTTTTGGTCTGTTATTTCAAGAATTTGGTTTTAAAGTTAACCTGGAAGTTGAAAATACTCTCAATTTCTCTATATGGCCTATACTTTGGTCGTTTTTTAAATTTTTGTTCCTCTTGAGCTAGCATGCTTTGCTGAATGTTAGGTTGTGTTCCTATGTTCTCTAAATTTATGTTGTTGGCTGCTTTACCCTGTTCTTGTCAATTCATGTTTCTCTTGGATGTGTCAAGAAAAAATCTTTTATCGGTTGGTACTGCATTATTAGATGTTTTTAACTTTGTTTAGGCCTTGGAAATTAATTTTTGATATATGTCTTATTCCTTATTTTTGGTTTAAAAACTTTCTACTTAACCCCTCACATATTAAAAGTTTTCAATTATACCCTTTCCTTTAGTGGATGTTACATCTTATTACATGTAGTTGATGGCTTATGTGACAGAATACTTATTGAGTTGGTAGAAATTTATGAAAGGATTCGTCATATAAGAGAGAAAATCTCCAAGTAGACATAATTTTTCCCTTTTCTGCGCCCCTAAGTTGCTCAGTTTCTACTCTGAATTTTTGCCAAACTAAGTTTTATGCCACGTAATCTTATCATTAACCACAATTACTAACGAAATGGTAGAAGGCCTTTATGGAAAAATTTGAAATGAGGACTAAATTGAAATAAGTTACTAGCATTAGGAACTAAATCATATATTTAGGGTGTGTTTGGAATACATTTTCAAGAGTTTAATTTTAAAATAATCTGGAAAAAATTGGAGTGGCAACCACTCAAAATAAATTTTGAAGTGTAGTTTAAACAAATTTTATCAAAAGAGTTCAAATAAAAATGAATTTTTTGAAAGACATTTTTTTCTCAAGTCAATCCAAATGGGCTTTTAGTCATTAATTTAATTACAAGTCCCTTGTGCTAACAATTCGGGTTGATTACTGTTTTTTTCTTTTTTTTGCTGTGTCTCCTGATTTCAGGTTCTATCTATTCCGCGATGAAGATCTATTAGGAACACTCCATGAATGATTGATCATGTCCATGTGAAAGTTGATTGTTTTTCCAAGTCTTTAGCTATATGTTCTGGATTTAGAGAGCTAGTTTTTCTGTTTGTTTTTAATCGAGTGAGACTCTTAAAACATCTATTTCTGGCCAGTGGACAAAATCTTATATGAATTTTGGCCATTTCTCACTCAACCTTTTACAGGAATCTTGTATGATTGTAAGGCTATTTCTACCCTTATTATCTCAGGTCTGTCCAGTGATATATAAATTTGGGTCCGAGGGAATTAGTTCAAATTGGTTTTCTGATTAAAAAAGATGGAACTTAATATGTAGCACTTTGAAATTGAATCAATTGAAATAAATTTCAAAGCAAATCTGTTGGTGCTATTGGACCAAATTGACTGAACCAATCTAGACATCCGTTTGATCCATTCTATATCTATTTTATTCCAGATATATTTTGTTCGTCCTTGTCGATGGAGGATGCTTTTCCTCACAGCTGATATGTTCTCCAGTTGCCTGTGAGCAGCGAGTGAGCCTAAGTTGGTAGTCCATGTATGAAATATACATTAACTAATATTCATAATCAACTAAGTCAGTATATGTACAATAACAATAATAATGCATAAGCAGAGTTTTTGTACATAAAATGTAGTGTACATACATGAGTTCTAATGACTTTGACTTTCCTACGACTTCTACAAAAGTCATTAAGCAACTCTTTTTAAATTAAAAGAAAAAAAAATAATCTTTTTATGAAGTAAATGCTTTCCATTAAAACATAAGCTCAAATGACAAAATACCTTACTTTGGGTACTCCTATTAAAAAATAATAAAGACAAAAGTTTTTGGAAATATTGCAATTAATGAAAATGTAAAGAAATTTTAGATGGTTAAGACACTAAGATCAGTTTAGAATATGATGACTATGCGGAAGCTACATCTGGAAGCTTCATTTGGTCTTATGACATTCTCTTCTTTACATAAAGAAATGTGGCTTTTTACATAATAAAATGGTCCAGTAGTTAACCCCACTTCTGGGAGAGTAATTAAACCCACAAACCGAATTCGGAAGGAAATCACCTGCCTCTAGCGAATCTCGTGGGAAATACAAAATCTCTTTTGTAACTTGAAACGTGGGAAACACAAAATCTCTGGTGTAACTTGGAACTCAAAGAAACAAAGAAACACGAAACCTCCAATGAATACACAACTACAGTAGAAGAGTAATTATTACTAAATACTGGTAACATGCTTAAAGGTCCTACAACATAGAATCACAATATAACTCATGTATACACTATCATGCAAAATATTCTCTCACGTCAAATAGATAATATATAAAATATAACATATAAAGTATACAAATGATTTAACAGAGATCAACAACGTCGCAACAATTACATCGCTAGTACGAAACGGTTTCAGTAGTTAAATTACTTGTCAATAACATCGTAACAACTATATTGCACCTACACATAAATTCAATTTCTTCTACCCAAATTTGAGGTGAATTTATTGTTCAAGGTGCCAATGACCAAAAATAACATTTTTCCTCACCTTCTTGATGAAAAGCAATATGCATTAAAAGCAACTTTAGAAGATGAAAAGTGGTTGTGCCATCACAGGTACGGATACTTGAGCTTCAAAAGGTTGAGTTATTTGTCTCAGTAAAGCTTGGTAAGTGGGCTTCCTCAGATTCATGGAGATGATAAATTATGTGAAAGATGTATTTTTTGGAAGCAACATCGGGAGCCTTTTCCTAAAGGAACAACAAGACAAGCATCAACCCCCATTGAATTTGTGCATGCGAATGTGTATAGACCAATGTGAATTCCTTCTCTTAGCAATAACACTAATTTCATTGTGTTTATTGATGATTACAGCAGGGTTAACCATGGGTTTATTTTGCTAAAGAAAAATATGAAGCATTACCTATCTTCAAGAAGTTTAAAAGTTGTGTTGAAAAGCAAAATGGACAGTCCTTGAAGATCCCAAGGACAGATCGAGATGGTGAATTTTTCCACATGAATTCGATAATTTTTGTGCAGATTTTGGAATTTTAAGGCAATTAACAGCAAGCTACACTCCACAACAAAACGGTGTAGCGGAGAGAAGGAATCGAAGTCTTGTCGAGATGGCAAAAGGTTTGTGATAGACCAATATTATTAAAATATCATAGGAGGGGGTAAAAAGGGAATGACTTATGTAATGGGGTAGTGTAGCATCAACATCCAGTCCCACGTTTAGTTAGAGGGGAGGGAGTATAGAAGCAAGGGTGGAGAGGAATCAAGGAGGGTTCTTTTTTTTTTTTTTTTTTTTTTTTTGGTAGTGAACATTTTGGTGAGGAGGCTCAGCTCTTTGAGGAGACCGAGAGGTGTACTGGACTACAACTCCTTTTGATAGATTGAATAAGATTCCTAGCATTTCTTCTTGAAATTCCATTTTCGTTTCCTATCATTTTGGTATCAGAGCAAGCAACCTGGGAAGAATTAGCAAAATGGCACAAAAACGGATGGAGGAGAGGTTCGAACAGCTCGATCAGGAGATGGAAGGAATACGATCTTGTGCGCAGAAAGTTCCAAAGATCGAGGAGACGTTATTGACCTTGATGTAAACTGTCGAGAAGATGAGTGTTCAGGTGAGTCTATTGGCAAAAATCAAAAGAACTTCAGTCGCTGGAACTTCCGTAATCGAAGGCTCGAGTGTACAAGGCGGGTTGACGGAGCAGACACGTGAGACCGACTTGAAGACGGAAACGATGACGAAAACGGAAGGCAACGATCATAACCAGGACCGCAACAAATTCAAGAAGGTCGAAATGCCGGTTGTCAATGGAAGCGACCTGTATTCATGGCTATTTAGGGGGGATCGTTATTTCAATATCCATAAGCTTAGCAATTTGGAGAAATTAACAGTTGTTGTGATTAGTTTTGAAGGAGCGGCGCTGGACTGGTTTCGGTCCAAGGAAGAGAGGGAGTCGTTCAAAGATTGGAAGGAACTAGTTTCTGGCGATCAAACAGGAAACGTCAATGAAGGAATATCGAAACCTATTTGACAAATTGGTGGTGCCTCTTCCCCAACTCTCCGATCAAGTATTAGAAGAGACTTTCATGAATGGGCCGACTCCATGGATTAAGGTTGAGGTTGAGTGTTGGGAGCCCGTTGGTCTGGCTAGTGTGATGAGGATAGCCCAATTAGTTAAAAATGGAGAGCTGATGAGAACGAAGCGGGCCTGGGGGGTAGCTCCATAACTAAGACCGAGATCCACATCTCTATTGTCAAGAATACGATGTCGGCACCGACAAAGGAAGAACAGAAGGCTCAGGGTATGCGGCTACAAGAACGGTCACCCTGCGTAGCGTAGTAACGGGAGGAAATTGGAGGGAAGGACCAACAAAACGTTTAATAGATGCCAAATTCCAAGCTAAAAGGGACAATGGCCTCTATTTCCACTGTGATTAAAAATTTTCGGCAGGTCATCGGTATAAGGTACATGATCTCCGTGGACTTAGAATTTTGTTGGTACAAGGGAATGAGGAGTGGGACATTTTAGAAGAAGTGGACACAGGGACGATTGAACTCAAGCAGACGGAAGTTGATCCGGTGGTGGAGTTGTGTCTGAATTCTGTGGTGGGAGCTGTCTTGGCTCAGAAAAGGAGCCCGATAACATACTTTAGTCACACCTTATCATTGCGAGATCGAGGGAAGCCGGTGTGAGAGAGAGCTCATGGTAGTGGTGATGGCGGTTCGGAGGTGGAGACCATACTTAATGGGACGTAGGTTTGTGGTAAGAACGGATAAAAAAGCCTTGAAATACCTGTTGGAGCAAGCTGTTATTCAACCACAATACCAAAAATGGGTGTCAAAGTTGTCTGAATATGATCTTGAAGTGCAGTACCAACTCGGTGTGGAGAATTAAGCTGCCCATGCCTTATCTCGAGTCCTTCCTATTGTGCGTCTTGCTTATTTGTCTGCCCCAAGTCTGATCGATATATAGAGGATTCGTCAGGAGGTAGTTGAAGATCCTAAACTGAAAGAAATTATTGAAAAATTGGCATCGGGGGAGGATAATACCTCCAAATTTGATCTACATCAAGGGATTCTCAGGTACAAAGGAAGGCTGGTAATTTCGAAGTCATTATCCTTAATTCCTACATTATTACACGTACCATGATTCGGTGTACGAGGGGCACTCAGGGTTTTTTAGAACCTATAAACGATTGACTGGTGAATTGTATTGGGAGCGCATGAAGGCTGATGTGAAGAAACATGTGGAGGAGTGTGTAATCTGCAGAGGAATAAGACTATGGCTTTGTCTCCGGCGGGGCTTCTTGTGCCATTGGGTATACCTCATGCGGTGTGGAAGGATATTACAATGGATTTCATTGAGGAACTTCCAAAGGCCAAGGGGTATCAAACTATATTGGTAATTGTGGATAGATTAAGCAAGTACAACCACTTTATTGGGTTGCAACACCCTTTCACTGCTAAAAAAGTCGTGTCAGCTTTCATTGAGGAGATAGTTAAGTTGCACGGCTACCCCTATCAATTGTGTCGGATCGAGACAAAGTTTTCCTCAGCCATTTCTGGTCTAAATTGTTAAGGTAGCAGGGACTAAATTGAATTATAGCACAGCCCTCACCTCTAAACTTATGGACAAACTGAGGTCGTGAATCGGTGCCTTGAGACATTCTTGCATTGCTTCTGTGGAGAGAGACTCACGGAATGGAATAATTGGTTGCTGGGCTGAATACCGGTACAATACCACATTCCACAGCTTTATTTGTATGAGCCCGTTTCAGGCATTGTACGGTCGTGAGCCACCTCCATTAATAATGTATGATCAAGGGACAATGATGAATTCAACAATGGATCAACTACTCCAAGAGCGAGATAGAATGTTGGGAGTGCTGAAGGAGAATCTTTGCGGTCAAAGAGGAATGAGAAGCTGTCACCTAAGTTCTTTGGGCCTTATAAGGTGGTCGAACGGATCGAAACCGTGGCTTCCACTTGAGGCGACAATTCACCTAGTTTTTCATGTGTCCCGGTTGAAGAAAGTCCTTGGAGATCATCATCAGGTCCAACCCACCGCCCCTGTTTTGTCGGGCTGTTTTGAGTGGGTAACTGAGCCCACTGAAGCCTTCGGATACCAGACAAACCCCTCAATTGGAGGGTGGGAAGTGCTAATTGGTTGAAAGGGATTACCTGAACATGAAGCCACCTGGGAAATCATGGAAGATTTTCAACAATTTCTAGATTTTCACCTTGAGGACAAGGTGTTTTTGGTGACTGGAGGTAATGATAGACACCAATACTATTAAAATATCATAGGAGGGGTAAAAAGGGAATGACCTATGTAATGGGTAATGTAGCATCAGCATCCAATATTGAGAGAATAGGCCCCACAGTTAGTTAGAGGGAAGGGACTATAGAAGCAAGGGTGGAGAGGAATCAGGGAGGTTTCTTTTTTTTTTTTTTTTTTTTTTTTTTTTTTTTTTTTTT
>QLSR01000264.1:1080087-1092804 GCA_031780015.1 Citrullus colocynthis
TTTGTAGTGAATGTATTGGTGATCATGAGGAGGCTCAGCTCTCTGAGGAGACTGAGAAGTGTACTTGACTATAAGTCCTTTTGATAGATTGAATAAGATTCCTAGCATTTCTTATTGGGATTCCATTTTCGATTCCTATCAGTTTGATTGAAGCAAAGAGTTTACAATTGGTCATTCTAGGCAAAAGCTCTTCACACGGCAGTCTATAAACAGAATCAAAGTCCAATGATAGCATTGAAGCATTCTACTCCTTTTGAAACTTGGCATGGGCGGAGACCATAGGTATCTCATTTTCAAGTCTTCGGGTGTATCTCTTACGTTCATGTTCCTTCTTAGAGACATAAACTTGATGATAATAGCATCAAATGTATATTCGTCGGTTATAGCATTGAAACAAAAGGATATTGATTTTGTAATCCTACGGCTAATAAACTCATTATTAATCATAATGTTATGTTTGATGAGAAGAGTGCTTGGAAATGGAATGATGAACAGGACGGTCTAAATTGTCTCCACAACAATGTTGAATGTTTTGTTGAAAATGAAGCTAATGGTGATGTGTAGCTCAATCCCCACTTCATACTCCATTGGATAGATCTCCAGCCTCAACATCTTCCCCAGGCTCTAACCATCCTAAACTCTCAGGTTCGACATCTTCCACACCTCCACGAAAGTAGCATCCTTTGAATCATATTTATGAAAAAACAGAGTGCTGTCAATTTGCTTCAGTTCTTGAGCTAGAGTGTTTTGAAGATGTTGTCCAAAACAAGGATTGTGTGCTGCTATAGATGAAGAAATGAAAGCTTTGGAGAAGCATGATACTTGGAGCTTGTTGATTTATCGGAAGGAAAAAAACGATTGGCTTAAAATGGGTTTACAAACTCAAATTCAAACCTGATGGTTCAATACAAAAACACAAAGCACAGTTTGTAGCTTGAGGTTACATGCAACAAGAAGGTATTGACTTTGGAGAAGCTTATGCTCTTGAAAGCTGGATTTGGCACTATTATAATCTTTTTGGCTATTGCTCCTCATTATAAATCTAATGTTTATCAATTTGATGTTAAATCTGCCTTTTTAAATGGTGTTTGGATGGTGAAGTTAAAGGACATGAATCCAAGGTGTATCGACTCAAAAAGGCTTTATACGGTCTCAAGCAAGCGCCTAGAGCTTAGTACACTTCCATAAGCATGGTATCAAAAAGGGTTCAGACGAGCCAAATTTATATGTCAAATGGAACAAGAGTCCAAGACTGGTGAGGTACTTATTGTTCGTCTTGATTTACATCAGCAGCAATGTTACTTTGATAGAAGAACTCAAGAGTTTAGTGATTGATGAGTTTGAGATGACTGATTTGAGCTTAATGAGTTATTTTGTAGGTTTGGAAGTGAAGCAAAATGATGATGGAATTTTTCTGTGTCAAGAAAGATATGTAAAAAACCTTCTTGAAAAGTTTGGAATGCAGGATTGCAATTGTGTTAGAAACACCTTTGAGCACCAATCAGAAATTTTATCTGGAAGATGGGGGAGAGAAAATTGATAGTCATCAATATCAAAGTTTGATTTGTAGCTTTGCTATAACTCACATGTAGCAAACCAGAGATCTTGTAGGTGACTAGCTTGCTGTCTCCATTCATCCAAAAACCAAGTACAATTCATTTAGACATTTAAAGGGAACCATTTCTCATGGCCTTTGGTATTCTAATACTAACAACCTTGAGTTGTATGGCTATCATGATAGTGATTGCTCAGGTTCACTATTGAAGGGTTTAAATTGTAATTGTAATTGGATTTATGAAAATCTCTTCAACTTTTGACCATTTGTGAAAAAGGAAAAAAATGGTGACTATAGACATGTATGGAATTGGTAATCCCTTAATTCATGGACCATTTCCATTTGTTAGATTTAAGATGGGCTAAGCCTATGGGCTGATAAGAAAGATCCATTGGGCTCTCAAAAGACACTTCAAGTGATGTAGGCCCAAAAGAATGTTTTCCTACCATTTACTCAAAAAAAGTGAAGATTCAACTTATTACATTTTTTTTTTTTTTTTTTTTTGAGTACATGTTCAACTTATTACCCAGGAAAGATTTACTCCCTTTTGTTCAATTTTTTTTTTTGGAAGAATAATTTTCTCAATTAGGGTACCTAATCCAGTGAAACTAAAAAAAGAATAACCTTTTAAACCTTCAATTCTTTAAGAGAAAAATCCATTCTATACCACCGTTGTTTATCTTTAATTTATTATGTAAGATTTGTTAAAAAACAATAGATTAAATCATATCGTGATAGAATAGAAATGACAATGTTATCATATTATCTATGATATTGGGAATTTTCTCGAACAACGAGAATCAAGAGAAGGCATCTAGCCTAACATTCTAGGCTTTAAATGAGCATGTTTAGCTTTAGGTGATGTACTAATTTGTGGCTACTTTTTAACCTAACACAATACCCACTTTAGTGAATTTGGAAAGTCTTTTGGAATCTTTTTCACTTTTTTTTTTTTTCAATTAACATGGTAGGATTGATGATTGTATTGGCTGTTTTAGGGTTTTAATTATATGCCTACTTGTAAATTATAATAAGCTTTTATCTTTAAATAGTTAAAAGGATGGTTCCTTTTCTATTTTATGGGGTTGTTACAAAAGTATATTAGAAACAAAATATGATCTGTTTTTTAAGGAGATTAAATATATAACTATTCATGTTTTTTTAATTATCGTGGGTTGGAGAATTACACTACTAACTTTTGAAATAATAATTTGTGCTTTATCTACTTAATTATACTCATATCCACATAATTCTTTTTTTTTTAAATTCTCTCGTTATGAATTATTATTTTTTTATCAAGTCTTTACTATTGATGATGGAAAATTTTAAAAAATTCCTTTTTATTTTTATTTTTAAATAAAGTATGTTTAATATGATATCTTTAATGGATTCACCTGTGTTTAGAAAAATGTTAGATGGTAGTTATTTGATTGTATGAGTGGGGTGGGGTGGGGTATATGTCAATTACATTGTTCAAAATATTTGTTCGGTATGTCAATATATCCATAAATTTAAAGGGTACAACATTAATATTAAGGTTTAATAGATATTTTTGACCTCTTGTGTAAATACTCTTTTATATATATATATATGTTAAGGGGGAAAAGCAACAAGGCCAAGAAAATAATAAGGTTTTGTTAAAAAATAACACCCTAAGATCAAAATGAGCCTAGGGGAGAGGATTAACTTGGGTCAAGGTCCAAATTAATGTGCTTGACCTTGGCCTAGCGAAATAGCTAATGGGGCATGTCCCAACCAAAAGCATCACCTAGGGCTAAACTGGGCCTAGGTGCTCAACCTTAATTGGCCTGAAGTCGACCCTAGCTAAACACTTTCGGCCTGATAAGTTAAAGATTTATCCTGAAGCGACTCTAAAACTCTGTCAGAACATCCTAGGTCAATCGCTCTTACAAAAACATCATGATAGCGCTAAAGAGAAGTATGCCCATGTTCTATTCACAAATTATTAACTTGTTATACTAATCTACTCTCTGATTTAAGTATCGGAGCATGTGTGGCAAGTACCACACTGATGCGCATATCTTTATACTTTGCAGGTCAAATTGTCTCTCTATTCAAACAAACTAATCCTTGCTCTCACGTGAAAGTCATACTTGACATCAACAACTTTACATTATGACTTTAAAAATTAAGTAAAAGAGCTTGATTGAAAAGCTCAACATATAAACAAATGTAACTACATAAATTTCAAAAAATTTCAGAGGTTATTAAGAAGGCGTAAATGTTCAACCTGAAATCATATAAAGCTCTTATATTAATCATTCATCTCATTTGATAATTATTTGGTTTTGGTCTTTTAAAATTGAGCTTATAAACATTAATTTCACTCGTAAGTTTTAATGTTATGTTATCCACTTTCTACTTATGCTTCAAAAACAAGTCAAATTTTGAAAACTAACTAAAGTAGTTTTTAAAAAAGCTTATTTTTGTTTTTAGAATTTGACTAGTAATTCAATTGTTTTCTTAAGATAGGTGGAAATCATAATAGAGAAACTGGGAGGAACAAGCATAGATTTCAGAAAATAGTAAACTAAAATGAAATTGTTATCAAACAAAGGCTTCGTTTTTGGTTTTTAGTTCTCGAAAAATTAGCTTTATAAACACTACTTTTTCCTATATTATCCATTTTTCACTACTAATATTTTAAAAAATCAAGCCAAATTTTGAAAAAATTTTGAAAACTAAAAAAATTAAAATAGTTTTATTTTTAATGTTTAACTTTGAATTCAAGTGTTAAAAAAAAGTGAAAATATAATACAAAATTTCAAATTAAGCTGAAAAGTGTCCTAACTAACTAATATAGATTATGAATGGTCATAGATCTTCCAAATAATAATAATAATAATAATAATAATAATAATAATAATAAAATAAATAACAAACTAAATATTTGATAATGAATCATTTTACAACTAATATATAATAGGAAGGTTTGAATGATAACTTCAAATATACGCTAATTACCACAAAAGTGAGGATAATGTTTTAATTTTAAGCTCATCTTTCTTATTTAAATTAAAAGCTACATTAAAATTACCTTAGAAAGCTCTCCAGAAAAAAAAAAAAAAAAAGAGTATCCCTTAGAAAGCTAGGTATGGGAATTAAATTAATAGAAGTCATGTTGTTTATTTTATTTATGAGATATCATATTATAATTTGAACCACCAGTGAGAACAAACACAACCACCAACCCCATCCCATGAGCTGAGTTGTAAAAGAGCATTAAAAAAAAAAAAAAAATAGAGTATCCCTTAGAAAGCTAGGTATGGGAATTAAATTAATAGAAGTCATGTTGTTTATTTTATTTATGAGATATCATATTATAATTTGAACCACCAGTGAGAACAAACACAACCACCAACCCCATCCCATGAGCTGAGTTGTAAAAGAGCATTAAAAAAAAAAAAAAAATAGAGTATCCCTTAGAAAGCTAGGTATGGGAATTAAATTAATAGAAGTCATGTTGTTTATTTTATTTATGAGATATCATATTATAATTTGAACCACCAGTGAGAACAAACACAACCACCAACCCCATCCCATGAGCTGAGTTGTAAAAGAGCATTAAAAAAAAAAAAAAAATAGAGTATCCCTTAGAAAGCTAGGTATGGGAATTAAATTAATAGAAGTCATGTTGTTTATTTTATTTATGAGATATCATATTATAATTTGAACCACCAGTGAGAACAAACACAACCACCAACCCCATCCCATGAGCTGAGTTGTAAAAGAGCATTAAAAAAAAAAACAAACAAACAAAGGAGGGTCATAATTAAAAAAGGAAATGAAATAGTAGTTTAAAATTTTAATTATGTGTCGAATATAGATATTTGAAATTTTATTTTATATTCCATAAGTCTTTGACTTAGTTATTCTACATTAAAAGATCACAACCTACCAGATGTATAATTACAAGTTTATGATTGAAGATTATTCAATATTAAAATTTATTTTTAAATATGCTGGAGATCTTTTCTATACAAAATTCAAAGTTTAATTACCCATTAAACATTTTTAGAAGTCGAGAAACTTAAATAGAACAAAATTTAGAAGGGGAAGAAATTGAAATTTAAGATTGTAAGCTCTTTGTTTTATTTAATAAATATATTAAACTCTTAAAAGGAGTTAGGTTTAGTAGGTGGATCTAGCTATGTATGTGTATTAGATTGGAGAAAGTATCAATTTGGATGGGATGGATGAGGACATGAACTAAAGTGAGAATCACAATTATTGTTTTTGGCTAATCCCATGCTTTTTATTAAAAGAAAAATAATCAAAAAGCGAATGGGAATCTTGGTTTGTTTCTCTTTATTATTTAATTTGTTGTAGGTTTTTGACATTTGTTCTCAAGAAACCCAATGTATGTAGTTTTCTCAAATAAAATATGCTTGTGAATTCTATTATTGACTATTATAATGATTTCGACTTGTGAAGCCATGCTTTTAACAAAAATTTAATATTATCAAAATAATAGGTTTAGAGTTTAGAATTGGAAAGTTCAAATGTTCCTACCTTACTTATATATTAAAGAACAAATAATCTAATATTATAAATATTTTGCTGAATTGTACTAAAAAGAATTCTGTTGATTTTTTCCGTGAAAAAAGATTATGCGAAGAGATAAGATGATGATATTTAGAAAATAAATTTTGGATTAGACGTGAAGTAATGCATTTTTTTTGTACATTTATAAATACAATCCTACAAGAATTACTCTTATGTTTTCTACAACGTTTGTATATTATTTGTTTCTTTTTATGTTAGTTGACTCATATTTGGTGTTTGATTGTTGTTATTGTATTCGTATGTTATGTTAATTGTAGAGTTTAGTGAGTTGTCATATATAAATTATGAATCCTCTGTAATCTATATTATCTGATGTTTTTCTCTAATAATAAATTGCTATCTCCTTCTACTTGTGGACGTAGCTAACATACTGTTAGTAAACCACGTAAATCTTTGTGTTAATTTTTTCTTGTTATTTATCTTTTGTTTGCTGATTTCGTTTTTGTTCTAACATTTAGGTTAATTTGTCGATGTTAATCAATATGAACTTTTTTTTCTTTCTAAAATGTAATATCCATATCAATTTGTTGAGAATGTAAATTAACTATTATCACATAAGCCATAAGCAGGGTAAATCAATGATTTCTTTTAGGGAAATTATCTTAAATGACAAAAATGCTGAAAATGTTTACAACTAATAGCAAAGTACACCGTCTATCTCGATAGACCACGATAGACTACTATCTGTGTCTAACACAGATAGTAGTCTACGCAATTTATCGCAGTCTTAAGCAGATAGACAGTGAAATTTTGCCATATTTGTAAATATTTTGATTCTTTTTGTTATATTTGAAAATAACCCTTTCTTTTATTATAATTAATTAACATTTAGATTGACTAACTATTGATATATTCCACAAAGTGATTAGCTCAATGGTAATTAACATGACCTCCCCTAGAAGTTGAAGACTCATTTTTTCATCTCTATAATTTTTGTACTATTAAAGAAAAAACATTATTGATACGTGCTATAGTTAACTAATATTTTGGCCAATGAAGTCCATGAATCAAGATGTATCAATTTCATTATCAAAATATAGTAGGTGATTAATAATTCTCTTTTACGTATGCAATATTAACAATTCATTTTTATAAAATACTAACATTTATAGTCTCAATTTTTCTACATGTTTCCAAGTATTTTAGAAGGAAAAAAAAAAAAAAAAAACATTATATGCCCTAGAAAATTCTCTTTTTTTTTTTTTTTTTTTCCTTCTAAAATACTTGGAAACATGTAGAAAAATTGAGACTATAAATGTTAGTATTTTATAAAAATGAATTGTTAATATTGCATACGTACAAGAGAATTATTAATCACCTTCTATATTTTGATAATGAAATTGAGACATCTTGATTCATGGACTTCATTGGCCAAAATATTAGTTAACTATAGCACGTATCAATAATGTTTTTTCTTTAATAGTACAAAAATTATAGAGATGAAAAAATGAGTCTTCAACTTCTAGGGGAGGTCATGTTAATGACCATTGAGCTAATCACTTTGTGGAATATATCAATAGTTAGTCAATCTAAATGTTAATTAATTATAATAAAAGAAAGGGTTATTTTCAAATATAACAAAAAGAATCAAAATATTTACAAATATGGCAAAATTTCACTGTCTATCTGCTTAAGACTGCGATAAATTGCGTAGACTACTATCTGTGTTAGACACAGATAGTAGTCTATCGCAATCTATTGCGGTCTATCACGGATACACAGTGAAATTTTACTGTATTTATAAATATTTTGGTTTCTTTTATTATATTTGAAAAAGTCATTTTATTTTTAAAATTAATTTAGCCGATATTTCAAGATGAAATCATAAAAAAAAAAAAAAAAAAAGCTTTTTTTTTTTTTTTTTTTATGATTTCATCTTGAAATATCGGCTAAATTAATTTTAAAAATAAAATGACTTTTTCAAATATAATAAAAGAAACCAAAATATTTATAAATACAGTAAAATTTCACTGTCTATCCGTGATAGACCGCAATAGATTGCGATAGACTACTATCTGTGTCACGATAGACACAAATAGAAGTCTGTCGCCATCTATTACGGTCTATCACAGATAGATTGTGTATTTTGCTATTAGTTGTAAATATTTTTAGTACTTTTACCATTTAAGATAATTTTCCTTCATAAAAGCTGTTTAATTTTTAGAGTTATTCCTTTAAGTTTCATCTAAGAATATTTCAAAAATATTTGAGAGAAAAATAACTTCGTGGTCCATAAATTTTGAGTCTAGTTTTTATTTAGTTCTTAGGTTTCAAAGTGTTACATTTTTAGTGAACTTTTTAGTTCAATTTCAATTTTGTCTCTAGATTTCAAAATATTACAATTTTACTCTTGAGGTCTGAGTTTACTTTTTTCAATTTGGTTTCTAAGTTTCAAGATTTATAATTTTAACTCACTTTTTCACTAAATACTTACTTTCAGTCTTTGGTATTAATATCTATTAATTAATCTAAAAGAATTATGCAATGAATTTTAAAATAAATTTTCATAGTAATGAAAAAATAATGAAACTTAATTCAATTGTTTTAATTATTTAAAATTAATTAATAGATATTAACAATTTAACACTAAAAACTTAAATGGAGTATTTAGTAAGAAAAAAAAAATCAAAAGTAAAAGTGTAAATCTTGAAACCTAAGGAGACCAAATTGAAATAAAACTCAATCTCAAAGGTAAAATCGTAACATTTTGAAACCTAGGAACTAAATTGAAATAAAACTCAAATGTTAAGTATTAAAAATGTAACATTTTGTAGAAACTAAACCCAAAACATAGGTATAACTAGGTAATTTCTTTTCAATATTTTAAGAGTTGAATTCAAAATTAAAAAAGAAAAATTCTTTTCTTAAGAATAAAAAACTAAAAAACAAAATATAATTACTAAATGAATGCCTTTTGAATTCAAAATTAATATATCATAATGAATCAAAGTTATAACCATGAATTATTTTAGAATCTATTTGATACATTATTTGAAAGGCAATTTGAAAGCAAAATAAATAGTTGTTGTCAAATATTGTTTAGCTTTCCATTTCAACCCACCATATTAATTGGTTAGAAAACAACTTTTTTCACCCATTAATTTGAAAGGCTACTTCAAATCTTCCCCCTTATTATTATCATCATCTTGAACCCAAAAAGTCAGCAAATATCTAACAAAAGCTGGCAGCCAAAGGCTACATAGGAGAAGGTCATTTATTAATTAGTCACTAGCTACCCATATGAACCTTGGGTCTACCATGCCTTATATTATTCTATGATTAACAAGTTGGGATGCCTAGGTTTTTGCCATAAAGTCTATGTATACTTGGTGCTTTTTTTTGACCTATCTTGTAGACTTTTAATGATAGATAATGTGAGTGTGATTGAACCAACTATAATCACATGTCCTAGAGATTATTTAATTTTTTTTTATCATTTGCTATGGTGTGAGAGTGTTAATATCGATATCAATATAGATACTCTATTAAAAAGGATTACTAGGAGAGAATTTTTAACTTCCCTCTTTGCCTTTAAATCTTTTCATAATGTCAATTTTGTCATCAAAATTAAAATGTCTCTTGTGTTATGTACGTATACCTTTTGTAATTTTTTTAATTTAATTTTACATTCATCTTTTGTCATTAAATCTTCTAACCATTCTTATTTTTATTTTTTTTATTTACTTTACTTTATGGTGCTAATATGAAAACTTTAATGAATTGGAATTAAGAAACCCTTTTGTATGAGAACCTCTAATTCTTGATTACTAAAACCCCCCAATCGGCTCAATTTCAACCCCTAAGGATTGGGCAAGACACGAATTGCCTTAAAATCAAAGCTCTTGAGACAAAAACCAAGTTTCTTGGCTCAAGATTCGAACACTCCACAATATAAAATAATCAATTCCTCTTGAATGTTCTTGGCATGCAACTCAACACATGAATTGCAAATTCAAGAAACTCTCCTAGCTAATCTTGAAAAAAAAAAAAAAAAAACTCAAAGACTGAAATTCAAATTCATCGTAAAACTCATGAAAACAACCTAAATGCAAAGTTTTAATAGCCTCCCAAAAGAAAACCCTCATGCCACATCACAGTTCATAGTAAAATGACATAAATATCCGTACTTAAAATATAAGAAAAAGGATAAAATTAGAAAATACTAAAATTACATAAAAAAATTAAATACAAATATAAACAATAATTTGATGCGTTGGACGGTTCATATTAGAGCCTTTTAGTTTTTTCTTTATTTTTTTAATAAAGAATTAGTAAAGTGAAATTTAAAATCATATCCATAAATACATTTATTACTTCTTCTTCTTCTTCTTCTTTCCTGTTGATGGTAAAATCCAGGTAAGTGAACTCACTTGATTTTCACGTGCCACCTATGATAAATTTATAATTTATAATTTAAGGAAAGAGTTACCTGCAAAACAACAAAAAATAACACATCAGTATAGTGCTTGCCACAGATGCTTTGATGCTGAAGTCAGATCTTAACACAAAGGTTAGAGTAAGCAGTTTAAGGAGAAGATGAACTTCCCTTATGTTGGGCTGGTATCCTCTATTGGTCATAGACTTCAGAGGTCTTCCTTATCCCTTTAGGTTTAGGATATACTTCCTTTACCTATATGAAAACCATACACTCAAGAGCTGAATTGGGGCCACTAAGGATGCTCCAAAATAGAGGGTTAATCCAAATTTTATACTCCTGAGGGACTCATTTCGCAAGTGCACGGGTCAAGTTATAATATAAAACGGTTTAAGTTCGGAGTATCGTATCCATTGGAGATTGAATTGGATAGATTCACTTAGCTATTCAAGAATTGAATTGATTTTATCTAAAGGATGGACCTCGAGTTTGGATTTTGAAAACAAGAGAACAAGAAAACAAGAACAAGTGAAACTTCAAGGGATAAAAGTGTTCTAGGGTGTTGATGTCATTAATTACTTAATTAAGTCATTCTTTAAGTTTTCATGGAGTTATGTGCAAACAATATGTTTAAGTCTAGAAACTAATATTCAGATTACTTTCTCTAAAAAACAACCCTTTCTTATGCAATTTGATTGATTACTAATTTCTTGAAACCAAGTTAATAAGCATCGCATTAAGATTAGTCATGATCAACTTTCTCTAATAACCTAGCTATTTAATTAGTAGAGATTCAATGCTGTAGATCCAATTAGATATACATTTCACTCAATCATACATCCAACTTAAAACTTTTTGATAATCAATCAATAAAGAATAAGCACAATAGCATTGAAAAACATATCATTCAACAACATCCATGAAAAGTACTAAGTCATTAACATAAATCCATAATTAAATCATCCAACACCCTAAAACAATGAGTTTAGCCACACGTAGCCATCAAATACACATTTGCATATGAGTTCTCAAGCATGAAAGTAAAAGGGAAAGAGAAATCTAGGAAGAAGAACTCTCGAATTGCTTCCCAACGATGCACTCCTTCGATCTCCAATTGATGGTAACAAACTCACACTTTTAGGGCTCTCTTTTTTCTCTAATTTCGTGTGCCTCCTTGTGGGGACTCTCTTGTGTATTTTCTTAATGTCTAGGGTTGTTGAGAACCCCTCAATATATAGAAGTGGTCGCCCAAAATCCTTTTAGAAAATAAAGATTTTTCAAGTTAGGAAAGCTGGCATTAAGAGCGCGCGACGCTATCCATCATAAAAGGCAAGCGCAGTGACGCTCTCGGATAGTGTGGATAGCGCCGCAATGCTGTCCATCATGGAAACCTGGTTTCACGCGCACGCCGCAACGCTGTGACGCTCTCGGCAAGGCAACTACGCTCCAACAATTGCTGATTTTCGATGCTTCCAAGTCTAGAGCGCAGCGGGGCAGCGCAATTATACTCTCGACTTCATTGTCCTGTTTTCTAGGATTTTTCCTCTTTTTCTTTCGTTTTTCACTCGTTTTGGCTCAATTTGGTTTCTTTGACTTCTAAACCTTATTTTCCCCATTATTACTTAAAAACCACTAGCAACCACATTAAATCTAATAGAAACATCCCTAAATCAAAGGCAAGAAAATCACTTTTTAGGTGCTTTTCACCACTCCAAACTTAGAAATTTGCTTGTCCCGAGCAAAGAAGAGAATTAAACATAGGGAAATTCAAAATAAGTGTGCTATCGATTCATGCCTCAGAGAATAACATATTAGGGTCTTAGGTAGAAACATTCAAGCATAGCTATATTGTTAAGATCATTCAAGGCCAAATCTCGTCATCTCCCATGTGTGTGTATGCAAGCCTCCTATAATTCAAAAATAAGAACTCAAATTAGGATTTAAGAGAGCTTTTCTAGTTTTCCCCCTACTCTAGCTCATGCACCAATCTTCAAGAATTCACACTTCAAGTAAGTAATATGTCCACTAAGGTGCCTTAATATTTTAAGATTTTTTTCATTGCTGGCTTAAACTTGCATTCTTTTACCTAGGGGCACTAGCTTACACACATTCACTGTAGGGACTCGTACCTAGTCAATTTCTAGGCGTCCTTACTAATCATAGCAAATGCAGCTCTTTTTACCCCCCCCCCCCCCCCCCC